>CM038796.1:227799910-228000277 GCA_021764765.1 Vicia sativa
CAAGTGTGTTCTTGATCGACTCAAATCAAGAGAAGGTTGATACAAGAAGAAGAAGATCTGCAGGATTTGTTTTCTGTCTTTGTATTGCAACATTGTAAACATTTTTCAACATATTGATATAAAGTTCTCAATTCAATTTGGAAATTAAGAGAGGACATACCCACACGCGAGGACGAACATTGAAACTTCCTTACCAAATCGCTCGTATCGTATTCTTTCTATCTCTTTGCTTTTACAAAGTTTGTGTGATTAAATTGGTGTCGCAATCTTTCTATTCATTGATACAAGCCTAGAAGAAAATCTTTGTCAAAACTCCATTGCCATTGTCGTTGATCATTGAACAAGCATCCTCCATTGTTTGACAAAAGTGCTAGCTTAACTTGATTTCATTGGAAAGAGTGTTATAGTGATAAGTGCATTAATTCAACATAGGTTCTGTGTTAATTCATCTTTCTCATCTCAATTAAAATCCAACAATCTACCGCATGTTCGGTTTTCTTGTCGCCGGTTCAGAATAGACAGAAGTCAATTCAGGACCGTTTGTCGCTTTCCGCAAGTTTTATCATCAACTCTGATAAATAAATTTTTAATACGTGATATTAAAAGGGTGATCTATTCACCTATCTCGATCACTCGCCACACCGTCTTACGATTATAAAGGAATTAGAGCAACTTCAATTTTCAAACAAACAAAGCTTCAATACAAATTCGTTAAGCTGCAAAATCATCAACATATATCTCTTTACAATACAATAAAAACAACACAAAACTTCATTCATCTTGACCTTCTTCAATAGCTTCCCTCCATATATTTGCATCTCACCTAATTACAACCAACACAATCCGAACTTGCAAAAGCGAGGAAGGAAAAAAAGAAAAAGTTGTCGTAATAAAACCTTCATTGCTCGAACAATAACACCCCATGATTCATTATGATCTAACAAATCTACATAGATGAAACAAAAAAATAAGTGATTTGATATTAGGGTTTTAATTGTAGAAATTCTGACTCATACCATCGTCGTGCATCAACAACAACAAACCGTAGCCACGTTGAACCTTACAAACAACACACCTTGCCACAAACGATGTGGTATGCTTGAGGGTTTTGCAAACCGAAAATCGAAGATATAGCGTGAGAGAAAAGCGAATTTAGGTTCATAATGGAGTAATTGCAATTGAATGGAAACAATCAAAAACATTTATAAAGACATCAATCATATTTTGCAAAATTGAAATGAATGAATTGTTAAAATACCAAGTTGGAATCGAAGCGATAGAAGCTTCTCATGAAAATTGCGGAAGAGATAAACTCTATCTGGTTGAAATTTTCTCATAATCCTTCATGTTGTTGATTCAATAAATTTGTCATGAAAGATGAAGGAAGAGCATTTAATTGGATTGCATCGCTAAAACAAATGAAGGTGAAGGGCCATTTTCGAATGTTGGGGAGAATTAGGATTTATCGTCCAACGTTAATTTGACATTTATAATTCGATGGATACCTATGTTTAAGGCTGCTGAGGCATAGGAAACAAGATATATTTTGAAAGTTATGATTTTATGAACACCCACTATCATTGCCCCTTGGATAATACACATGCATGACATTAATTGGCAACCTAATTCTATACATAAAGGAAACAAAGGAGAGTATTATATAATTACCAACTTTCAAAATAGCATGGCCAAAATAATACAAATCAAGTTACTAATACATCATCCAAAAAGGTACAAAACATAAAGTTGGTTAAAGGGAATAGATCATCGCCACAAAACACCAATGCAAGACTAAGCCATCTTACCCATTCCTTTATCATGTCTCAAGAACTTTGGAAATAATTGAATAGGGTGAGATTACTAAATCATGCTGAGCCTCCTATCTTAGGGTTTGTCATTTTTTTAGCACATATATCAAAAACGATTCACCTAGAACTGGAGGTTGTATCTCTGAAGGTGCAAACACAACAAGGATACACCACCATTGGAAGTCCCATAACTATCCAACGAGGTAACAAAGAAAATAAGTATTAAACCAAAAATAAACAAGTATGCACTTGCTAATACAATTGATTACCTCGATTGTACCAAGACACTAGCGAGGACCCAATGACATTGCCTATGTGGCATCATCATCGAGTGAGTAATCAAGTGACCTACCTATATGGCATCACAACCATTAAGACATGTCCAATGGCATCCCTGGGAGAATGCTTTTCGCCATGTCAATACGAGTATTCACTATCATTCCCATCGAGCACTAACATCTCCTCGATACACGGCGAATACAACACTAGATCATTCCCATCGCCATCCGCATTTCTTTGATACGCTGGCGATATATATAAGATCTTATTAAGTACCGATATTTTCATCGATTAATGAGTATACATTTTATGATTCCTCGAGGCGGTGGATATGCTCAACTGCAGCTTTCCACCAATGAGTATACACAAGATCATTCTCTTCGAGAGTTATAATGCAATTACTAAGGGTACCATTAATCTCATCAACCAGAGTATACACCGATCATTCTCACGCAAGGGACAATGCACATTCACGGAGATCCCAATATGTACAAAACACGACGCTACCGACATATGTGTGACGAGTATACACCGATCATTCCCATTGCATATTGGATATTGCACTATCATAACGATATGATGAGTTAGGCTTCAAGACTTGTAGCCCTAATTTCTATTCTACGACAGAGAACAAACCCAATGTATCCTTTAAACACAACTATATCGTACCATCAAGGCAAAACTCATCCGAATCGCTAACCTCCGTTTGGAATTCACATGCTCATACATTTGTCCAATACATGAACTTGCTCTCATTCATGACATGCATAACCATACATCAACTTTAAACAGCATGTCATATCACTACACTAAGGCAATATGTTCCCGATTCCAAACAAAATCACTGGGGAAATGATTTAGTTCCACGGAGGGCGCCGCTGAGCCACACTGCTGGAGTGGCCTATGTGAAACAAGCTTTTCAAATTACAATAGGGCGCCATGAAAGGGCCCATTCATTGAAACACCTGGTCAGGTTTCGCAGAAAACCAATCGAAACCAATTTTATTCTGATCCCAAACCTCAAATTCTCACTTCTAAACAACTACTATACAGTATAAAACACCAAGAACAGGTAATTAGCATCAAAATCATACAATGAATTTTAAACCAAAGTCCCAATTCTTTTCAAAACCATTTTCCAAAGTCTCTATCTATTAGACTCAATTAGAAGAGATAGAAGCAACAAAGAAAATGAGCAATGGAGGTGACAAAATGAGGTTGCATGAAATGATTTGAGCAAGCTTGAGTTGAACAACTTTATCCTCTTCTTTCTCTTTTCACGTTTCTTTCCTCTTCTACTTCCAAATCTTTTTGTCTTATGTTTTAGAACTAGAAATAGAAAATGCCAAATAACCCTCCAACTATGTTATAATTACTAACATGCCTTTCTAGTTGAATTGCAACTATTTGGTTTCTAATTCTCTTATTATATCTCTTTATGAAATTAAATAAATAAATGAGATATTACATTCTCCCCACTCCTTAAATAGAATTCGTAATGAATTCGAAAACTTACTGATCGATGAGGTATGACTCTCAGATATCATTTAAGCTCCCAAGTAGCTTCTTCCAGGAAAGATTCCTCCCACAACACCTTCACAAGAGGTATTTCATTGTTCTCGGACTTGCTAGCACTTTCCAAAATACGAACAGTTGAGGTTAGAATGATAGTCGTGTTCTATTTCCACATCTAGGAGGATATGATGAAAGAATCAAACGAACTTGGTTGAAACACATGGAAAATGTCATGCAATCCGATAGTGAGCGGAGGCAATGCTAATTGGTAGGCCATCACTTATCCGTCTCATGATCCGATATGGTTCCATACCCGACTAAGCTTTCGAACTTTAAACGGTCCTTTCAATCCAAGCCTCAAGTCATTTTCAAGTACATGATCTTCTTCAAAACTCAGGGCCTTTCCTCTTGTCCACATAACTTTTGACGATTGAGCTTTCTTCATGTTTTCTAGAATCTCTTTAATTTTCTCGATCGTCTCGAATTATTTCTATTCAAGAGTCCCTTTTTCACCAACTTCTTACTAACACAAAGGCGACCAATATATCAACTACCTAACCAATATTGGAAAATTTATGCATTTCCCATTATACCCTTTCTTCAAAATTTATTTTGCACTACCATTTGCCCAATTTAGTCTTTCAATATATCACACTTTCTAGCCAATAAAATTAATCCTTATTGCCAAGTGTCACAATTTTTCAAATTCTAAACAATCCCTCTCTCATTTCTTTCCCCTCTTTATCGTCTCATCATCTCTCTCTCTTATCTCTTTCACCCAAACCCTAAAACCCATGTTTCACCCTTTCCCCCTTTTTCTCTCTTTCTCTCTCTTTCCTAGACAAAAATCTCGCAATATACTTTTCATATTTTCCTCTCACTTCACACCATTCATCTCCTACTTTCTTGATTGTCTTATTCCTCCAAAACCTAGAGCGGCACAACTAAATTCACCTCCAGCCACCGTTCAACGACGCACCTTCTCATCTTTCGTGTCTCCTTCACTTTGTGATTTCATGATTCCCTTTCACCGACTTCGTTCTTGGTTTGATTTTGTCGTTGTTGGACATCAAAATGATGTAGAAATAAATATTAAATCTATTTTATAATTTTGTTAATGTTCATAGACATGTTCATAGATCTTACACTATTTTCTTAGTTTTTGTTTGATTTTTATCGATTTATGAGAGAAGGATATGAATACCGGGCGGAAGTGGTTGACAAGAAGAGATGCGATCCAATGATAGAAAAGTGAAGATTGAACTTCTGTTGAAAAATGTTTGGTGGCAAAGTGATAAGCCCTAAGGAAATGCGGTTCGGTGAGTTTTATTACGATATAATCGAGTCAACGATTGATGTTGGTTGTGTTGCTTAAGGTTATATTTTGTTTCAATGCATATTAAATGACATATTTTTCTTTGCAACATGATGTATAGTGAGTTTATCCGAAAAGTATTGCGAAGGGATATATATATGAGGAAGATTGTTGCATTAAAGAAGGTTTGTTTCGACGATTGAGCTGGAACGTGTGAACTACAAAAGAAACTCGGACCTATTATGAGAAAATCATTACTTATAGCATATCGAAAACTAAAAACTTGCGATTTTTTTGCAAGAGAAGAATCGGTGATTGAAATGATGTCAACCTGTTTTCAATTTTAAGGTGGAGAGCATTGTATTTTGCTGCACTTGTCTGTGTTTGTGCTTCGTATCAAAGAGTCATTTATATTGGTGAATATTCTAATTGATCTCATTGTAGGTTTATTACAAGAGATGAACTGGAAACTGCCATGAAAGGATATGGTATGGGACACGATGCCACAATCAAAGAAATTATATTTGAAGTTGACCCATATCATGTAAGCCTATTATGTTTTGGGTCATGACATGTTTCTGTTCAATTTCAATATTCTTATATGAATATTCTTGGTTAGTTGATTTTATTTTCTCACTAACTGATTTATAAGTCGCATGATTGATAGCATATGGGTTCCTCTCAGTGTCAATGTTAAACCTGCGACTATAGTGATTAGAATAGCATGAGTTCCTCTTAGTGCTAATGATATTAATTTTTATAAGCTTACTTAATTAGAAGTAGAAAACTTAAATATTAATACATGTATTGGTTTTGTTAGTTTTTTTATTTGTGAGTCAGCATCTGATGTCGGTCCTTTATATGCTCATTTATACAAGTTGTAACGCAATTTTACAAATGCGGTGAGTGCATGTTCATTCTCACTTTTCCTCTAATTTAATGCAAAGTCATTTTCTTCCTATTGATCTGAATTGACTTTCTAGGTTATACAAGATATCAGTTTCAGTGACGATAACAAGTGGATTATGATTAGTTTCTCGAGGGGAACTACCCATTTATTCGCCATAAATCCTCAATGAGGATATGTAAATATTCAACCTATAATGATGATAGTCTTACTCCAAAAAATAATGGATTAAGCACTACGACTAATCAAGTAGTTTGTCGGTCTGCTATATGGAGAAAGAAAAACGAGCTGTAGCAGAGCTTAAAAATCCAGTGGTAATCTTTGACTTCTCAAATATAGAGAAGACTTAAAACTTCTATTGTACTAAATCACAAGTTTTCATTACTGCAATTTCAGATTAATGACAAACCATATGGTGTTACTCCAAGTCAGGACAATGATACCATCTATTTAGGAAACATATGCAAGACATGGACAAAGGAAGTTGTATTTTTTCTTGTATCATGTCACAATATCATATATTCTTTTGTCCCAACATAAGTATCATTTTATTAAAATATATAATATTTGTTTCTCAAAGAGAAATCGTACTTAATAGATTGGATTAATTAATATAGAAATTATAAAAATTTTATATTTTATTAATAAAATGTTTTAATTGAGATAGTAAACTGATTTAAACTACTATAATAAAATATAGTAAAAAATAAACAAACTTCAATATGTAGAAACAAATAACCTCAAAGAAATTCAAGCCTATCAAATTTTGCCAATTTCATATGTTAAAAAAAATTAATAATTCATATTATTATAATTTTTTTGATTTGGTGTTTTCCAAATATGGTAGATTATAAATTAATCAATTTTAATTTACTATAGTTAACAAACATCATTAAAAATATTATTCAATATTGAAATAAGTAGTCAGATTTTTCCGTTTCGTATTAATTTTATGTTATAAATAAATAAATTAAAAATACATAATAGCAACTATAAAAATATATTTTGAAATTTAATTTCAAAGTATCATTTAAAAATTTAATTTTAGATATAAAATATTCATTTCTAATATTGATAACTAAGTGAAGCAAATAAAAAATAAAATAAAATAAATTGTCATTGATTACCATTGAATCCAATTAATTGTGATTGATAATATTTAGTTAACAACAAATAAAATAAATTTATTGGCATTAAAATTATTGAATTTTTAACAAAATCTCTTCGAACTATAAAATAATGACTTCAAAACCTTGAACAAATTCTAAACTACAACCTCAACTTAAGGAAAAATAAACCAATTAAAGAACCAACCATAAATGCAATATCAAGGTAAATTTATGATAAAAATAATACATTAAGAAAATTAGTAATTTAATAGAATATAACACGCACACACATACAAATTATTTTATATTCAAAATTTTCAAGTTAGCACTAACGCATGCTAATTTTTTGTAACTATCTATTTTCTAACTAAACACCTTAGTAATAATTGTTCTTACCTGCATAACACTAATATAACAACCCTGCATAACTAACAATCATATTTTCCAATTCCTGTAACAGTAGATTCGGTATTATGAAAAAACTTTCTCCGTTGACTCAATTCTATATGGCCTTCTCTGGTGGGGTTGACCACCAAACAGAAGGGAAATTTTAAATTCACGTTCATCCCCTTCATACTTTGTTCTCGTTACCTTAAAATCTTCATTTTTAGTGGAAATCATCTGTAAAACAATATTGATATATTAATATAACCAAGCATAACATCTTAACATATGCCCAAAAAAATAGATCAGAAAACTCTTCTTAAAGAGATATTTTCCTTTTCAGGGAGATCTCTTGCAAAAGACTAAAGATCAGGAACAAAAACAATCATAATATATTACTCTTATAAATCAATAGGTGTCAAAAGGTCACAGTGACTTATTATTCATGCTGAATAGTAGGATTTTAAGTTTTACCTTTTACTTTTGTTAGAGGCAGAGTATCTTGTGTGTGCACATGAAGCAATATCCTGAAAAAAATTTCCATTACTAAGAGAGAGAAATGAGATCAAATATAGTTTAAAAACAGTACAAAATTGGGCCAAACTTGCCATCCACCTTCATTCTTCTTAATCCATCACACAATTGTGCCGACACAATATCAATATAGTAACATGAAAGAAATCATAAAAATCAGACTTGTAATTCGCATAACTTCTCATACATGTGGCAATATAACATGAAGGCCAAGCTTAAGAATACAAAATTGATTGAATACAACTTTTCCATCAATCTTCAACTTTGTCACGTTTCCCCTTAGAAGTAATCCTTTCCTCCCGCCTTTGCGCCTTTTCCCATCATTCCAACAACTCTTCATCATTTTAACCAAAAAACTCAACAACTCCTAGTAAAGCATGTACAGTATAAACGAATTAGAGCAACTTCAATTTTCAAACAAACAAAAGCTTCAATACACAAACTCGTTAAGCTGCAAAAGTCATCAACATATATCTCTTTACAATAGAATAGAAACAACACAAAAACTTCATTCATCTTGACCTTCTTCAATAGCTTCAACCTCCATATATTTGCATCTCACCCCGCTTCCAACCAACAACAACAATCTGAACTTTAAAAAAATAGAAGGAAAAAAAAGAAGCAAGAAAATGTTGTCGTAAATACAACCTTCGTTGCTCGAAGAATAACACCCTATGATTCATTCTGATCTAACAAATCTGCAACAGATGAAACAAAGAAAATAAGCGATTTGATACTAGGGTTTTAATTGTGAAATTTACGACTCATACCATCATCGTCAATCAACAATAACAAACCCGTAACCATGCTGAACCCTGCAAACCACACACATTGCCACAAACTTGATGTTGTATGCTTTGGAGTTTTTTGCAAACCGTAAAATTGAAGATATAGCGTGAGAGAAAAAAAGGGAATTTAGGGATTCATAATGGAGAGGAATAGCAATTGAATGGGAAAAAATCGAAAACATTTATAAATACATGAATTAGATTTTGCAAAATTGAAACGAATGAATTGTTAATGTACAAAGGTTGGAATCTGAAGCGATAGAAGATTCTCATGAAAATCTGGCGTAAGAGTTAAGCTCTATGCTGTTTGAAACTTTCTCATATCCCTTCATGTTGGTGATTCAATGAATCTGTCATGGAAGATGAAGAAAAAGCATTTAATTGGATTGCATCGCTAAAACAAATGAAGACGAAGGGCCATTTTTGAAATTTGGAGAGAATTAGGATTTATCGTCCAACGTTAATTTGACATTTTTAAGTTGATGGATACCTGTGTTTAAGGCTGCTGAGGAATAGGGAAAGAAGAAAAATTTTGAAAGTTATGATTTGCATATTTAATACGTGGATGGGAAGAATAAATTAATAAATAAAAAAAAATAATAATAATAGGCAAAAATAGAATTATTGCCAAAACAGGAAAGGCTAGAAAAAGAAAATTGGCTCATTGGATGCTACTTGGCAAAACTTGCCAAAGAACTCATCCTAAATTTATATATTAAATAGATAATAATTAATATGCTTCTTTGGTACTATTGGATGCAATTAAAATGATGTATGTAAATTTTAATACCAAGTTAGATATTTGTTTACAAGATGCGGAAAGGTTACTTAAATTTTATACGAGATGTTATTCATAGGTTCCTTTGAATTTGCGGGTGACCAATTTTTAAAGGCCTAAAATAATAATTTTCAAAAATGAAAATCAATTATATTCTAAATCATTCAAACATAAAAAAATATTATTATATACCAGTATAATTAAATTAATAATCTAAAAGGAGATTTTATAAATACTTTTATTAGCAAACATTAACTCCAAAGTTACACGAGGAAGATAATTAAAAGACTTACAAGAGTCTTCAATTTTATCATCACAACTAGTAAATGAGAATATTGATATATTAATATATAGGTATATGGATGAACTTGATTGGTAGTATGTGTTATAGGTGTCATCCATATTATTTGGAAAGATATATTATGATGGACATACAAGGTCAATCTGATTACGACCACAAGAATTGAGTATAGCTTTAACAATGATATTAATATCAATATCAATACTCAAAATGTTAGCCTTGATTGTTGTGCAAAGGCATAAAACAACATCAAGATCTACAAGGCCATTAATGAGGGGCAACATGGCGAGAAGTAGGCCCAACCACGATAGTTACCAAATCTTGAGCCAAAGCGAGACAAGCGATTAAATTAGGACAATGGGCGGTGGTGAGACATTCGCTCGGCTTGAACTAAGGGTGGTAGAATAGAGAATTACGAGGAGAGGATGAGAAAAGTAATGTTTGAAATTCCCTTTTGATTCATTTTAAAACCAAATGTTTTGATATGCTTAATGAATTATTTGAAAAACTTACTATTTTTTGTACTTGTTGTCGAATGAAGATTTAGGGAACAAATTTATAGACAAATTAAAAAAAAAGAAGGTTTTTTGACATTATTAATTAATGAATAAAAAATATGTTAGGTGAAAAATAATTAATAGAGGGTAGATTGTTAGGCAACATCTATTAAGCCTAACTAACTCTATAATTATTATTATAAATTGCAACTACAATCCTAGGATGGATTATTTATGTTATATAGAAAAAATATTTACGTAATTAGATTTACATAATCATTTCTAGAAAGTGAATTTAAATGTAATATATATTTTTTTATAAATTAACTTTTAATTCTGTTATGCAATTACTGACATGAAAAAAACAAATTGATATTAAACGAGCAAAGATAACTAATACACAATAAGCATAAAAGTTGCATGATTAGATAATGTAGTTGGCGTAAATGACAAAATGATAAATATATCGAGGTTTTTTGTATTTTTAATTAAATGAGATTGATCTTTTAATAAATTTAACTATTAAAGGGTTGATTGTTAGGCAATATCTAATCTACCTAATTAAGTCTACATTTCTTTATTTTTACTTGTATGCAATACATAAGGATGACATAATAGTATCTCTATTTTAGTATATTTTTAGGTAATTAGGTTTTTTAAATACATAATTGATAAAATAAATTATTTGTTTAATTTTAATATTAATAATATATTGTTAATAGATGGGTTTGATCATTTTTTATATTATTCAAGGAAAGTTTAATGGTTTGGTAAACTCTATTAATCATAACTAAGATTTAATATTATTAGTTTAAACTGCACGGCATTTACATAGATATTTATTTCTTTTTTACAAATAGTTATTACTAATTCGTTTGGTTTATAACTAATTTTAGATATTTATTAGGCATATATTGCAAGGGAAGTGTTTTTAGAATGAAATTTTATTCTACTGTATGAAATATTACTAAAAACAATGCTGGTAATTTTGAAAGTAATTACAACTTTCCTATGAAAGATATGTGACTAACCGATTTAAAGATTATAAAGAACTTTAAAAAATTGAAATAACTTGTTAAGTCATTTCAATAACTATATAATTTATCATAATATATCCACTAAAGTACTTGAAGATGTATTGATTTAACATATCAATAAATATAATATTGCAAGTTTCATGAAACATAAAAGAAGCTTATTTGCACAACTCTATCATAAACCGGATTTATTCCTCTTCTATGTTGAAAATCCTTTTTGCATCATCATCATCTCTCTCTCAAGAATTTTTATTTTTTCAATAATTTTAAGCCTGATGTGCCTTGGTTTTTTTAAACAACTCACTGTTCAAGAAAAAAGGTGATTTAGAAACATGGATGCAACTAGAGAATGTTGTTCGGCGACACCATATCATATTTTTATCATTATCCACATACTTCTCACTTTATTTAGTGTTTAAGCTCATATTATTTCATTAAAGTAGAAAATTGAAATTTTTAAAAACCTTTTTTTTTGTCATCGTAAACGACAAATATTGCCACAAACTCTCATTCTCGGGAAACTATCTCCTTTCACAACTCCACTATCTCTATTCCAAGCGTTGTTGTCACTCCTCTTTATTACATAGTCTCCGTTAATTTCATTTTTATTGAGAACCATATAAAGGACATTGTCAACCTAAATCCTTCATGACAAGTTAATAATTTCGATTTGTTTCCATCTAAATTCCTTCTTTAAAGAGCCATACACCCCTAATTAAAAAATGACATATTTTCTAAGTAAGTTTTAATTGGTATATCTTTTATTCCTTTTATATTATTATAACAGTTTACAATTCATGCCATAAATGGTTCCCTCTAATTTATTATAGAAATTATGTGTGTTTTTAGAAAAAGTAAATTTAAAATATTATAATATGAATTTTTTTCTTTCAATTATAAGCTTGAATGTTTCCTGATCTACCGTTTTTCGTTAGTCCATTCAAATCTACCTTCACCTCCTGATAAACCACCACACAATGTTCATTAATAACATGTTTCTTTAAATAATTTTTTCCGCAAACTCTTGGTGTCAAGAACACAATTAAATATGGCATGCTTATGTACTTCAACCACCAATGTGATGATTCAATATATAATATTCCTAGTTTTTAGACCCGTGCGAGGCACAGGTTAGTATTTTTCTAAGTAAAATTTTTTTTGAACTACTTAGAATTTACAAGTAAAGTTATACTAAGATTATAATTTATTATAAGAATATCTTTGATATATAATATAGTGGTGGTTAAAAATATATATAAAATAGAAAACGAATAACAAATTTATGTTTTCATAAGAAATTTGTTTATTCATCAATCATAATTGTCTCATGGGTTTTAATAAACACAAATATTTGTATCAATCTTAGTATAAATGTTAACATTTTATTTCATAAAAAAATGATAATATTTTTTCAAATCAATTTTATTTTTTCTTGTATCATGTCACAATATCATATATTCTTCTGTCCCAACATAGGTATCATTTTATTAAAATATATAATATTCGTTTATCAAAGAGAAATCGTACTTAGTACATTGGATTAATTATTATAGAAATGATAAAAAAATTATTTTTTATTAATAAAATGTTTTAATTGAGATAGTAAACTGATTTAAACTACTATAATAAAATATAGTAAAAAATAATAGTAAGTTTTTCAATAAACAAACTTCAATATGTAGAAACAAATAACCTCAACGAAATTCAAGCCCATCAAATTTTGCCAATTTCATATGTTAAAAAAAATTAATAATTCATATTATTATAATTTTTTTATTTTGTTTTCCAAAATGGTAGATTATAAATTAATCAATTTTGATTTACTATAGTTAACAAACATCATTAAAAATATTATTCAATATTGAAATAAGTAGTCAGATTTTTCCGTTTCGTATTAATTTTATGTTATAAATAAATAAATTAAAAATACATAATAGCAACTATAAAAATATATTTTGAAATTTAATTTCAAAGTATCATTTAAAAATTTAATTTTAGATATAAAATATTAATTTCTAATATTGATAACTGAGTGAAGCAAATAAAAAATAAAATAAAATAAATTGTCATTGATTACCATTGAATCAAATTAATTGTTATTAGTTAACAACAAATAAAATAAATTTATTGGCATTAAAATTATTGAATTTTTAACAAAAATCTCTTTCAGAACTATAAAATAATGACATCAAAACCTTCAACAAATTCTAAACTACAACCTCAACTTAAGGAAAAAATAAACCAATTAAAGAACCAACCATAAATGCAATATCAAGCTAAATTTGCAGATAAAAATAATACATTAAGAAAATTAGTAATTTAATAGAATATATAACACGCACACACATACAAATTATTTTGCAGTATTCAAGAATTTTCAAGTTAGCACTAACGCATGCTAATTTTTTTGTAACTATCTATTTTCTAACTAAACACCTTAGTAATAATTGTTCTTACCTGCATAACACTAATATAACAACCTGCATAACTAACTATCATGCCAATTCACCTAAAGAGATCCGATATTATGAAAAAACTTTCTCCGTTGACTCAATCCTATCTGGCCTTCTCTGGTGGGGTAAACCAGCAAACAGTGTGGAAATTTTAAATTTACCTTCATCCCCTTCATACTTTGTTCTCGTTACCTCAAAATTTTCATTTTTAGTGGCAATCATCTGTAAACCAATATTGATATATTAATATATTAATATAACCAAGCATAACATCTTAACATATGCCCAAAAAAAATAAATCAGAAAACTCTTCTTAAAGAAATATATTTTCCTTTTCAGGGAGCTCTCTTGCAAAAGACTTAAGAACAGGAACAAAAACAATCATAACTTAATACTCTTATAAATCAATAGGTGTCAAAAGGTCACAATGACTTATTAATCAAGCTGAATAGTAGGACTTTAATTTTTACCTTTTTCTTTTGTTAGTGGCAGAGTAACTTGTGTGCACATGAAGCAATATCTTGGAAAAAAATTTCCATTACTAAGAGAGAGAAATGAGATCAAATATAGTTTAAAAACAGTACAAAATTGGGCCAAACTTGCCATCCACCTTCATTCTTCTTAATCCATCACACAATTGTGCCGACACAATATCAATATAGTAACATGAAAGAAATCATAAAAATCAGACTTGTAATTCGCATAACTTCTCATACATGTGGCAATATAACATGAAGGCCAAGCTTAAGAATACAAAATTGATTGAATACAACTTTTCCATCAATCTTCAACTTTGTCACGTTTTCCCTTAGAAGTAATCCTTTCCTCTCGCCTTTGCGCCTTTTCCCATCATTCCAACAACTCTTCATCATTTTAACCAAAAAACTCAACAACTCCTAGTAAAGCATGTACAGTATAAACGAATTAGAGAAACTTCAATTTTCAAACAAACAAAAGCTTCAATACACAAACTCGTTAAGCTGCAAAAGTCATCAACATATATCTCTTTACAATAGAATAGAAACAACACAAAAACTTCATTTATCTTGACCTTCTTCAATAGCTTCAACCTCCATATATTTGCATCTCACCCCGCTTCCAACCAACAACAACAATCTGAACTTGAAAAGAATAGAAGGAAAAAAAAGAAGTAAGAAAAAGTAGTCGTAAATACAACCTTTGTTGCTCGAAGAATAACACCCTATGATTCATTCTTATCTAACAAATCTGCAATAGATGAAACAAAGAAAATAAGCGATTTGATATTAGGGTTTTAATTGTGAAATTTACGACTCATACCGTCATCGTGAATCAACAATAACAAACCCGTAACCACGCTGAACCCTGCAAACCACACACATTGCCACAAACTTGATGTTGTATGCTTTGGAGTTTTTTGCAAACCGTAAAATTGAAGATATAGCGTGAGAGAAAAAAAGGGAATTTAGGGATTCATAATGGAGAGGAATAGCAATTGAATGGGAAAAAATCGAAAACATTTATAAATACATGAATTAGATTTTGCAAAATTGAAACGAATGAATTGTTAATGTACCAAGGTTGGAATCTGAAGCGATAGAAGATTCTCATGAAAATCTGGCGTAAGAGATAAGCTCTATGCTGTTTGAAACTTTCTCATATCCCTTCATGTTGTTGATTCAATGAATCTGTCATGGAAGATGAAGAAAAAGCATTTAATTGGATTGCATCACTAAAACAAATGAAGATGAAGGGCCATTTTTGAAATTTGGAGAGAATTAGGATTTATCGTCCAACGTTAATTTGACATTTTTAATTTGATGGATACCTGTGTTTAAGGCTGTTGAGGAATAGGGAAAGAAGATAAATTTTGAAAGTTATGATTTGCATATTTAATACGTGGATGGGAAAAATAAATTAATAAATAAAAAATAATAATAATAGGCAAAAATAGAATTATTGCCAAAACAGGAAAGGCTAGAAAAAGAAAATTGGCTCATTGGATGCTACTTGGCAAAACTTGCCAAAGAACTCATCCTAAATTTATATATTAAATAGATAATAATTAATATGCTTCTTTGGTACTATTGGATGCAATTAAAATGATGTATGTAAATTTTAATACCAAGTTAGATATTTGTTTACAAGATGCGGAAAGGTTACTTAAATTTTATACGAGATGTTATTCATAGGTTCCTTTGAATTGCGGGTGACCAATTTTATTAAAGGCCTAAAATAATAATTTTCAAAAATGAAAATCAATTATATTCTAAATCATTCAAACATAAAAAAATATTATTATATACCAGTATAATTAAATTAATAATCTAAAAGGAGATTTTATAAATACTTTTATTAGCAAACATTAACTCCAAAGTTACACTGAGGAAGATAATTAAAAGACTTACAAGAGTCTTCAATTTTATACGCATCACAACTAGTAAATGAGAATATTGATATATTAATATATAGGTATATGGATGAACTTGATTCGTAGTATGTGTTATAGGTGTCATCCATATTATTTGGAAAGATATATTATGATGGACATATAAGGTCAACTGCGGTACTACGACCACAAGAATTGATTATAGCTTTAACAATGATATTAATATCAATATCAATACTCAAAATGTTAGCCTTGATTGTTGTGCAAAGGCATAAAACAACATCAAGATCTACAAGGCCATTAATGAGGGGGCAACATGGCGGAGAAGTAGGCCCAACCACGACAGTTACCAAATCTTGAGCCAAAGCGAGACAAGCAGTTAAATTAGGACAATTAGGCGGTGGTGAGACATTCTGCTCCTGGCTTGAACTAAGGGTGGTAGAATAGAGAATTACGAGGGAGAGGATGAGAAAAGTAATGTTTGAAACTCCCTTTGGATTCATTTTAAAACCAAATGTTTTGATATGCTTAATGAATTATTTGAAAAACTTACTATTTTTTGTACTTGTTGTCGAATGAAGATTTAGGGAACAAATTTATAGACAAATTAAAAAAAAAGAAGGTTTTTTGACATTATTAATTAATAAATAAAAAATATGTTAGGTGAAAAATAATTAATAGAGGGTAGATTGTTAGGCAACATCTATTAAGGCTAACTAACTCTATAATTATTATTATAAATTGCAACTACAATCCTAGGATGGATTATTTATATTATATAGAAAAAATATTTACGTAATAAGATTTACATAATCATATCTAGAAAGTGAATTTAAATGTAATATATATATTTTTTTATAAATTAACTTTTAATTCTGTTGTGCAATTACTGGCATGAAAAAACCAAATTGATATTAAACGAGCAAAGATAACTAATACACAATAAACATAAAAGTTGCATGATTAGATAATGTAGTTGGCGTAAATGACAAAATGATAAATATATCGAGGTTTTTTGTATTTTTAATTAAATGAGATTGATCTTTTAAGTCTAATTAAATTTAACTATTAAAGGGTTGATTGTTAGGCAATATCTAATCTACCTAATTAAGTCTACATTTCTTTATTTTTACTTGTATGCAATACATAAGGATGACATAATAGTATCTCTATTTTAGTATATATTTAGGTAATTAGGTTTTTTAAATACATAATTGATAAAATAAATTATTTGTTTAATTTTAATATTAATAATATATTGTTAATAGATGGGTTTGATCATTTTTTATATTATTCAAGGAAAGTTTAATGGTTTGGTAAAATCTATTAATCATAACTAAGATTTAATATTATTAGTTTAAACTGCACGGCATTTCCATAGATATTTATTTCTTTTTTACAAATAGTTATTACTAATTTGTGTGGTTTATAACTAATTTTAGATATTTATTAGGCATATATTGCAAGGGAAGTGTTTTTAGAATGAAATTTTATTCTACTGTATGAAATCTTACTAAAAACAATGCTGGTAATTTTGAAAGTAATTACAACTTTCCTATGAAAGATATGTGACTAACCGATTTAAAGAATATAAAGAACTTTAAAAATTTGAAATAACTTGTTAAGTCATTTCAATAACTATATAATTTATCATAATACTAGTAACAAAACCGTGCTATCGCACGGGTCTCGTCTGGATTCACATTACATTTATAGATTATTAAATTATTAAGTATGTTACCATGTTTTCAGTTGAGTATATGTCTCATGTAAACCATGTTGGCATTTAACTCCATATTTGTAGCAAGCGTCGGTCATATCAACAAATCACGTCTGCATGAAGAAATAGGAAAAATTATATACTTCTTGAAATACATGGAAAATGTACATACTATATATTTTAATTCAAAATAGATTTTTAATTTGAATCGTAAAGTATAAGATATAAAGTTTACCAACTATCAAAGTGCTTGAAAGACTTCCTTGTACACAACATTAGTAGTAGTAGAACACGGTACATTCTCCTTGTCATGAATTAGGAATTTTAGCCCACTTTTGCTCTTAACTCTTGAAATTGCAACATATAATTGACCATGACTAAACACAGAGTAGGCAAATACAATCCAACACTATCAAGAGATTGAGCTTGTGACTTATTAATTGTCATTGCATAGGAGACAATAATCGAAATTGTCTCTAATCAACTGAATGGCCAAGGTGAATCGAAGGTGACATAGACATTCGTGGAATGTAAAAATGTTACCTATGTTCTTTCCGACATGATTTTGCCTCAATGACATGATTTGAAAATCTTGTAACAATTAATCTTGTTCCGTTGCACAACCCATCGGCTTGGTCCAAATGTCTCATTAGCATAATAGGTGTACCAACCTTCAATTTGATCCTATGATTGGGAAGCCACGACGTTCTTAATTTCTGAGAAATTGGAGTTAGAACTTCATATGCTTCATATAACTTGAATCTGTTCTATCAATGGAATCAAAACTCAAATACTCTTTCTCTCCTAAAAAAGTTTAAAAGCAAAACATAAATAAATTAGTAAAACTATGTTCTTAATATATATATATATATATATATATATATATATATATATATATATATTATGAATGTAATAATACGTAAATATAAAACACATGTACCGTATCAAGTCTAATACATAATGATTGATTTTGTCCACAACTTCAATGGTTGAAGCAAGAATAGCCTTTCCTTGTAAGAATTCAACATCTTGACATTTTCCAACAAATTGGGATATGTGTTTTCAACAATTGCTCTTATAGGATCATCAAAATTTGATATTAATAGCTCTTGAGGAATTTCAATATCAACCAAACCATCATTGTTCACAAATCTTACCATCACCCACATTTAAAATCCATTTTGAAAATTCCGCTAGTTCATTAGAACTTGTGTTGTCTCTTCCCTCTTGAAGTCTCATATTTTTGATAGTGTTAAACCCGCAATAATCCCATACATAAGATGATTTATTTACCCGTCTGCCGCAGGGGCCCCACGGGCGGTCGAGATTTCATATAACGTGGAACTAACCTTGTCATGTAATAGAACATCCTTATATTTTTAAGTATGACAACGTATTTTCAATTATATAAGACAACAATTAAAAAATACGGTCAATAGTTGGTTGTTATATGTTCACATTTTACCCGTGAATCTCGATGAGTTAACAAACCCTAATTGAATCCAAATAATTAATTGTAAAATGTATTATCAAACCAATTTTAGATATTAGCATATTTTCCAAATATAAAATGTATGACAACTTCCAATGTGATTCACACTACATGTCTACCAAATTATCTTTTGTAAAGTTTGAATTCATTCTCCAATCAGTTAACATTCTTATAATTATAAATATAAGTTAATTTTTGTAAGCATTGATATGTACTTATAATAAATCGTACATTCGATTTTCTAACTTCAATTATATAAAACAATAGCAATATAAATTTTTAAAATATGAACATTAAAATGAATACTATTGCTATCTCATAGATACCTTCACATCTACCCAAATGTTAACAAACTCGGTTGAATCCAAATGAGTTAATTCTAAAACTATATTACATCCTACAATGTATGACAACTTCTCGTTACATTTCAAGTTTATTATCTTCTTATTAGATGATATTTATAAATTTTAAATTTTACATAGTTTATTAATTTTTTACTGTATCCCGTCAAAAATTAATAAACTATATAAAAATTTCTATATATATTAAAATTAAATAATAAATTTATTGATCATAAATTTTTGAAATCAAATCATGCATAAAAATAAAATGTATTAATGTGACCATTCAAAATAATTTCTATATATATTAAAATTAAATAATATTAATACCTTCATTCAAAAGATATATTGTAAAGTTTTGATTTAATTTTTTCATATCTTTATATATTCTAATGTATATAATATTGCTACAATATGAAACAAGATCAAACCTATAATACTAAAAGAGAATTCAAATTTTATTGATCATAATATTTTATAGAATCAAATCATACATAAAATTAAACATATTTATGTCACCATTCAAAATAATTTCCATATAAGTATAATAAAAATAAATGAAAATAATGTCTCAATTCAAAAGATATATTGTTAAAATATCGAATTAAAATTAAATATAAAGTTAATTTGAAAAGATTATGATATATTTTAGTTATTTCATAAACTTAAAAAAATTATCAAATCTCAATTGATTTTGTTTTGTTTTATTAACCTTTTTTAAAAAATTGAAATAATTTATTTTAGGTCAAATAATGATCTAAATAATTACAAAATAATATTTATTCTTACATTTTCAGAATGATAAATTAAATATTTAAGATAAACATTAGAGTTCTTATTTACTTTACCTTTTATATATTTATAATATACCTTTTTGTTAATTTTATTAACAATATATTTATAGTTAACAATACATCGTTTAAACTACATTAATTTTTTATATAATATAAATGTAACCTTTTAAAAAATATACACAAATATATTTAGAAGTCGGTAGAAAATTATATTGGTTAAATTATAATTCCATTCAAAATTTATTGATCATAAATTTTTGAAATCAAATCATGCATAAAATAAACGTATTAATGTGACCATTCAAAATAATTTCTATATATATTAAAATAAATAATATTAATACCTTCATTCAAAAGATATATTTTAAAGTTTTGATTTAATTTTTTCATATATTTATATATTCATATAACATGGAACTAATTTTGTCATATAATAGAACATTCCTATATTTTTTAAGTATGACAGCGTATTTTCAATTATATAAGACAATAATTAAAAATAGTTAACAGATAGATATTAAAATGACCATCAATAGTTGGTTGTCATATGTTCACATTTAACCCGTGAATCTCGATGAGATTGAATCCAAATAGTTAATTGTAAAAATGTATTAAACCAATTTTAGATATTAGCATTTTTCCAAATATAAAATGTATGACAACTTCCTGTGATTCACACTACATGTCTACCAAATTATCTTTTGTAAAGTTTGAATTCATTAACTTCATGTCTACCAAATTATCTTTTGTAAAGTTTAAATATAAGTTAATAATATACATAAATTTTAAGCATTGATATGTACTTATAATAAATCGATATTCGATTCTCTAACTTCAATTATATAAAACAATAACAATATAAATTTTTAAATTATGAATATTAAAAGGAACTACATTGCTATCTCATAGAGACAACTTCTCGTTACATTTCAATTATTAGATGATAAAAGGATTGTATCAATTTTTATTCAATTTATAAAAAGGATTGTATGAATAAATTTATACCTTTTATTATTAATTTTTATGATTATCATTTTCATTAAAATTTCATGACTACAATTTAACATTTTTTATCATGATTACAATGTTAAAGTTAATTTAAAAGATTGTGATATGCTTTAAATATTAGAGTTCTTATTTACTTTACCTTTTATATATTTACAATATACTTTTTGTTAATTTTACTAACAATATATTTATAGTTAGCAATACATCGTTTAAACTACGTTAATTTTTTCAAGAATATAAATGTAACCTTTCAATAAATATACACAAATATATTTAGAAGTCAGTAGAAAATTTTATTTGTTAAATTATAATTCCATTCAAAATTTATTGATCATAAATTTTTGAAATCAAATCATACATAAAAATAAAATGTATTAATGTTACCATTCAAAATAATTTCTATATATAATAAAATTAAATAATATTAATACCTCCATTCAAAAGATATATATGTAAAGTTTTGATTTAATTTTTTTCATATTTTCATATTAATACCTCCATACAAAATTTCAATTGATTTTGTTTTCTTTTGTTAACTTTTTTATAAAAATCTAAATAATTTCAAAATATATTTGATTTCATATAAGGATCTAAATAATTATAAAATAATTTGTATTCATATATTTTTATAATGATAAACTAAATTTACATATGCTAAACACTCATTTATAAGTTTGAATTCATACTTTAATTTGTTAATATTCACATAATATATAATTTATAAAATCCATTTATAAAAATAATTGTAATTTATCCCAATTTATAAAAATCGTTTATCAAATTTTAATTTTCTACTTATAAAAATAATTGTAATTTATCCCAATTTATAAAATCATTTATCAAATTTTAATTTTTCATTTATGAAAATAATATTATCATTTATCAAATTTTAATTTTCCATTTATGAAAATAATTGTAACTTATCCCCGTTTATAAAAAAAATTTGTTCTAATATATAGACTTTTCTTGTTTATGTTGAATCATTCTTTTGGTTTTTGGTTTTTTCTTTCCAAGAGCAAATATCTATCATTTATGTTGTTCAATCTCTATTATAAATGATTACATTAAATGAAAAACTAACCAAAGCATTTTAAAAAAAATATAATCTAAACACGCACACCTATTTAAAACTTCCTAAGGATCCAGCTGCAAAATGTAAAATTAACCGTGGGAAATTAGAACGATTAATTTAAACCTCCAACATCATATATTAACAAAAAAAACCCTAATATTTATACATTTGAATCAACCAAAATGAGTTCCAAGTGTTGTTTGTTGGATGAACTTGTCACAATCCACATATGTTTACAACGAACAACAATCTTACTGTATTAAAATGGACACAGAGAATCAAAATATGGGAATGAAGAAGAATTGGAAAATAATACGTAACCTTTTGAAAATAATGGAGAATGAAGAAGATTGAGGAGTGAAAGAGTAAGGGTTTAGAATGGCTATATATAGGGTTTAGAATACATGGGAAGTTGTGATATCTTGGAATATCAAAATAATCCATTCTAATTCCAATACATTTAATCTTGTAGTGTAATGATAAATAGTGGGTATTTTTAAATCATGCAATGAATAATATTCCATTTAATTATAATAGATCTAATTTGGCCATTCCAATTCCTTCCTCATTAACCGTGAGTCAAACATTAGAATTCAAATCAAAAAAACATTGGAATTCAAATATAAATAAATTAACCATGAATGAAACATTGGAATTGGAATTCAAATATAAATAAAATTCAAATATAAATAAAATAAATTAATAAATCAAATAAATAAAAATAGTGTAAAATTATGATAGATTGGAAATTAAATGCCAAATGAATATGGTAATGAGATAGTGTTGATTAGTCTATTATACCCTTGGAATAAGAAAAGTTATAACATTTAATCAAAAGGTTAGACTTGGAATTTCCAGGTACTTTACTTTTAATAGATTGATAATAGATAGATAATAGATAATAGATAATAGATATCCACTAAAGTACTTGAAGATGCATTGATTTAACATATCAATAAATATAATATTGCAAGTTTCACGAAACATAAAAGAAGCTTATTTGCCCAACTCTATCATAAACCGGATTTATTCCTCTTCTATGTTGAAAATCCTTTTTGCATCATCATCATCTCTCTCAAGAATTTTTATTTTTTCAATAATTTTAAGCCTGATGTGCCTTGGTTTTTTTAAACAACTCACTGTTCAAGAAAAAAGGTGATTTAGAAACATGGATGCAACTAGAGAATGTTGTTCGGAGACACCATATCCTATTTTTATCATTATCCACATACTTCTTAGTTTATTTAGTGTTTAAGCTCATATTATTTCATTAAAGTAGAAAATTGAAATTTTTAAAAACCTTTTTTTTTGTTATCGTAAACGACAAATATTGCCACAAACTCTCATTCTCGGGAAACTATCTCCTTTCACAACTCCACTATCTCTATTCCAAGCGTGGTTGTCACTCCTCTTTATTACATAGTCTCCGTTAATTTCATTTTTATTGAGAACCATATAAAGGACATTGTCAACCTAAATCCTTCATGACAAGTTAATAATTTCGATTTGTTTCCATCTAAATTCCTTCTTTAAAGAGC
Organism: Vicia sativa; assembly: GCA_021764765.1. Taxonomy (NCBI): domain Eukaryota; kingdom Viridiplantae; phylum Streptophyta; class Magnoliopsida; order Fabales; family Fabaceae; genus Vicia; species Vicia sativa. The sequence continues at coordinate 227,823,949 of CM038796.1, forward strand.
CATACACCCCTAATTAAAAAATGACATATTTTCTAAGTAAGTTTTAATTGGTATATCTTTTATTCCTTTTATATTATTATAACAGTTTACAATTCATGCCATAAATGGTTCCCTCTAATTTATTATAGAAATTATGTGTGTTTTTAGAAAAAGTAAATTTAAAATATTATAATATGAATTTTTTTCTTTCAATTATAAGCTTGAATGTTTCCTGATCTACCGTTTTTCGTTAGTCCATTCAAATCTACCTTCACCTTAGGGCCTGTATAAACCACCACACAATGTTCATTAATAATATGTTTCTTTAAATAATTTTTTCCGCAAACTCTTGGTGTCAAGAACACAATTAAATATGGCATACTTATGTACTTCAACCAACAATGTGATGATTCAATATATAATATTCCTAGATTTTAGACCCGTGCGAGGCACTTGTTAGTATTTTTCTAAGTAAAAAATTTTTAGAACTACTTAGAATTTACAAGTAAAGTTATACTAAGATTATAATTTATTATAAGAATATCTTTGATATATAATATAGTGGTGGTTAAAAATATATATAAAATAGAAAACGAATAACAAATTTATGTTTTCATAAGAAATTTGTTTATTCATCAATCATAATTGTCTCATTAATAAACACAAATATTTGTATCAATCTTTGTATAAATGTTACCATTTTATTTCATAAAAAAATGATAATATTTTTTCAAATCAGTTTTATATCTTCTTGTATCATGTCACAATATCATATATTCTTCTGTCCCAACATAAGTATAATTTTATTAAAATATATAATATTCATTTATCAAAGAGAAATCGTACTTAGTACATTGGATTAATTATTATAGAAATGATAAAAAAATTATATTTTATTAATAAAATATTTTAATTGAGATAGTAAACTGATTTAAATTACTATAATAAAATATAGTAAAAAATAATAGTAAGTTTTTCAATAAACAAACTTCAATATGTAGAAACAAATAACCTCAACGAAATTCAAGCCCATCAAATTTTTTTAATTTCATATGTTAAAAAAAATTAATAATTCCTATTGTTATAATTTTTTTGATTGGGTGTTTTCCAAAAATGGTAGATTATAAATTAATCAATTTTAATTTACTATAGTTAACAAACATCATTAAAAATATTATTCAATATTGAAATAAGTAGTCAGATTTTTCCGTTTCATATTAATTTTATGTTATAAATAAATAAATTAAAAATACATAATAGCAACTATAAAAATATATTTTGAAGTTTAATTTCAAAGTATCGTTTAAAAATTTAATTTTAGATATAAAATATTCATTTCTAATATTGATAACTAAGTGAAGCAAATAAAAAATAAAATAAAATAAATTGTCATTGATTACCATTGAATCAAATTAATTGTTATTGATAATATTTAGTTAACAACAAATAAAATAAATTTATTGGCATTAAAATTGTTGAATTTTTAACAAATATCTCTTTCAGAACTATAAAATAATGACTTCAAAACCTTCAACAAATTCTAAACTACAACCTCAACTTAAGGAAAAAATAAACCAATTAAAGAACCAACCATAAATGCAATATCAAGGTAAATTTGCAGATAAAAATGATACATTAAGAAAATTAGTAATTTAATAGAATATATAACACGCACACACATACAAATTATTTTGCAGTATTCAAGAATTTTCAAGTTAGCACTAACGCATGCTAATTTTTTGTAACTATCTATTTTCTAACTAAACGCCTTAGTAATAATTGTTCTTACCTGCATAACACTAATATAACAACCTGCATAACTAACTATCATATTTGCCAATTCCTGTAACAGTAGATCGGTATTATGAAAAAACTTTCTCCGTTGACTCAATCCTATCTGGCCTTCTCTGGTGAGTAGGGAAATTTTAAATTTACCTTCATCCCCTTCATACTTTGTTCTCGTTACCTCAAAATTTTCATTTTACTCTTCTTAAAGAAATATATTTTCCTATTCAGGGAGCTCTCTTGCAAAAGACTTAAGAACAGGAACAAAAATAATCATAACTTAATACTCTTATAAATCAATAGGTGTCAAAAGGTCACAATGACTTATTAATCAAGCTGAATAGTAGGATTTTAATTGTTACCTTTTTCTTTTGTTAGTGGCAGAGTAACTTGTGTGTGCACATGAAGCAATATCCTGGAAAAAAATTTCCATTACTAAGAGAGAGAAATGAGATCAAATATAGTTTAAAAACAGTACAAAATTGGGCCAAACTTGCCATCCACCTTCATTCTTCTTAATCCATCACACAATTGTGCCGACACAATATCAATATAGTAACATGAAAGAAATCATAAAAATCAGACTTGTAATTCGCATAACTTCTCATACATGTGGCAATATAACATGAAGGTCAAGCTTAAGAATACAAAATTGATTGAATACAACTTTTCCATCAATCTTCAACTTTGTCACGTTTTCCCTTAGAAGTAATCCTTTCCTCCCGCCTTTTGGCCTTTTCCCATCATTCCAACAACTCTTCATAATTTTAACCAAAAAACTCAACAACTCCTAGTAAAGCATGTACAGTATAAACGAATTAGAGCAACTTCAATTTTCAAACAAACAAAAGCTTCAATACACAAACTCGTTAAGCTGCAAAAGTCATCAACATATATCTCTTTACAATAGAATAGAAACAACACAAAAACTTCATTCATCTTGACCTTCTCCAATAGCTTCAACCTCCATATATTTGCATCTCACCCCGCTTCCAACCAACAACAACAATCTGAACTTGAAAAAAATAGAAGGAAAAAAAAAGAAGCAAGAAAAAGATGTCGTAAATACAACCTTTGTTGCTCGAAGAATAACACCCTATGATTCATTCTTATCTAACAAATCTGCAACAGATGAAACAAAGAAAATAAGCGATTTGATATTAGGGTTTTAATTGTGAAATTTACGACTCATACCGTCATCGTGAATCAACAATAACAAACCCGTAACCACGCTGAACCCTGCAAACCACACACATTGCCACAAACTTGATGTTGTATGCTTTGGAGTTTTTTGCAAACCGTAAAATTGAAGATATAGCGTGAGAGAAAAAAAGGGAATTTAGGGATTCATAATGGAGAGGAATAGCAATTGAATGGGAAAAAATCGAAAACATTTATAAATACATGAATTAGATTTTGCAAAATTGAAACGAATGAATTGTTAATGTACCAAGGTTGGAATCTGAAGCGATGATAGAAGATTCCCATGAAAATCTGGCGTAAGAGTTAAGCTCTATGCTGTTTGAAACTTTCTCATATCCCTTCATGTTGTTGATTCAATGAATCTGTCATGGAAGATGAAGAAAAAGCATTTAATTGGATTGCATCACTAAAACAAATGAAGATGAAGGGCCATTTTTGAAATTTGGAGAGAATTAGGATTTATCGTCCAACGTTAATTTGACATTTTTAATTTGATGGATACCTGTGTTTAAGGCTGCTGAGGAATAGGGAAAGAAGATAAATTTTGAACGTTATGATTTGCATATTTAATACGTGGATGGGAAAAATAAATTAATAAATAAAAAATAATAATAATAGGCAAAAATAGAATTATTGCCAAAATAGGAAAGGCTAGAAAAAGAAAATTGGCTCATTGGATGCTACTTGGCAAAACTTGCCAAAGAACTCATCCTAATTTTATATATTAAATAGATAATAACTAATATGCTTCTTTGGTACTATTGGATGCAATTAAAATGATGTATGTAAATTTTAATACCAAGTTAGATATTTGTTTACAAGATGCGGAAAGGTTACTTAAATTTTATACGAGATGTTATTCATAGGTTCCTTTGAATTTGCGGGTGACCAATTTTTATTAAAGGCCTAAAATAATAATTTTCAAAAATGAAAATCAATTATATTCTAAATCATTCAAACATAAAAAAATATTATTATATACCAGTATAATTAAATTAATAATCTAAAAGGAGATTTTATAAATACTTTTATTAGCAAACATTAACTCCAAAGTTACACTGAGGAAGATAATTAAAAGACTTACAAGAGTCTTCAATTTTATACGCATCACAACTAGTAAATGAGAATATTGATATATTAATATATAGGTATATGGATGAACTTTATTGGTAGTATGTGTTATAGGTGTCATCCATATTATTTGGAAAGATATATTATGATGGACATACAAGGTCAACTGCGGTACTACGACCACAAGAATTGAGTATAGCTTTAACAATGATATTAATATCAATATCAATACTCAAAATGTTAGCCTTGATTGTTGTGCAAAGGCATAAAACAACATCAAGATCTACAAGGCCATTAATGAGGGGGCAACATGGCGGAGAAGTAGGCCCAACCACGACAGTTACCAAATCTTGAGCCAAAGCGAGACAAGCAGTTAAATTAGGACAATTAGGCAGTGGTGAGACATTCTGCTCCTGGCTTGAACTAAGGGTGGTAGAATAGAGAATTACGAGGGAGAGGATGAGAAAAGTAATGTTTGAAACTCCCTTTGGATTCATTTTAAAACCAAATGTTTTGATATGCTTAATGAATTATTTGAAAAACTTACTATTTTTTGTACTTGTTGTCGAATGAAGATTTAGGGAACAAATTTATAGACCAATTTAAAAAAAAAAGAAGGTTTTTTGACATTATTAATTAATGAATAAAAAATATGTTAGGTGAAAAATAATTAATAGAGGGTAGATTGTTAGACAACATCTATTAAGCCTAACTAACTCTAAAATTATTATTATAAATTGCAACTACAATCCTAGGATGGATTATTTATATTATATAGAAATAATATTTACGTAATAAGATTTACAAAATCATTTCTAGAAAGTGAATTTAAATGTAATATATATTTTTTTATAAATTAACTTTTAATTCTGTTATGCAATTACTGGCAAGAAAAAACCAAATTGATATTAAACGAGCAAAGATAACTAATACACAATAAACATAAAAGTTGCATGATTAGATAATGTAGTTGGCGTAAATGACAAAATGATAAATATATCGAGGTTTTTTGTATTTTTAATTAAATGAGATTGATCTTTTAAGTCTAATTAAATTTAACTATTAAAGGGTTGATTGTTAGGCAATATCTAATCTACCTAATTAAGTCTACATTTCTTTATTTTCACTTGTATGCAATACATAAGGATGACATAATAGTATCTCTATTTTAGTATATTTTTAGGTAATTAGGTTTTCTAAATACATAATTGATAAAATAAATTATTTGTTTAATTTTAATATTAATAATATATTGTTAATAGATGCGTTTGATCATTTTTTATATTATTCAAGGAAAGTTTAATGGTTTGGTAAATTCTATTAATCATAACTAAGATTTAATATTATTAGTTTAAACTGCACGGCATTTCCATAGATATTTATTTCTTTTTTACAAATAGTTATTACTAATTTGTGTGGTTTATAACTAATTTTAGATATTTATTAGGCATATATTGCAAGGGAAGTGTTTTTAGAATGAAATTTTATTCTACTGTATGAAATCTTACTAAAAACAATGCTAGTAATTTTGAAAGTAATTACAACCTTCCTATGAAACATATGTGACTAACCGATTTAAAGAATATAAAGAACTTTAAAAAACTGAAATAACTTGTTAAGTCATTTCAATAACTATATAATTTATCATAATATATCCACTAAAGTACTTGAAGATGTATTGATTTAACATATCAATAAATATAATATTGCAAGTTTCATGAAACATAAAAGAAGCTTATTTGCCCAACTCTATCATAAACCGGATTTATTCCTCTTCTATGTTGAAAATCCTTTTTGCATCATCATCATCCCTCTCTCAAGAATTTTTATTTTTTCAATAATTTTAAGCCTGATGTGCCTTGGTTTTTTTAAACAACTCACTGTTCAAGAAAAAAGGTGATTTAGAAACATGGATGCAACTAGAGAATGTTGTTCGGCGACACCATATCATATTTTTATCATTATCCACATACTTCTTACTTTATTTAGTGTTTAAGCTCATATTATTTCATTAAAGTAGAAAATTGAAATTTTTAAAAACCTTTTTTTTTGTTATCGTAAACGACAAATATTGCCACAAACTCTCATTCTCGGGAAACTATCTCCTTTCACAACTCCACTATCTCTATTCCAAGCGTGGTTGTCACTCCTCTTTATTACATAGTCTCCGTTAATTTCATTTTTATTGAGAACCATATAAAGGACATTGTCAACCTAAATCCTTCATGACAAGTTAATAATTTCGATTTGTTTCCATCTAAATTCCTTCTTTAAAGAGCCGTACACCCCTACTTAAAAAATGACATATTTTCTAAGTAAGTCTAAATTGGTATATCTTTTATTCCTTTTATATTATCATAACAGTTTACAATTCATGCCACAAATGGTTCCCTCTAATTTATTATAGAAATCATGTGTGTTTTTAGAAAAAGTAAATTTAAAATATTATAATATGAATTTTTTTCTTTCAATTATAAGCTTGAATGTTTCCTGATCTACCGTTTTTCGTTAGTCCATTCAAATCTACCTTCACCTTAGGGCCTGTATAAACCACCACACAATGTTCATTAATAATATGTTTCTTTAAATAATTTTTTCCGCAAACTCTTGGTGTCAAGAACACAATTAAATATGGCATACTTATGTACTTCAACCAACAATGTGATGATTCAATATATAATATTCCTAGATTTTAGACCCGTGCGAGGCACTTGTTAGTATTTTTCTAAGTAAAAAATTTTTAGAACTACTTAGAATTTACAAGTAAAGTTATACTAAGATTATAATTTATTATAAGAATATCTTTGATATATAATATAGTGGTGGTTAAAAATATATATAAAATAGAAAACGAATAACAAATTTATGTTTTCATAAGAAATTTGTTTATTCATCAATCATAATTGTCTCATTAATAAACACAAATATTTGTATCAATCTTTGTATAAATGTTACCATTTTATTTCATAAAAAAATGATAATATTTTTTCAAATCAGTTTTATTTCTTCTTGTATCATGTCACAATATCATATATTCTTCTGTCCCAACATAAGTATAATTTTATTAAAATATATAATATTCGTTTATCAAAGAGAAATCGTACTTAGTACATTGGATTAATTATTATAGAAATGATAAAAAAATTATATTTTATTAATAAAATATTTTAATTGAGATAGTAAACTGATTTAAATTACTATAATAAAATATAGTAAAAAATAATAGTAAGTTTTTCAATAAACAAACTTCAATATGTAGAAACAAATAACCTCAACGAAATTCAAGCCCATCAAATTTTTTCAATTTCATATGTTAAAAAAAATTAATAATTCCTATTATTATAATTTTTTTGATTTGGTGTTTTCCAAAAATGGTAAATTATAAATTAATCAATTTTAATTTACTATAGTTAACAAACATCATTAAAAATATTATTCAATATTGAAATAAGTAGTCAGATTTTTCCGTTTCATATTAATTTTATGTTATAAATAAATAAATTAAAAATACATAATAGCAACTATAAAAATATATTTTGAAATTTAATTTCAAAGTATCATTTAAAAATTTAATTTTAGATATAAAATATTCATTTCTAATATTGATAACTAAGTGAAGCAAATAAAAAATAAAATAAAATAAATTGTCATTGATTACCATTGAATCAAATTAATTGTTATTGATAATATTTAGTTAACAACAAATAAAATAAATTTATTGGCATTAAAATTATTGAATTTTTAACAAATATCTCTTTCAGAACTATAAAATAATGACTTCAAAACCTTCAACAAATTCTAAACTACAACCTCAACTTAAGGAAAAAATAAACCAATTAAAGAACCAACCATAAATGCAATATCAAGGTAAATTTGCAGATAAAAATGATACATTAAGAAAATTAGTAATTTAATAGAATATATAACACACACATACAAATTATTTTGCAGTATTCAAGAATTTTCAAGTTAGCACTAACGCATGCTAATTTTTTGTAACTATCTATTTTCTAACTAAACACCTTAGTAATAATTGTTCTTACCTGCAAAACACTAATATAACAACCTGCATAACTAACTATCATATTTGCCAATTCCTGTAACAGTAGATCGGTATTATGAAAAAACTTTCTCCGTTGACTCAATCCTATCTGGCCTTCTCTGGTGAGTAGGGAAATTTTAAATTTACCTTCATCCCCTTCATACTTTGTTCTCCTTACCTCAAAATTTTCATTTTACTCTTCTTAAAGAAATATATTTTCCTTTTCAGGGAGCTCTCTTGCAAAAGACTTAAGAACAGGAACAAAAACAATCATAACTTAATACTCTTATAAATCAATAGGTGTCAAAAGGTCACAATGACTTATTAATCAAGCTGAATAGTAGGATTTTAATTTTTACCTTTTTCTTTTGTTAGTGGCAGAGTAACTTGTGTGTGCACATGAAGCAATATCCTGGAAAAACATTTCCATTACTAAGAGAGAAAAATGAGATCAAATATAGTTTAAAAACAGTACAAAATTGGGCCAAACTTGCCATCCACCTTCATTCTTCTTAATCCATCACACAATTGTGCCGACACAATATCAATATAGTAACATGAAAGAAATCATAAAAATCAGACTTGTAATTCGCATAACTTCTCATACATGTGGCAATATAACATGAAGGCCAAGCTTAAGAATACAAAATTGATTGAATACAACTTTTCCATCAATCTTCAACTTTGTCACGTTTTCCCTTAGAAGTAATCATTTCCTCCCGCCTTTGCGCCTTTTCCCATCATTCCAACAACTCTTCATCATTTTAACCAAAAAACTCAACAACTCCTAGTAAAGCATGTACAGTATAAACGAATTAGAGCAACTTCAATTTTCAAACAAACAAAAGCTTCAATACACAAACTCGTTAAGCTGCAAAAGTCATCAATATATATCTCTTTACAATAGAATAGAAACAACACAAAAACTTCATTCATCTTGACCTTCTTCAATAGCTTCAACCTCCATATATTTGCATCTCACCCGCCAACCAACAACAACAATCTGAACTTGAAAAAATAGAAGGAAAAAAAGAAGCAAGAGAAAAGTTGTCGTAAATACAACCTTCGTTGCTCGAAGAATAACACCCTATGATTCATTCGATCTAACAAATGCAAAGATGAAACAAAGAAAATAAGCGATTTGATATTAGGGTTTTAATTGTGAAATTTACGACTCATACCGTCATCGTGAATCAACAATAACAAACCCGTAACCATGAACCCTGCAAACCACACACATTGCCACAAACTTGATGTTGTATGCTTTGGATTTTTGCAAACCGTAAAATTGAAGATATAGCGTGAGAGAAAAAAAGGGAATTTAGGGATTCATAATGGAGAGGAATAGCAATTGAATGGGAAAAAATCGAAAACATTTATAAATACATGAATTAGATTTTGCAAAATTGAAACGAATGAATTGTTAATGTACCAAGGTTGGAATCTGAAGCGATGATAGAAGATTCTCATGAAAATCTGGCGTAAGAGTTAAGCTCTATGCTGTTTGAAACTTTCTCATATCCCTTCATGTTGTTGATTCAATGAATCTGTCATGGAAGATGAAGAAAAAGCATTTAATTGGATTGCATCACTAAAACAAATGAAGATGAAGGGCCATTTTTGAAATTTGGAGAGAATTAGGATTTATCGTCCAACGTTAATTTGACATTTTTAATTTGATGGATACCTGTGTTTAAGGCTGCTGAGGAATAGGGAAAGAAGATAAATTTTGAAAGTTATGATTTGCATATTTAATACGTGGATGGGAAAAATAATTAATAAATAAAAAATAATCATAATAATAATAATAGGCAAAAATAGAATTATTGCCAAACAGAAAGGCTAGAAAAGAAAATTGGCTCATTGGATGCTACTTGGCAAAACTTGCCAAAGAACTCGTCCTAATTTTATATATTAAATAGATAATAATTAATATGCTTCTTTGGTACTATTGGATGCAATTAAAATGATGTATGTAAATTTTAATACCAAGTTAGATATTTGTTTACAAGATGCGGAAAGGTTACTTAAATTTTATACGAGATGTTATTCATAGGTTCCTTTGAATTTGCGGGTGACCAATTTTTATTAAAGGCCTAAAATAATAATTTTCAAAAATGAAAATCAATTATATTCTAAATCATTCAAACATAAAAAAATATTATTATATACCAGTATAATTAAATTAATAATCTAAAAGGAGATTTTATAAATACTTTTATTAGCAAACATTAACTCCAAAGTTACACTGAGGAAGATAATTAAAAGACTTACAAGAGTCTTCAATTTTATACGCATCACAACTAGTAAATGAGAATATTGATATATTAATATATAGGTATATGGATGAACTTTATTGGTAGTATGTGTTATAGGTGTCATCCATATTATTTGGAAAGATATATTATGATGGACATACAAGGTCAACTGCGGTACTACGACCACAAGAATTGAGTATAGCTTTAACAATGATATTAATATCAATATCAATACTCAAAATGTTAGCCTTGATTGTTGTGCAAAGGCATAAAACAACATCAAGATCTACAAGGCCATTAATGAGGGGGCAACATGGCGGAGAAGTAGGCCCAACCACGACAGTTACCAAATCTTGAGCCAAAGCGAGACAAGCAGTTAAATTAGGACAATTAGGCGGTGGTGAGACATTCTGCTCCTGGCTTGAACTAAGGGTGGTAGAATAGAGAATTACGAGGGGAGAGGATGAGAAAAGTAATGTTTGAAACTCCCTTTGGATTCATTTTAAAACCAAATGTTTTGATATGCTTAATGAATTATTTGAAAAACTCACTATTTTTTGTACTTGTTGTCGAATGAAGATTTAGGGAACAAATTTATAGACAAATTAAAAAAAAAAAGAATGTTTTTTGACATTATTAATTAATGAATAAAAAATATGTTAGGTGAAAAATAATTAATAGAGGGTAGATTGTTAGGCAACATCTATTAAGCCTAACTAACTCTATAATTATTATTATAAATTGCAACTACAATCCTAGGATGGATTATTTATATTATATAGAAAAAATATTTACGTAATTAGATTTACATAATCATTTCTAGAAAGTGAATTTAAATGTAATACATAATTTTTTATAAATTAACTTTTAATTCTGTTATGCAATTACTGGCATGAAAAAACCAAATTGATATTAAACGAGCAAAGATAACTAATACACAATAAACATAAAAGTTGCATGATTAGATAATGTAGTTGGCGTAAATGACAAAATGATAAATATATTGAGGTTTTTTGTATTTTTAATTAAATGAGATTGATCTTTTAAGTCTAATTAAATTTAACTATTAAAGGGTTGATTGTTAGGCAATATCTAATCTACCTAATTAAGTCTACATTTCTTTATTTTTACTTGTATGCAATACATAAGGATGACATAATAGTATCTCTATTTTAGTATATTTTTAGGTAATTAGGTTTTTTAAAAACATAATTGATAAAATAAATTATTTGTTTAATTTTAATATTAATAATATATTGTTAATAGATGGGTTTGATCATTTTTTATATTATTCAAGGAAAGTTTAATGGTTTGGTAAAATCTATTAATCATAACTAAGATTTAATATTATTAGTTTAAACTGCACGGCATTTCCATAGATATTTATTTCTTTTTTACAAATAGTTATTACTAATTTGTGTGTTTTATAACTAATTTTAGATATTTATTAGGCATATATTGCAAGGGAAGTGTTTTTAGAATGAAATTTTATTCTACTGTATGAAATCTTACTAAAAACAATGCTGGTAATTTTGAAAGTAATTACAACTTTCCTATGAAAGATATGTGACTAACCGATTTAAAGAATATAAAGAACTTTAAAAAATTGAAATAACTTGTTAAGTCATTTCAATAACTATATAATTTATCATAATATATCCACTAAAGTACTTGAAGATGTATTGATTTAACATATCAATAAATATAATATTGCAAGTTTTATGAAACATAAAAGAAGCTTATTTGCCCAACTCTATCATAAACCGGATTTATTCCTCTTCTATGTTAAAAATCCTTTTTGCATCATCATCATCTCTCTCTCAAGAATTTTTATTTTTTCAATAATTTTAAGCCTGATGTGCCTTGGTTTTTTTAAACAACTCACTGTTCAAGAAAAAAGGTGATTTAGAAACATGGATGCAACTAGAGAATGTTGTTCGGCGACACCATATCATATTTTTATCATTATCCACATACTTCTTACTTTATTTAGTGTTTAAGCTCATATTATTTCATTAAAGTAGAAAATTGAAATTTTTAAAAACCTTTTTTTTTGTTATCGTAAACGACAAATATTGCCACAAACTCTCATTCTCGGGAAACTATCTCCTTTCACAACTCCACTATCTCTATTCCAAGCGTGGTTGTCACTCCTCTTTATTACATAGTCTCTGTTAAATTCATTTTTATTGAGAACCATATAAAGGACATTGTCAACCTAAATCCTTCATGACAAGTTAATAATTTCGATTTGTTTCCATCTAAATTCCTTCTTTAAAGAGCCGTACACCCCTTAGGGGTGTTCAAAACCAAATCAATCCAATAGAAAACCGCAACACCAAACCAAACCGAAACCGTAAAAAACCGCATTTGATTCGGATTAGTTTGGATCATTTTTTAACAAAACCGCATGGTTTGGTTCGGTTTGGTTTGTATTTTACAAACCGAATCAAACCGAACTAAACCGCATTATGTTACAACTTAAATTTTACTTAACTCGCATCTAACCCAAACCTAAATCTATTATACATTAGTCTTATGATAACAGACAATTTTCTTATTTTTACAGTTATGATTTCATTTTCAATCTTCTTAAATATCTCCTAATATTATCACTTCATCTTCACCACTTACATCTTACCTCTTCTTATCTAATATCTACTCTCTTATATTGTTTCCTTTGCACGTTCTTATTTTTTATGCAATTTTTCTCTCTTTCAATTTCATTTTATCGCACATCTTTATCTCTAATCTCTCCTCTCTTATGTTCTTTCTTTTTCATCTTCACTAATTTATCATCTCTTCTATTTTATTTGTTTTATTATAATATTTTTTACATTGTTTTATGCTATTATTTCATGTTTATTATTTCACTTTTGTCTAATCTAACTTTTGCATATTAAATGAGAAGTTATTGTCCAAATATGATTAATTTTTGGTGATAATTTAGTAGTGTATCATGTATGAATGACCAAATACAAAGTTATGTTGTCATATATATGTGAATGTATGACTCAACAAATTATTTGTAAAACCGAACCAGCAGAACCAAACCGCATTGGTTTGGTTTGGTTTGGTTTGGTTTTTTTTCTAAAAGTTAACCGAACCAAACCAAACCGCATACCTTTTTCTCTCGCGGTTCGGATGATTTTTTGCGTCAAAACCGCCCAAACCGCACTGCGAACACCTCTAACACCCCTACTTAAAAAATGACATATTTTCTAAGTAAGTCTTAATTGGTATATCTTTTATTCCTTTTATATTATCATAACAGTTTACAATTCATGCCATAAATGGTTCCCTCTAATTTATTATAGAAATCATGTGTGTTTTTAGAAAAAGTAAATTTAAAATATTATAATATGAATTTTTTTCTTTCAATTATAAGCTTGAATGTTTCCTGATCTACCGTTTTTCGTTAGTCCATTCAAATCTACCTTCACCTTAGGGCCTGTATAAACCACCACACAATGTTCATTAATAATATGTTTCTTTAAATAATTTTTTCCGCAAACTCTTGGTGTCAAGAACACAATTAAATATGGCATACTTATGTACTTCAACCACCAATGTGATGATTCAATATATAATATTCCTAGTTTTTAGACCCGTGCGAGGCACAGGTTAGTATTTTTCTAAGTAAAATTTTTTTTGAACTACTTAGAATTTACAAGTAAAGTTATACTAAGATTATAATTTATTATAAGAATATCTTTGATATATAATATAGTGGTGGTTAAAAATATATATAAAATAGAAAACGAATAACAAATTTATGTTTTCATAAGAAATTTGTTTATTCATCAATCATAATTGTCTCATTAATAAACTCAAATATTTGTATCAATCTTTGTATAAATGTTACCATTTTATTTCATAAAAAAATGATAATATTTTTTCAAATCAGTTTTATATCTTCTTGTATCATGTCACAATATCATATATTCTTCTGTCCCAACATAAGTATAATTTTATTAAAATATATAATATTCGTTTATCAAAGAGAAATCGTACTTAGTCCATTGGATTAATTATTATAGAAATGATAAAAAAATTATATTTTATTAATAAAATGTTTTAATTGAGATAGTAAACTGATTTAAATTACTATAATAAAATATAGTAAAAAATAATAGTAAGTTTTTCAATAAACAAACTTCAATATGTAGAAACAAATAACCTCAACGAAATTCAAGGCCATCAAATTTTGTCAATTTCATATGTTAAAAAAAATTAATAATTCCTATTATTATAATTTTTTTGATTTGGTGTTTTCCAAAAATGGTAAATTATAAATTAATCAATTTTAATTTACTATAGTTAACAAACATCATTAAAAATATTATTCAATATTGAAATAAGTAGTCAGATTTTCCGTTTCATATTAATTTTATGTTATAAATAAATAAATTAAAAATACATAATAGCAACTATAAAAATATATTTTGAAATTTAATTTCAAAGTATCATTTAAAAATTTAATTTTAGATATAAAATATTCATTTCTAATATTGATAACTAAGTGAAGCAAATAAAAAATAAAATAAAATAAATTGTCATTGATTACCATTGAATCAAATTAATTGTTATTGATAATATTTAGTTAACAACAAATAAAATAAATTTATTGGCATTAAAATTATTGAATTTTTAACAAATATCTCTTTCAGAACTATAAAATAATGACTTCAAAACCTTCAACAAATTCTAAACTACAACCTCAACTTAAGGAAAAAATAAACCAATTAAAGAACCAACCATCAATGCAATATCAAGGTAAATTTGCAGATAAAAATGATACATTAAGAAAATTCGTAATTTAATAGAATATATAACACGCACACACATACAAATTATTTTGCAGTATTCAAGAATTTTCAAGTTAGCACTAACGCATGCTAATTTTTTGTAACTATCTATTTTCTAACTAAACACCTTAGTAATAATTGTTCTTACCTGCAAAACACTAATGCAAAACACTAATATAACAACCTGCATAACTAACTATCATATTTGCCAATTCCTGTAACAGTAGATCGGTATTATGAAAAAACTTTCTCCGTTGACTCAATCCTATCTGGCCTTCTCTGGTGAGTAGGGAAATTTTAAATTTACCTTCATCCCCTTCATACTTTGTTCTCGTTACCTCAAAATTTTCATTTTACTCTTCTTAAAGAAATATATTTTCCTTTTCAGGGAGCTCTCTTGCAAAAGACTTAAGAACAGGAACAAAAACAATCATAACTTAATACTCTTATAAATCAATAGGTGTCAAAAGGTCACAATGACTTATTAATCAAGCTGAATAGTAGGATTTTAATTTTTACCTTTTTCTTTTGTTAGTGGCAGAGTAACTTGTGTGTGCACATGAAGCAATATCCTGGAAAAACATTTCCATTACTAAGAGAGAAAAATGAGATCAAATATAGTTTAAAAACAGTACAAAATTGGGCCAAACTTGCCATCCACCTTCATTCTTCTTAATCCATCACACAATTGTGCCGACACAATATCAATATAGTAACATGAAAGAAATCATAAAAATCAGACTTGTAATTCGCATAACTTCTCATACATGTGGCAATATAACATGAAGGCCAAGCTTAAGAATACAAAATTGATTGAATACAACTTTTCCATCAATCTTCAACTTTGTCACGTTTTCCCTTAGAAGTAATCCATTCCTCCCGCCTTTGCGCCTTTTCCCATCATTCCAACAACTCTTCATCATTTTAACCAAAAAACTCAACAACTCCTAGTAAAGCATGTACAGTATAAACGAATTAGAGCAACTTCAATTTTCAAACAAACAAAAGCTTCAATACACAAACTCGTTAAGCTGCAAAAGTCATCAACATATATCTCTTTACAATAGAATAGAAACAACACAAAAACTTCATTCATCTTGACCTTCTTCAATAGCTTCAACCTCCATATATTTGCATCTCACCCCGCTTCCAACCAACAACAACAATCGAACTTGAAAAAATAGAAAAAAAGAAGCAAGAGAAAAGTTGTCGTAAATACAACCTTCGCTCAAGAATAACACCCTATGATTCATTCTGATCTAACAAATCTGCAACAGATGAAACAAAGAAAATAAGCGATTTGATATTAGGGTTTTAATTGTGAAATTTACGACTCATACCGTCATCGTGAATCAACAATAACAAACCCGTAACCACGCTGAACCCTGCAAACCACACACATTGCCACAAACTTGATGTTGTATGCTTTGGAGTTTTTTGCAAACCGTAAAATTGAAGATATAGCGTGAGAGAAAAAAAGGGAATTTAGGGATTCATAATGGAGAGGAATAGCAATTGAATGGGAAAAAATCGAAAACATTTATAAATACATGAATTAGATTTTGCAAAATTGAAACGAATGAATTGTTAATGTACCAAGGTTGGAATCTGAAGCGATGATAGAAGATTCTCATGAAAATCTGGCGTAAGAGTTAAGCTCTATGTCGTTTGAAACTTTCTCATATCCCTTCATGTTGTTGATTCAATGAAATCATGGAAGATGAAGAAAAAGCATTTAATTGGATTGCATCACTAAAACAAATGAAGATGAAGGGCCATTTTTGAAATTTGGAGAGAATTAGGATTTATCGTCCAACGTTAATTTGACATTTTTAATTTGATGGATACCTGTGTTTAAGGCTGCTGAGGAATAGGGAAAGAAGATAAATTTTGAAAGTTATGATTTGCATATTTAATACGTGGATGGGAAAAATAATTAATAAATAAAAAATAATCATAATAGGCAAAAATAGAATTATTGCCAAAACAGGAAAGGCTAGAAAAAGAAAATTGGCTCATTGGATGCTACTTGGCAAAACTTGCCAAAGAACTCGTCCTAATTTTATATATTAAATAGATAATAATTAATATGCTTCTTTGGTACTATTGGATGCAATTAAAATGATGTATGTAAATTTTAATACCAAGTTAGATATTTGTTTACAAGATGCGGAAAGGTTACCTAAATTTTATACGAGATGTTATTCATAGGTTCCTTTGAATTTGCGTGTGACCAATTTTTATTAAAGGCCTAAAATAATAATTTTCAAAAATGAAAATCAATTATATTCTAAATCATTCAAACATAAAAAAATATTATTATATACCAGTATAATTAAATTAATAATCTAAAAGGAGATTTTATAAATACTTTTATTAGCAAACATTAACTCCAAAGTTACACTGAGGAAGATAATTAAAAGACTTACAAGAGTCTTCAATTTTATATGCATCACAACTAGTAAATGAGAATATTGATATATTAATATATAGGTATATGGATGAACTTTATTGGTAGTATGTGTTATAGGTGTCATCCATATTATTTGGAAAGATATATTATGATGGACATACAAGGTCAACTGCGGTACTACGACCACAAGAATTGAGTATAGCTTTAACAATGATATTAATATCAATATCAATACTCGAAATGTTAGCCTTGATTGTTGTGCAAAGGCATAAAACAACATCAAGATCTACAATGCCATTAATGAGGGGGCAACATGGCGGAGAAGTAGGCCCAACCACGACAGTTACCAAATCTTGAGCCAAAGCGAGACAAGCAGTTAAATTAGGACAATTAGGCGGTGGTGAGACATTCTGCTCTTGGCTTGAACTAAGGGTGGTAGAATAGAGAATTACGAGGGAGAGGATGAGAAAAGTAATGTTTGAAACTCCCTTTGGATTCATTTTAAAACCAAATGTTTTGATATGCTTAATGAATTATTTGAAAAACTCACTATTTTTTGTACTTGTTGTCGAATGAAGATTTAGGGAACAAATTTATAGACAAATTAAAAAAAAAAAGAATGTTTTTTGACATTATTAATTAATGAATAAAAAATATGTTAGGTGAAAAATAATTAATAGAGGGTAGATTGTTAGGCAACATCTATTAAGCCTAACTAACTCTATAATTATTATTATAAATTGCAACTACAATCCTAGGATGGATTATTTATATTATATAGAAAAAATATTTACGTAATTAGATTTACATAATCATTTCTAGAAAGTGAATTTAAATGTAATACATATTTTTTTATAAATTAACTTTTAATTCTGTTATGTAATTACTGGCATGAAAAAACCAAATTGATATTAAACGAGCAAATATAACTAATACACAATAAACATAAAAGTTGCATGATTAGATAATGTAGTTGGCATATTGAGGTTTTTTGTATTTTTAATTAAATGAGATTGATCTTTTAAGTCTAATTAAATTTAACTATTAAAGGGTTGATTGTTAGGCAATATCTAATCTACCTAATTAAGTCTACATTTCTTTATTTTTACTTGTATGCAATACATAAGGATGACATAATAGTATCTCTATTTTAGTATATTTTTAGGTAATTAGGTTTTTTAAAAACATAATTGATAAAATAAATTATTTGTTTAATTTTAATATTAATAATATATTGTTAATAGATGGGTTTGATCATTTTTTATATTATTCAAGGAAAGTTTAATGGTTTGGTAAAATCTATTAATCATAACTAAGATTTAATATTATTAGTTTAAACTGCACGGCATTTCCATAGATATTTATTTCTTTTTTACAAATAGTTATTACTAATTTGTGTGTTTTATAACTAATTTTAGATATTTATTAGGCATATATTGCAAGGGAAGTGTTTTTAGAATGAAATTTTATTCTACTGTATGAAATCTTACTAAAAACAATGCTGGTAATTTTGAAAGTAATTACAACTTTCCTATGAAAGATATGTGACTAACCGATTTAAAGAATATAAAGAACTTTAAAAAATTGAAATAACTTGTTAAGTCATTTCAATAACTATATAATTTATCATAATATATCCACTAAAGTACTTGAAGATGTATTGATTTAACATATCAATAAATATAATATTGCAAGTTTTATGAAACATAAAAGAAGCTTATTTGCCCAACTCTATCATAAACCGGATTTATTCCTCTTCTATGTTAAAATCCTTTTGCATCATCATCATCTCTCTCTCAAGAATTTTTATTTTTCAATAATTTTAAGCCTGATGTGCCTTGGTTTTTAAACAACTCACTGTTCAAGAAAAAGGTGATTTAGAAACATGGATGCAACTAGAGAATGTTGTTCGGCGACACCATATCATATTTTTATCATTATCCACATACTTCTTACTTTATTTAGTGTTTAAGCTCATATTATTTCATTAAAGTAGAAAATTGAAATTTTTAAAAACCTTTTTTTTTGTTATCGTAAACGACAAATATTGCCACAAACTCTCATTCTCGGGAAACTATCTCCTTTCACAACTCCACTATCTCTATTCCAAGCGTGGTTGTCACTCCTCTTTATTACATAGTCTCTGTTAATTTCATTTTTATTGAGAACCATATAAAGGACATTGTCAACCTAAATCCTTCATGACAAGTTAATAATTTCGATTTGTTTCCATCTAAATTCCTTCTTTAAAGAGCCGTACACCCCTTAGGGGTGTTCAAAACCAAATCAATCCAATAGAAAACCGCAACACCAAACCAAACCAAACCGAAACCGCAAAAAACCGCATTTGATTCGGATTAGTTTGGATCATTTTAACAAAATCATGGTTTGGTTCGGTTGTTTGTATTTTTAAACCGAACCAAACCGAACTAAACCGCATTATGTTACAACTTAAATTTTACTTAACTCGCATCTAACCCAAACCTAAATCTATTATACATTAGTCTTATGATAACAGACAATTTTCTTATTTTTACAGTTATGATTTCATTTTCAATCTTCTTAAATATCTCCTAATATTATCACTTCATCTTCACCACTTACATCTTACCTCTTCTTATCTAATATCTACTCTCTTATATTGTTTTTTGCACGTTCTTATTTTTATGCAATTTTCTCTCTTTCAATTTCATTTTATCGCACATCTTTATCTCTAATCTCTCTCTTATGTTCTTTCTTTTCATCTTCACTAATTTATCATCTCTTCTATTTTATTTGTTTTATTATAATATTTTTTACATTGTTTTATGCTATTATTTCATGTTTATTATTTCACTTTTGTCTAATCTAACTTTTGCATATTAAATGAGAAGTTATTGTCCAAATATGATTAATTTTTGGTGATAATTTAGTAGTGTATCATGTATGAATGACCAAATACAAAGTTATGTTGTCATATATATGTGAATGTATGACTCAACAAATTATTTGTAAAAAACCGAACCAACCGCACCGAACCAAACCGCATTGGTTTGGTTTGGTTTGGTTTGGTTTTTTTTCTAAAAGTTAACCGAACCAAACCAAACCGCATACCTTTTTCTCTCGCGGTTCGGATGATTTTTTGCGTCAAAACCCAAACGCATGAACACCTCTAACACCCTACTTAAAAATGACATATTTTCTAAGTAAGTCTTAATTGGTATATCTTTTATTCCTTTTATATTATCATAACATAATTCATGCCATAAATGGTTCCTCTAATTTATTATAGAAATCATGTGTGTTTTAGAAAAGTAAATTTAAAATATTATAATATGAATTTTTTCTTTCAATTATAAGCTTGAATGTTTCGATCTACCGTTTTCGTTAGTCCATTCAAATCTACCTTCACCTTAGGGCCTGTATAAACCACCACACAATGTTCATTAATAATATGTTTCTTTAAATAATTTTTTCCGCAAACTCTTGGTGTCAAGAACACAATTAAATATGGCATACTTATGTACTTCAACCACCAATGTGATGATTCAATATATAATATTCCTAGTTTTTAGACCCGTGCGAGGCACAAGTTAGTATTTTTCTAAGTAAAAAAATTTTAGAACTACTTAGAATTTACAAGTAAGGTTATACTAAGATTATAATTTATTATAAGAATATCTTTGATATATAATATAGTGGTGGTTAAAAATATATATAAAATAGAAAACGAATAACAAATTTATGTTTTCATAAGAAATTTGTTTATTTATCAATCATAATTGTCTCATTAATAAACTCAAATATTTGTATCAATCTTTGTATAAATGTTACCATTTTATTTCATAAAAAAATGATAATATTTTTTCAAATCACTTTTATATCTTCTTGTATCATGTCACAATATCATATATTCTTCTGTCCCAACATAAGTATAATTTTATTAAAATATATAATATTCGTTTATCAAAGAGAAATCGTACTTAGTCCATTGGATTAATTATTATAGAAATGATAAAAAAATTATATTTTATTAATAAAATGTTTTAATTGAGATAGTAAACTGATTTAAATTACTATAATAAAATATAGTAAAAAATAATAGTAAGTTTTTCAATAAACAAACTTCCATATGTAGAAACAAATAACCTCAACGAAATTCAAGGCCATCAAATTTTGTCAATTTCATATGTTAAAAAAAATTAATAATTCCTATTATTATAATTTTTTTGATTTGGTGTTTTCCAAAAATGGTAAATTATAAATTAATCAATTTTAATTTACTATAGTTAACAAACATCATTAAAAATATTATTCAATATTGAAATAAGTAGTCAGATTTTTCCGTTTCATATTAATTTTATGTTATAAATAAATAAATTAAAAATACATAATAGCAACTATAAAAATATATTTTGAAATTTAATTTCAAACTATCATTTAAAAATTTAATTTTAGATATAAAATATTCATTTCTAATATTGATAACTAAGTGAAGCAAATAAAAAATAAAATAAAATAAATTGTCATTGATTACCATTGAATCAAATTAATTGTTATTGATAATATTTAGTTAACAACAAACAAAATAAATTTATTGGCATTAAAATTATTGAATTTTTAACAAATATCTCTTTCAGAACTATAAAATAATGACTTCAAAACCTTCAACAAATTCTAAACTACAACCTCAACTTAAGGAAAAAATAAACCAATTAAAGAACCAACCATCAATGCAATATCAAGGTAAATTTGCAGATAAAAATAATACATTAAGAAAATTAGTAATTTAATAGAATACATAACACGCACACACATACAAATTATTTTGCAGTATTCAAGAATTTTCAAGTTAGCACTAACGCATGCTAATTTTTTGTAACTATCTATTTTCTAACTAAACACCTTAGTAATAATTGTTCTTACCTGCATAACACTAATATAACAACCTGCATAACTAACTATCATATTTGCCAATTCCTGTAACAGTAGATCGGTATTATGAAAAAACTTTCTCCGTTGACTCAATCCTATCTGGCCTTCTCTGGTTAGTAGGGAAATTTTAAATTTACCTTCATCCCCTTCATACTTTGTTCTCGTTACCTCAAAATTTTCATTTTACTCTTCTTAAAGAAATATATTTTCCTTTTCAGGGAGCTCTCTTGCAAAAGACTTAAGAACAGGAACAAAAACAATCATAACTTAATACTCTTATAAATCAATAGGTGTCAAAAGGTCACAATGACTTATTAATCAAGCTGAATAGTAGGATTTTAATTTTTACATTTTTCTTTTGTTAGTGGCAGAGTAACTTGTGTTGGCACATGAAGCAATATCTTGGAAAAAAATTTCCATTACTAAGAGAGAGAAATGAGATCAAATATAGTTTAAAAACAGTACAAAATTGGGCCAAACTTGCCATCCACCTTCATTCTTCTTAATCCATCACACAATTGTGCCGACACAATATCAATATAGTAACATGAAAGAAATCATAAAAATCAGACTTGTAATTCGCATAACTTCTCATACATGTGGCAATATAACATGAAGGCCAAGCTTAAGAATACAAAATTGATTGAATACAACTTTTCCATCAATCTTCAACTTTGTCACGTTTTCCCTTAGAAGTAATCATTTCCTCCCGCCTTTGCGCCTTTTCCCATCATTCCAACAACTCTTCATCATTTTAACCAAAAACTCAACAACTCCTAGTAAAGCATGTAAGATAAACGAATTAGAGCAACTTCAATTTTCAAACAAACAAAAGCTTCAATACACAAACTCGTTAAGCTGCAAAAGTCATCAATATATATCTCTTTACAATAGAATAGAAACAACACAAAAACTTCATTCATCTTGACCTTCTTCAATAGCTTCAACCTCCATATATTTGCATCTCACCCCGCTCCAACCAACAACAACAATCGAACTTGAAAAAATAGAAGGAAAAAAGAAGCAAGAAAAGTTGTCGTAAATACAACCTTTGTTGCTCAAGAATAACACCCTATGATTCATTCTTATCTAACAAATGCAATGATGAAACAAAGAAAATAAGCGATTTGATATTAGGGTTTTAATTGTGAAATTTACGACTCATACCGTCATCGTGAATCAACAATAACAAACCCGTAACCACGCTGAACCCTGCAAACCACACACATTGCCACAAACTTGATGTTGTATGCTTTGGATTTTTTGCAAACCGTAAAATTGAAGATATAGCGTGAGAGAAAAAAAGGGAATTTAGGGATTCATAATGGAGAGGAATAGCAATTGAATGGGAAAAAATCGAAAACATTTATAAATACATGAATTAGATTTTGCAAAATTGAAACGAATGAATTGTTAATGTACCAAGGTTGGAATCTGTGAAGCGATGATAGAAGATTCCCATGAAAATCTGGCGTAAGAGTTAAGCTCTATGCTGTTTGAAACTTTCTCATATCCCTTCATGTTGTTGATTCAATGAATCTGTCATGGAAGATGAAGAAAAAGCATTTAATTGGATTGCATCACTAAAACAAATGAAGATGAAGGGCCATTTTTGAAATTTGGAGAGAATTAGGATTTATCGTCCAACGTTAATTTGACATTTTTAATTTGATGGATACCTGTGTTTAAGGCTGCTGAGGAATAGGGAAAGAAGATAAATTTTGAACGTTATGATTTGCATATTTAATACGTGGATGGGAAAAATAAATTAATAAATAAAAAATAATAATAATAGGCAAAAATAGAATTATTGCCAAAACAGGAAAGGCTAGAAAAAGAAAATTGGCTCATTGGATGCTACTTGGCAAAACTTGCCAAAGAACTCATCCTAATTTTATATATTAAATAGATAATAATTAATATGCTTCTTTGGTACTATTGGATGCAATTAAAATGATGTATGTAAATTTTAATACCAAGTTAGATATTTGTTTACAAGATGCGGAAAGGTTACCTAAATTTTATACGAGATGTTATTCATAGGTTCCTTTGAATTTGCGTGTGACCAATTTTTATTAAAGGCCTAAAATAATAATTTTCAAAAATGAAAATCAATTATATTCTAAATCATTCAAACATAAAAAAATATTATTATATACCAGTATAATTAAATTAATAATCTAAAAGGAGATTTTATAAATACTTTTATTAGCAAACATTAACTCCAAAGTTACACTGAGGAAGATAATTAAAAGACTTACAAGAGTCTTCAATTTTATATGCATCACAACTAGTAAATGAGAATATTGATATATTAATATATAGGTATATGGATGAACTTTATTGGTAGTATGTGTTATAGGTGTCATCCATATTATTTGGAAAGATATATTATGATGGACATACAAGGTCAACTGCGGTACTACGACCACAAGAATTGAGTATAGCTTTAACAATGATATTAATATCAATATCAATACTCAAAATGTTAGCCTTGATTGTTGTGCAAAGGCATAAAACAACATCAAGATCTACAAGGCCATTAATGAGGGGGCAACATGGCGGAGAAGTAGGCCCAACCACGACAGTTACCAAATCTTGAGCCAAAGCAAGACAAGCAGTTAAATTAGGACAATTAGGCGGTGGTGAGACATTCTGCTCCTGGCTTGAACTAAGGGTGGTAGAATAGAGAATTACGAGGGAGAGGATGAGAAAAGTAATGTTTGAAACTCCCTTTGGGTTCATTTTAAAACCAAATGTTTTGATATGCTTAATGAATTATTTGTAAAACTTACTATTTTTTTGTACTTGTTGTCGAATGAAGATTTAGGTAACAAATTTATAGACAAATTAAAAAAAAGAAAGAAGGTTTTTTGACATTATTAATTAATGAATAAAAAATATGTTAGGTGAAAAATAATTAATAGAGGGTAGATTGTTAGGCAACATCTATTAAGGCTAACTAACTCTATAATTATTATTATATATTGCAACTACAATCCTAGGATGGATTATTTATATTATATAGAAAAAATATTTACGTAATAAGATTTACATAATCATTTCTAGAAAGTGAATTTAAATGTAATATATATTTTTTTATAAATTAACTTTTAATTCTGTTATGTAATTACTGGCATGAAAAAACCAAATTGATATTAAACGAGCAAAGATAACTAATACACAATAAACATAAAAGTTGCATGATTAGATAATGTAGTTGGCGTAAATGACAAAATAATAAATATATCGAGGTTTTTTGTATTTTTACTTAAAAGAGATTGATCTTTTAAGTCTAATTAAATTTAACTATTAAAGGGTTGATTGTTAGGCAATATCTAATCTACCTAATTAAGTCTACATTTCTTTATGTTTACTTGTATGCAATACATAAGGATGACATAATAGTATCTCTATTTTAGTATATTTTTAGGTAATTAGGTTTTTTAAATACATAATTGATAAAATAAATTATTTGTTTAATTTTAATATTAATAATATATTGTTAATAGATGGGTTTGATCATTTTTTATATTATTCAAGGAAAGTTTAATGGTTTGGTAAAATCTATTAATCATAACTAAGATTTAATATTATTAGTTTAAACTGCACGACATTTCCATAGATATTTATTTCTTTTTTACAAATAGTTATTACTAATTTGTGTGGTTTATAACTAATTTTAGATATTTATTAGGCATATATTGCAAGGGAAGTGTTTTTAGAATGAAATTTTATTCTACTGTATGAAATCTTACTAAAAACAATGCTGGTAATTTTGAAAGTAATTACAACTTTCCTATGAAAGATATGTGACTAACCGATTTAAAGAATATAAAGAACTTTAAAAAATTGAAATAACTTGTTAAGTCATTTCAATAACTATATAATTTATCATAATATATCCACTAAAGTACTTGAAGATGTATTGATTTAACATATCAATAAATATAATATTGCAAGTTTCATGAAACATAAAAGAAGCTTATTTGCTAAACTCTATCATAAACCGGATTTATTCCTCTTCTATGTTGAAAATCCTTTTTGCATCATCATCATCTCTCTCAAGAATTTTTATTTTTTCAATAATTTTAAGCCTGATGTGCCTTGGTTTTTTTAAACAACTCACTGTTCAAGAAAAAAGGTGATTTAGAAACATGGATGCAACTAGAGAATGTTGTTCGGCGACACCATATCATATTTTTATCATTATCCACATACTTCTTACTTTATTTAGTGTTTAAGCTCATATTATTTCATTAAAGTAGAAAATTGAAATTTTTAAAAACCTTTTTTTGTGTTATCGTAAACGACAAATATTGCCACAAACTCTCATTCTCGAAACTATCTCCTTTCACAACTCCACTATCTCTATTCCAAGCGTGGTTGTCACTCCTCTGTCTCCGTTAATTTCATTTTTATTGAGAACCATATAAAGGACATTGTCAACCTAAATACTTCATGACAAGTTAATAATTTCGATTTGTTTCCATCTAAATTTCTTCTTTAAAGAGCCGTACACCCCTACTTAAAAAATGACATATTTTCTAAGTAAGTTTTAATTGGTATATCTTTTATTCCTTTTATATTATCATAACAGTTTACAATTCATGCCATAAATGGTTCCCTCTAATTTATTATAGAAATCATGTGTGTTTTTAGAAAAAGTAAATTTAAAATATTATAATATGAATTTTTTTCTTTCAATTATAAGCTTGAATGTTTCCTGATCTACCGTTTTTCGTTAGTCCATTCAAATCTACCTTCACCTTAGGGCCTGTATAAACCACCACACAATGTTCATTAATAATATGTTTCTTTAAATAATTTTTTCCGCAAACTCTTGGTGTCAAGAACACAATTAAATATGGCATACTTATGTACTTCAACCAACAATGTGATGATTCAATATATAATATTCCTAGATTTTAGACCCGTGCGAGGCACTTGTTAGTATTTTTCTAAGTAAAAAATTTTTAGAACTACTTAGAATTTACAAGTAAAGTTATACTAAGATTATAATTTATTATAAGAATATCTTTGATATATAATATAGTGGTGGTTAAAAATATATATAAAATAGAAAACGAATAACAAATTTATGTTTTCATAAGAAATTTGTTTATTCATCAATCATAATTGTCTCATTAATAAACTCAAATATTTGTATCAATCTTTGTATAAATGTTACCATTTTATTTCATAAAAAAATGATAATATTTTTTCAAATCAGTTTTATATCTTCTTGTATCATGTCACAATATCATATATTCTTCTGTCCCAACATAAGTATAATTTTATTAAAATATATAATATTCGTTTATCAAAGAGAAATCGTACTTAGTCCATTGGATTAATTATTATAGAAATGATAAAAAAATTATATTTTATTAATAAAATGTTTTAATTGAGATAGTAAACTGATTTAAATTACTATAATAAAATATAGTAAAAAATAATAGTAAGTTTTTCAATAAACAAACTTCAATATGTAGAAACAAATAACCTCAACAAAATTCAAGCCCATCAAATTTTGTCAATTTCATATGTTAAAAAAAATTAATATTTCCTATTATTATAATTTTTTTGATTTGGTGTTTTCCAAAAATGGTAGATTATAAATTAATCAATTTTAATTTACTATAGTTAACAAACATCATTAAAAATATTATTCAATATTGAAATAAGTAGTCAGATTTTTCCGTTTCATATTAATTTTATGTTATAAATAAATAAATTAAAAATACATAATAGCAACTATAAAAATATATTTTGAAATTTAATTTCAAAGTATCATTTAAAAATTTAATTTTAGATATAAAATATTCATTTCTAATATTGATAACTAAGTGAAGCAAATAAAAAATAAAATAAAATAAATTGTCATTGATTACCATTGAATCAAATTAATTGTTATTGATAATATTTAGTTAACAACAAATAAAATAAATTTATTGGCATTAAAATTATTGAATTTTTAACAAATATCTCTTTCAGAACTATAAAATAATGACTTCAAAACCTTCAACAAATTCTAAACTACAACCTCAACTTAAGGAAAAAATAAACCAATTAAAGAACCAACCATCAATGCAATATCAAGGTAAATTTGCAGATAAAAATAATACATTTAGAAAATTAGTAATTTAATAGAACACACACACATACAAATTATTTTAGATTCAAGAATTTTCAAGTTAGCACTAACGCATGCTAATTTTTGTAACTATCTATTTTCTAACTAAACACCTTAGTAATAATTGATCGTAATATATGCATAACTAAATCATATTTCAATTTGACTCAATCTTATCTCTCCTTCATTGGTGAGTAGGAAATTTTAAATTTACCTTCATCCCTTCATACTTTGTTCTCGTTACCTCAAAATTTTCATTTTACTCTTCTTAAAGAAATATATTTTCCTTTTGGAGCTCTCTTGCAAAAGACTTAAGAAAGAACAAAACAATCATAACTTAATACTCTTATAAATCAATAGGTGTCAAAAGGTCACAATGACTTATTAATCAAGCTGAATAGTAGGATTTTAATTTTTACCTTTTTCTTTTGTTAGTAGTGAGTAACTTGTGTGTGCACATGAAACAATATCCTGGAAAAAATTTCCATTACTAAGAGAGAGAAATGAGATCAAATATAGTTTAAAAACAGTACAAAATTGGGCCAAACATGCCATCCACCTTCATTCTTCTTAATCCATCACACAATTGTGCCGACACAATATCAATATAGTAACATGAAAGAAATCATAAAAATCAGACTTGTAATTCGCATAACTTCTCATACATGTGGCAATATAACATGAAGGCCAAGCTTAAGAATACAAAATTGATTGAATACAACTTTTCCATCAATCTTCAACTTTGTCACGTTTTCCCTTAGAAGTAATCCTTTCCTCCCGCCTTTGCGCCTTTTCCCATCATTCCAACAACTCTTCATCATTTTAACCAAAAAACTCAACAACTCCTAGTAAAGCATGTACAGTATAAACGAATTAGAGCAACTTCAATTTTCAAACAAACAAAAGCTTCAATACACAAACTCGTTAAGCTGCAAAAGTCATCAACATATATCTCTTTACAATAGAATAGAAACAACACAAAAACTTCATTCATCTTGACCTTCTTCAATAGCTTTAACCTCCATATATTTGCATCTCACTTCCAACCAACAACAACAATCTGAACTTGAAAAAAATAGAAGGAAAAAAAAGAAGCAAGAAAAAGTTGTCGTAAATACAACCTTTGTTGCTCGAAGAATAACACCCTATGATTCATTCTTATCTAACAAATCTGCAACAGATGAAACAAAGAAAATAAGCGATTTGATATTAGGGTTTTAATTGTGAAATTTACGACTCATACCGTCATCGTGAATCAACAATAACAAACCCGTAACCATGAACCCGCAAACCACACACATTGCCACAAACTTGATGTTGTATGCTTTGGAGTTTTTGCAAACCGTAAAATTGAAGATATAGTGAGAGAAAAAAAGGAATTTAGGGATTCATAATGGAGAGGAATAGCAATTGAATGGGAAAAATCGAAAACATTTATAAATACATGAATTAGATTTTGCAAAATTGAAACGAATGAATTGTTAATGTACCAAGGTTGGAATCAAGCGATAGAAGATTCTCATGAAAATCGCGTAAGAGATAAGCTCTATCGTTTGAAACTTTCTCATATCCCTTCATGTTGTTGATTCAATGAATCTGTCATGGAAGATGAGGAAAAAGCATTTAATTGGATTGCATCACTAAAACAAATGAAGATGAAGGGCCATTTTTGCAATTTGGAGAGAATTAGGATTTATCGTCCAATGTTAATTTGACATTTTTAATTTGATGGATACCTGTGTTTAAGGCTGCTGAGGAATAGGGAAAGAAGATAAATTTTGAACGTTATGATTTGCATATTTAATACGTGGATGGGAAAAATAAATTAATAAATAAAAAATAATAATAATAATAGGCAAAAATAGAATTATTGCCAAAACAGGAAAGGCTAGAAAAAGAAAATTGGCTCATTGGATGCTACTTGGCAAAACTTGCCAAAGAACTCATCCTAATTTTATATATTAAATAGATAATAATTAATATGCTTCTTTGGTACTATTGGATGCAATTAAAATGATGTATGTAAATTTTAATACCAAGTTAGATATTTGTTTACAAGATGCGGAAAGGTTACTTAAATTTTATACGAGATGTTATTCATAGGTTCCTTTGAATTTGCGGGTGACCAATTTTTATTAAAGGCCTAAAATAATAATTTTCAAAAATGAAAATCAATTATATTCTAAATCATTCAAACATAAAAAAATATTATTATATACCAGTATAATTAAATTCATAATCTAAAAGGAGATTTTATAAATACTTTTATTAGCAAACATTAACTCCAAAGTTACACTTGAGGAAGATAATTAAAAGACTTACAAGAGTCTTCAATTTTATATGCATCACAACTAGTAAATGAGAATATTGATATATTAATATATAGGTATATGGATGAACTTTATTGGTAGTATGTGTTATAGGTGTCATCCATATTATTTGGAAAGATATATTATGATGGACATACAAGGTCAACTGCGGTACTACGACCACAAGAATTGAGTATAGCTTTAACAATGATATTAATATCAATATCAATACTCGAAATGTTAGCCTTGATTGTTGTGCAAAGGCATAAAACAACATCAAGATCTACAATGCCATTAATGAGGGGGCAACATGGCGGAGAAGTAGGCCCAACCACGACAGTTACCAAATCTTGAGCCAAAGCGAGACAAGCAGTTAAATTAGGACAATTAGGCGGTGGTGAGACATTCTGCTCCTGGCTTGAACTAAGGGTGGTAGAATAGAGAATTACGAGGGAGAGGATGAGAAAAGTAATGTTTGAAACTCCCTTTGGATTCATTTTAAAACCAAATGTTTTGATATGCTTAATGAATTATTTGAAAAACTTACTATTTTTTGTACTTGTTGTCGAATGAAGATTTAGGGAACAAATTTATAGACCAATTTAAAAAAAAAAGAAGGTTTTTTGACATTATTAATTAATGAATAAAAAATATGTTAGGTGAAAAATAATTAATAGAGGGTAGATTGTTAGGCAACATCTATTAAGCCTAACTAACTCTATAATTATTATTATAAATTGCAACTACAATCCTAGGATGGATTATTTATATTATATAGAAAAAATATTTACGTAATAAGATTTACATAATCATTTCTAGAAAGTGAAATTAAATGTAATATATATTTTTTTATAAATTAACTTTTAATTCTGTTATGCAATTACTGGCATGAAAAAACCAAATTGATATTAAACGAGCAAAGATAACTAATACACAATAAACATAAAAGTTGCATGATTAGATAATGTAGTTGGCGTAAATGACAAAATGATAAATATATCGAGGTTTTTTGTATTTTTAATTAAAAGAGATTGATCTTTTAAGTCTAATTAAATTTAACTATTAAAGGGTTGATTGTTAGGCAATATCTAATCTACCTAATTAAGTCTACATTTCTTTATTTTTACTTGTATGCAATACATAAGGATGACATAATAGTATCTCTATTTTAGTATATTTTTAGGTAATTAGGTTTTTTAAATACATAATTGATAAAATAAATTATTTGTTTAATTTTAATATTAATAATATATTGTTAATAGATGGGTTTGATCATTTTTTATATTATTCAAGGAAAGTTTAATGGTTTGGTAAAATCTATTAATCATAACTAAGACTTAATATTATTAGTTTAAACTGCACGACATTTCCATAGATATTTATTTCTTTTTTACATATAGTTATTACTAATTTGTGTGGTTTATAACTAATTTTAGATATTTATTAGGCATATATTGCAAGGGAAGTGTTTTTAGAATGAAATTTTATTCTACTGTATGAAATCTTACTAAAAACAATGTTGGTAATTTTGAAAGTAATTACAACTTTCCTATGAAAGATATGTGACTAACCGATTTAAAGAATATAAAGAACTTTAAAAAATTGAAATAACTTGTTAAGTCATTTCAATAACTATATAATTTATCATAATATATCCACTAAAGTACTTGAAGATGTATTGATTTAACATATCAATAAATATAATATTGCAAGTTTCATGAAACATAAAAGAAGCTTATTTGCTCAACTCTATCATAAACCGGATTTATTCCTCTTCTATGTTGAAAATCCTTTTTGCATCATCATCATCTCTCTCAAGAATTTTTATTTTTTCAATAATTTTAAGCCTGATGTGCCTTGGTTTTTTTAAACAACTCACTGTTCAAGAAAAAAGGTGATTTAGAAACATGGATGCAACTAGAGAATGTTGTTCGGCGACACCATATCATATTTTTATCATTATCCACATACTTCTTACTTTATTTAGTGTTTAAGCTCATATTATTTCATTAAAGTAGAAAATTGAAATTTTTAAAAACCTTTTTTTGTGTTATCGTTAACGACAAATATTGCCACAAACTCTCATTCTCGGGAAACTATCTCCTTTCACAACTCCACTATCTCTATTCCAAGCGTGGTTGTCACTCCTCTGTCTCCGTTAATTTCATTTTTATTGAGAACCATATAAAGGACATTGTCAACCTAAATCCTTCATGACAAGTTAATAATTTCGATTTGTTTCCATCTAAATTCCTTCTTTAAAGAGCCGTACACCCCTACTTAAAAAATGACATATTTTCTAAGTAAGTTTTAATTGGTATATCTTTTATTCCTTTTATATTATCATAACAGTTTACAATTCATGCCATAAATGGTTCCCTCTAATTTATTATAGAAATCATGTGTGTTTTAGAAAAGTAAATTTAAAATATTATAATATGAATTTTTTCTTTCAATTATAAGCTTGAATGTTTCTGATCTACCGTTTTTAGTCCATTCAAATCTACCTTCACCTTAGGGCCTGTATAAACCACCACACAATGTTCATTAATAATATGTTTCTTTAAATAATTTTTTCCGCAAACTCTTGGTGTCAAGAACACAATTAAATATGGCATACTTATGTACTTCAACCACCAATGTGATGATTCAATATATAATATTCCTAGTTTTTAGACCCGTGCGAGGCACAGGTTAGTATTTTTCTAAGTAAAATTTTTTTAGAACTACTTAGAATTTACAAGTAAAGTTATACTAAGATTATAATTTATTATAAGAATATCTTTGATATATAATATAGTGGTGGTTAAAAATATATATAAAATAGAAAACGAATAACAAATTTATGTTTTCATAAGAAATTTGTTTATTCATCAATCATAATTGTCTCATTAATAAACACAAATATTTGTATCAATCTTTGTATAAATGTTACCATTTTATTTCATAAAAAAATGATAATATTTTTTCAAATCAGTTTTATTTCTTCTTGTATCATCTCACAATATCATATATTCTTCTGTCCCAACATAAGTATAATTTTATTAAAATATATAATATTCGTTTATCAAAGAGAAATCGTACTTAGTCCATTGGATTAATTATTATAGAAATGATAAAAAAATTATATTTTATTAATAAAATGTTTTAATTGAGATAGTAAACTGATTTAAATTACTATAATAAAATATAGTAAAAAATAATAGTAAGTTTTTCAATAAACAAACTTCAATATGTAGAAACAAATAACCTCAACGAAATTCAAGCCCATCAAATTTTGTCAATTTCATATGTTAAAAAAAATTAATAATTCCTATTATTATAATTTTTTTGATTTGGTGTTTTCCTAAAATGGTAGATTATAAATTAATCAATTTTAATTTACTATAGTTAATAAACATCATTAAAAATATTATTCAATATTGAAATAAGTAGTCAGATTTTTCCGTTTCATATTAATTTTATATAAATAAATTAAAAATACATAATAGCAACTATAAAAATATATTTTGAAATTTAATTTCAAAGTATCATTTAAAAATTTAATTTTAGATATAAAATATTCATTTCTAATATTGATAACTAAGTGAAGCAAATAAAAAATAAAATAAAATAAATTGTCATTGATTACCATTGAATCAAATTAATTGTTATTGATAATATTTAGTTAACAACAAATAAAATAAATTTATTGGCATTAAAATTATTGAATTTTTAACAAATATCTTTTTCAGAACTATAGAACTATAAAATAATGACTTCAAAACCTTCAACAAATTCTAAACTACAACCTCAACTTAAGGAAAAAATAAACCAATTAAAGAACCAACCATAAATGCAATATCAAGGTAAATTTGCAGATAAAAATAATACATTAAGAAAATTAGTAATTTAATAGAATATATAACACGCACACACATACAAATTATTTTGCAGTATTCAAGAATTTTCAAGTTAGCACTAACGCATGCTAATTTTTTGTAACTATCTATTTTCTAACTAAACACCTTAGTAATAATTGTTCTTACCTGCATAACACTAATATAACAACCTGAATAACTAACTATCATATTTGCCAATTCCTGTAACAGTAGATCGGTATTATGAAAAAACTTTCTCCGTTGACTCAATCCTATCTGGCCTTCTCTGGTGGGGTTGACAAGCAAACAGTAGGGAAATTTTAAATTTACCTTCATCCCCTTCATACTTTGTTCTCGTTACCTCAAAATTTTAATTTTACTCTTGTTAAAGAAATATATTTTCCTTTTCAGGGAGCTCTCTTGCAAAAGACTTAAGAACAGGAACAAAAACAATCATAACTTAATACTCTTATAAATCAATAGGTGTCAAAAGATCACAATGACTTATTAATCAAGCTGAATAGTTGGATTTTAATTTTTACCTTTTTCTTTTGTTAGTGGCAGAGTAACTTGTGTGTGCACATGAAGCAATATCCTGGAAAAAAATTTCCATTACTAAGAGAGAGAAATGAGATCAAATATAGTTTAAAAACAGTACAAAATTGGGCCAAACTTGCCATCCACCTTCATTCTTCTTAATCCATCACACAATTGTGCCGACACAATATCAATATAGTAACATGAAAGAAATCATAAAAATCAGACTTGTAATTCGCATAACTTCTCATACATGTGGCAATATAACATGAAGGCCAAGCTTAAGAATACAAAATTGATTGAATACAACTTTTCCATCAATCTTCAACTTTGTCACGTTTTCCCTTAGAAGTAATCATTTCCTCCCGCCTTTGCGCCTTTTCCCATCATTCCAACAACTCTTCATCATTTTAACCAAAAAACTCAACAACTCCTAGTAAAGCATGTACAGTTGTTCACAGTGATTTCTGGTGAAACAACCGCTAGTCCTCCAAACTATCAAATAAGCGTTATGATCGTTATTCAATTCCTCTAGTAACTTGCAGGATCGACTAGATTGATCCTATGGGGTATTGGTTGCTTTGATAGAATTAATAACCAAATAAGGATTCGTGTTTAAGACTTATTTTTGAGTGTTTTATATATGTTCAAGTGTGTTTCGATTATGGTGTTCAGGAAATTAATAACGTGGTCAAGTAAAGTAGTATAAAACTAATTTGAACAAGTAAAAGCATAAAGATTCGAATTGCAGAAAATGTATAAATGCAGGAATACTTAAATGACTTTTAAACATAAAAGACTTTCAAAGTAAAAGCATGAAGTGTAAAAGACAGGAATGTAAAGGCATGAAATGTAAAAGACAGGAATGTAAAGGCAAGTATGTAAAAGCTTTCTGGAAAATAAGAGTGTTAATGTAAAAGTTTCAGAAAGGTAAAGGATTTCGAACTGGAAGAAAACGTTTGAATGCAAGGAAAGTTAAATGACTTTGAATGTAAGGAATTTAAAAGACATTGATGTAAGACAAAGATAAACTGGAAAGATAAAGATGCATTATTGAATGATAAAAGTTTTAGTGCAATCATACGTACATCATTCGAGCATTCGTTTCCCTGGCCATGTGGTATTTTGAATGTTTACTGAATTTTAGTACAATAGATATGACACACGAAATCCTAACACTAAGACTTCTATTTATACTATTTCGACCATAACGGTCTGACTTATGAGATCTTGCCACATTTCAGACATGCAGAACACTATGCTTCTCTAGCTTCCACGTCTTCGAACCGTTTCCAGCGCGCATATTCGAACTTCCATTTATCCCGCTTCACGTTTGAATTTCAAATATCTGAACTGTCTTTCGTTTCGAACTCGCTTTTTAAACACCACGCTACTACCACTTCGAAGCTCCTTTTATATGTATCATCATAATTGCTATTCGAAGCTCCAAGTTTCAGTATGTATATTCGAAGAGCCAATTCTTTCATTCCGAATCATGACATTCCCTTTGTTCCAACGAATACTGATATTGTTTCGTTTCGAGCTCAATGATTCCTATTCGAATCACAGATATCAAAATCTTCAGCCAACAAAATGCCCCTTTAAAATATGTATTTCGAACCTTTATCTGAGAAATACTTATTTTAAATATATCCACAAGATTTTGATGTGACTTTGAGCAATCATGACACTGTGTATGATTTCCATTATGTCAATCACGACGGCTCTTGGGTTTCCGAACCGCTTCAAAATAGTTGCCACGGTATGGTGCGGTTATTTCAAGACAATGATTATCTTTAATCATGCTTATTACCAATGTTTACTTTACGCCACCTCACTCCGTATCCAACCCACGTCCTCCACGTATCTTGGCCTTAGTTGATGAGTGCTTCAACTTCCTTACTATAAAACCAAACCGATTTAGTCTTTTTACTCTTTTTACACACTCTGAACTCTTTTCTTTTTCTCTCCTTGCTAAAAAACCCTAAATTCTTAACAACCTCTAACAATGTCTTCAACAACATCTCAGATGAAAAAGATTTCTAAGAAGAAGAACAAGAATGCTAGAACGATCCTGGAAAGCAAAGTTGGTATTCACCAAGGCCAATCCGTGCTTATACCTCAAGGCATCTCCAAAGAACAAGAACTCCTGTATTCTTCCCAGGTATTAATCCCAACCAATGCCTCTGGAAAGAGGTTTGCCCTAATGGGCCCTCTCACGCTTTTGAGATTCAAGGATACTAGGACAATATTCCCTATTTGCTATGATTTTAAACCTCTGTTCAACAAAATGGAAACCCCTAGGTTAGAAACTGATAATGTGAATGAACCCTCTGTTTCGAACAACGTAGAAACCCCTGTGGTTCCCCCAAAGGATCCTTTTATTTTGGACTATGTTAAAAGTAACTTTAAACCATTTCGATCTTGTCCTACTGCTGATGTAGCGTACCAAAACTGGTTTGCTAAAGTGGAGGTTAAGAGATCCCATCAGTGGGAGGAACTAGGTATTTACAATCTCCTCAAATTATCGAAACCAGGCTTCACCTACAGCCACCCTTTGCTATTTGCATCCCTGTACTTTTGGGATAGTACTTATAATACCTTTCACCTTCCTGGAGGGATGATCACACCTACATTCTTTGATATAACTGCTATCACTGGCCTATCACCAATAGGAGAGACATATATTCCTGATTCTGAGGAACATTCAAGCATCATTGACTTCAACGTAAAATTGGCCAGCTTCTCCAAGTTTATCAGTCATTATCACACTGAAGGTGATAGTGTCTCTGATGTCGAACATATTGCCTTTCTCACCCTTTGGTTATCAAGATATGTTTTCTGCAGTAGGTCACTACAGGTAGCCAGCAGGTTTATTCCTCTAGCAAGGGATTTACACGAAAATAGGAGGATTAATTTAAGTGAGCTCTTACTAGTTGACCTTTATGAAAGTTTGAGGTTAGCTGTTTCGAGCTTAAAATCTCACACTCCTAAGAATATCTTGCTAGCTGGTCCTTTCTGGTTGCTCCAGTTATGGCTTAATGCCATGTTCGAATCTTCACTCTCTACTGCGGATACTATTGTTGAGCAAGATCCAGAAATAGCGGATCGAAATGTTGAAGGCACAAGGCTAAGGAGACTGACTCCAAGTGATGATAAGGCTGATTTCCAGATTCTATTCTCACAATACATTATGCTCTTTTCCAAGAAGCATAAGTTCGAAGAGACTATGGCGCCTTTTGCTTTGAGGACCCATGGACCATCATGGTTCACTATGTCCCTTTCGGAGGCTGCTAAGACTAAAGAAATCCAAGATATCTGGAAAGCCTTCTTGCTCCCAAGACTAATCTCTTCAAGAATCACTCCAACCAAGAATCAAATCCTTCTGTTTGCCTACCAACCCAACTTCGTTTCAAGACAATTTGGTTTATGTCAACTAATTCCTGAACCCCTCTTTCAGACTCAGAGCTCTATTACCTCCGGTCGAACCTTCAAGGCCAGAGAAGCCAAACTGCAGCAGAAGCAATATCAAGATTTTGCTCAATTTGAACTAATTTCTTTTAAACCAGCCCATTTTTCATCAAAGGGCTTTCTGGATTGGTGGACTAAATTCTACCAGTCTTATATGTTTGACACTCTTACCATCCAAAATAAACTAACTGCTGCGTTCGATGTGCAGGTACACAAAAAGAAAGGTATGTTCACTCATGCTCAAGAGATTAGGGCTTTCCAGAATTATTTCGAGACAACTTATGATCCCACACGCTTGGAGTCCACAGTATATCGAGCGTCCCAAACCTTGAAGGAAAAATTTTAAGAAAAAGTTTCTAAGTTCAAACTTCCTTCAGGGTTGTCACCTGAGGATAGGTATAGGTTGGCACTCGAAATGCATCCACCTAAGTTCCCTAGGTTACCTACCTCAGAACTGGCTCTGGCTTGGTTTCCCCCATACCCTTGGTGGTTAACTTGCAAAGAGATGTTCAAATACAAATCTCAAAGGAAACTAAAGCCATCTGAGACTGTGACATGGGCTCGACATTGGCTTCATAATTTCCCAGGGCATCTTCGCTATGACCTTTCTGCCATGTCGATTCTTTCGAATGAAGGCGCAGGTGCGAATGCTTGGGAAATCCCCAAATAATTCTTACTTTCTTTATTTTAACATTTCGTCTTATGTGTTTCAATTTTCAGCCATCAGAATAAAGCCTGTTGCATCAAAGACCAAGGAAGGAAGTAGTTCCCAAACAACTATTGAAGCTGATGACAATGTGCCCAAAGCAACTCCAACCATTACTCCTGCAACAACAACAACAACAACAAACACCATTGCTCCAACTCCAACTATTTCTCCAACTCCAACTATTTCTCCAACTCCAACAACTGCTCCGATCCCAAAGGTAATCAATTCACTCTGGTATTTCGAATGGCCTTGAATTTCTGATCGAAGTCTAACTCATGTTTGCACTATTTCAGACTAGTAAACTCCCACCAACCACTCCAAAGAAGAGAAAACCTAGTACCAGTGGGAAGACTCTTAAGGTTGGGGAAAGTTCACCAATGGCTTCGAAAAAGAAGCAAAAGAAAGACATTCCAAAAGATACTAGCGTCTCTGGACTCGATTCCAGGGATGTTGCTCCCTTCCAACAATCCAAAAATCCACCTTCGACCTCCAACGTAATGTTGGAACATATAGACAGCAATATATCTGCAGACAATCCACAGGTGAATTCACTTCGAATTCTTCAAAAATGGTTATTCGTACCTTAGTTGTAAATCTCTAATCTTTCTTTATTTGTGTAGGATGATTCAACTCCAGTCCCAACTACTTCGACTCCTCCCCCACAAACAGCTGCTCCGATCCATTCTTCTCCTCATGGAGATTCAAGTAATTTGGTGCAGAACAAAGGCTCCTCGAATATGGCGGTTCCAACTGGGGCTTCTGAACAGCCAGATGACCAAGGCACTTCGCCTCCTCTTAAGGAAACAAATGAACCAACACCTGAAGTTGCTGAGGAGGTGCCTCCAGAAACTTCTCAACAAAAGTCCCCTCTCGAAATCCCTCAAGAGAGTGAAAAGGTACCTCAGGCTGAAGAGGAAAAAGCCAATGCTTCTCAAGAGAGCGAAGATTCTAGCGAGGAAGGATCTGAGGACGAAAGAGGAGAAGATGTTCAAGACGGTTCGAGTGAAGGAACGGAGTCTGATGCTCCTAATAATGAAGATGAGGACATTGAAATAGTGGATCTTGTTGGTGATGATGAAGATGATGGTGAGGAACTTAATGAAGGTGATGGTGTCCCTGCCAATGAACCAATGGAAGTCGAAATGAATGTCACTCCATTGCGCATGGAACTTCCTGGGTCTTCCCAAGGTCAGACAGCCGAAGAGGAGTTAAACTTCTTAAGACGAAATGACCCTATTGGGTACATGAAGGCTAAGCTGGCTCAGAGGGACACTCCACTTCCTAAGGCTGGTGCTGGTTCAACCACTGATTCACCGCCTTCTGATGATAGGGTTGTACTTCTTCATAAGATTAGGAAGACAATCCTTGACGTGGATCTCTTCGAAGTATTAAAGAAAGATAGTACAACCTGCTTTATTATGAAGGGACTTCTTAATCAAGTTGACCTCACCACCTGTTCCCTAGAAGTTAGCACCATCCTGTTCGAACTTCAATCTTTGATAGATAACGTAACTGGGTGCCTCCTCCAAAACGAATCTGCTGCCAATAAAGTCTAAGAGAAGCGAACTGCAATGGACGCTGCTTATGAACATGCCTCGAAGCTTACTAAAGAAGTTGAAGAGCATGCCATGCATATCAAGCAAGCTAAAGTTGATTATGAGCTTCGAGCTCAATCCATTCTTCTCTGGGAGAAACAGATTCAGGAACTTCAACATAAAATTAAGGAGGCCCAACAACAACAGATAGCATATCAGACCAACACTTTTGGTAATCGATTCGAAGAGCTCCTGAATAAAGGGCTTGCAGAGACGGAAGCGGCTGAGCAACTAAAGGGCGAAGTTGCTCTCCTGGAAGGAGCCAAGCGTTCTACTCAGCACAAGCTTGAGCTTGAGTCTTTTAGGAGTATTTTCGATCGATTAAGAAACAATACCCATTTTTGAAAATTGTTTGTTTAATGAAACTTGTATTTTAATGTTTGTAGTACTTTAAACAACGCCATCTTGGCAAGTAATATCACCATTTTGGCCTTTCTTTATATTGTTATGATTACGTCGTTATTATTTGAATCTCCTGCAGGCGTGGCTTATATTTCTTTAAATATTTCCCATTAACCTTTAGGATTCGTTTATCATCTGCCAACTCTTCGATTTCATATGCATTGTTCGAAAATGTTTTTACTATTCGAAAAGGTCCTTCGCAATGAGGTGACCATTTACCTAATTCTTTATTTTTCTTGTCCATGGGCAATATAACTTTCCACACTAAGTCATTAGTACTAAATGTTTTACCTTTCACCCTTTTGTTATATGCCCTGACCACTCTTTCTTTTTGCCTCATCAGGATTTCTAATGCATGCAATCTGACTTCGTCCAACTCAACTAACTCATTCATCATCATTTCCCAATATAACGAAGGAGGGATTTCGTTTTGTCTTTGAATTCGTGACCGTAGATGAATTTCACGGTAAGACTGCATCATGACCAAATGTTAGTTGGAAAGATGTGGTGTTAGTAGCTTCTTTAGGAGATGTTCTACAGGCCCATAGTATTTGGTCTAAAGTCTTATGCCAATTCTTTGGCTTTTTACCAACATGCTTCTTAATTAGACCTATTATCACTTTGTTGGCTGCTTCGACTTGACCATTTGCTTGAGCATAGTATGGTGTTGATGTCAGTAATCTAAATCCCATCTCTTGGGCAAATTCTTGCATCTTTCTACCTGTGAACACAGAGCCTTGGTCTGTGGTTATGCTCTCTGGCAATCCAAACCTATAGATGATTTTCGTATGAACTCAATAATAGCCTCTTGATCTGACTACCAATGGTATCGCTCGATCCACTTGGTAAAATAGTCTATTCCTACCAAGATATATTTCTGACCTTTAGATGAAGCAGGATTGATTTCTCCTATTAAATCCAATGCCCATCCTCTAAAGGGCCATGGCTTAATGATCGAATGCAACTCACTTGCAGGAGCATGTTGAATCCCTGCATGTTTCTGACATTCTTCACATCCTTTAGCGAAATCTATACAATATTTGAGACATGGGCCAAGACATACCATATCGAAATAGCAACCATTTCATTTTATGGCCTGCTTGATGTGCCCCACATGCCCCATTGTGGACTTCTGATAATGCTAGATATGCCTCACTTTCTCCCAAGCATTTAAGTAATACGCCTTCTTGGGTCTTTTTGAACAATTCATTTCCCATGAGGACATATGATAATGCTCTATATTTTATTTTTCTGTCAACATTTATTGTTGGATTTTCTAAGTATGCTATTAGTGGACTTCGCCAATCTGTGTCTGATAAGGTATTTATAGCTAATACTTCGAATCCATCTTTATCACCACATCCCAATTTGATGTTTTCTAAATAT
This sequence comes from Vicia sativa, assembly GCA_021764765.1. Taxonomy (NCBI): domain Eukaryota; kingdom Viridiplantae; phylum Streptophyta; class Magnoliopsida; order Fabales; family Fabaceae; genus Vicia; species Vicia sativa. The sequence goes on from CM038796.1 coordinate 227,866,827, forward strand.
GATGGTATGAGTCTGGTAGCCATAACCCTACCTCTTATTTCGACCAAATCCTCAAAGTTTTTGGCAGAAACTTTATATCATGAAGCCAGTTGTGCTAAGTCATTTGCTTCTTCATTTTCTATTCTTGGTATGTGTTGAATCTCCATGTATTCGAATTGTTTGAGTAACCTGTTAACTATGACAAAGTAAGTCATTAGGTTTTCCTTTATGCACTTATATTCCTTTGTTATCTGCTTGACCACTAACTCTGAGTCACCTTTAATTTCGACCCTAGTTGCCCCCAATTCCAACAAAGCTTCAAGTCCAACAATGAGCGCTTCGTATTCAGCTTCGTTGTTTGAGCAACGAGGACCATCAAACTTATACTTGAATTTTGTTGGAATTCCCTTAGGAGAAATTATGAGAACTCCAACACCACTGCCCTCTCTGTGGGTCGAACCATCAAAGTATAGCTTCCAAGGTTGCATTTCGACATAACCCACGACAAGCTTTTCGACCAATGAATGGTCCACAATGAAATCAGAAATTACTTGACCTTTCACAGCTCTTAAAGGCATGAAAGTCAAAGCATATTCTGTCAAGGCTAAAGCCCATTTACCAACTCTACTATGCATTATTGGTTTTGAAAGCATGTGTTTGATAACATCGAAATGAGATGAAATAAACATCAACAGGTTTTATATAATACTTAAGTTTCATACAAGAAAAGTATAAACAAAGACACAACTTTTCTATATTACTATATCTAGTTTCTGCATCATTCAACACCCTACTTAAATAATATATGGCTCTTTCGATGCCATTACTATCTTCTTGTACTAACATACTACCTATAGTAAATTCTGAAGCAGATATGTACAATCTCATGGGTTTTCCCCATGAAGGTGGAACAAGATAGGAGGTGAGAGAGATATCTTTTAATCTTGTGAAGGCCTCTGATGTGCTTCGCTCCACTCAAGGCTTGGCCTTGCTTTAAACAGTAGTGAGAGAAAGCTTGAGTCTTTCCACTTAGATTCGAAATGAATCTTCCGAGAAAGTTAATCTTCCCAAAGATTGCAACTCCCTTTTCGATCCGGTGCTTTAGTCTCCATGATGGCTTTGGTCTTATTCGGTTGATTTCGATTCCTTTTTATGAACCACAAAGCCGGAAATCTCTGCACAAAAATGCACATTTAAGGGGTTCATTTTAAGCCATGTTTTCTCATTCTTTCGAATGATTGGCTCAAATGATGCAGATGGGTTTCTGCAGATATAGATTTGATGACTATATCATCAATATACACCTGCATAAATGTCTCAATAAAATCATGAAAAATGGAATTCATTGCTCTTTGGTAAGTTGCCCCAACATTTTTCAAACCAAAAGGCATCACTACCCATTCATAGGTGCCTAAGGCTCCTGGGCAACGAAATGTTGTCTTAGCAACATCTTCTTCAGCAATAAAGATCTGGTTATAACCAGAGTATCCATCTAGCATACTTAAGTATTCGAACCCTGCAACAGAGTCTATTAACATTTCTGCCACAGGCATAGAGTATTGATCTTTGGGGGTTGCAGTATTTAAATCCCTAAAGTCTATGCATATTCTCAGAGAACCATTTTTCTTAATAACAGGTACTATATTTGCTAACCATTCGACATACCTTGTGGTTCTGATGAATTTGCAACCCAACAACCTTTCGACCTCAGCTTTGATCTTTGTGAGCACTGCTGGCGCGAACCTCCTGGGAGTTTGCTTGATGGGCTTCTTGCCATCCTTAATTGGAAGTCTGTGCTCCACTAACTCTCTTTTCAAACCAGGCATTTCGTCATAGTCCCATGCAAAGCAATCTTTGTTTTGCTTGAGGACTTCGATCACCTCTTGCTTGAGGCTTGGGCTGAGTTTCGCGCTTATGTAGGTTATTCTTTTCGTGTTGGTATCCCCCAAATTCACCTCTTCGAGTGGATCCTGTGCCAACATCTTAGCACCTGAGTTTGTAGGATCCTTCTCGAAGCCCAAGGGTTCCTTGTCATATATGGCATCAAGCCTTTGATCTATTTCGTTTTCTTCACAGGGTGAGTCTTTCGAACCATTCCCTTTCATTTCATTCATTTCAACTATACTATCTATTTCAGCCTATGAAGCTGCTTTCCATTCATTCTCAGCCATATAGGCCAAAATCCTTTCGAAGAAAGAGGACTCAGTCATGAGCAGGATCGTCGAACTCCCAGCCTGGTGGCCGTCTTTGCGAAGTGCCTTCAACTCCTTCATCACCCTTAATTATTTTTCTATCCCAATACATGCCATCATGGCGAAGGGTCATATAGTAATGCGCATCTCTTATTTCATTCATTTCGTCACTTGGGGTACAAGGAGCTATTCTTGCCAGATACTTGTCATAATTCCTTTTGTTAACCAGATTGACTGTTGTCATGAAGTAACTCTGGTCCGCTTTGATATTTTCCACTATACCATCTTCTCTCCGGAGGACTAACCTTTGGTGCATTGACGAAGGAACTGCCCCTACGCCATGAATCCACTTCCCAAAGCAAGTTATAATTGGCTTCGATCACCATGAACATGGTGGGCCTGCAGCTTGATCCGACGGTTAAATCCACTTGCACCACTCCCAACGTTTGTCCTACTTTCCCTTCATAGTTGGATAGGACCATGTTGTGAGGTTTAACATCACCCTCTTGAATTCCTAACTTTTTCAGCATGAATTTAGGCATAAGATTAACTGCAGAGCCTCCATCCACTAAGACCTTGTTCACCCGTGGCTCCCTTTGCTCGAATGAGTGGCTTCAAATGATTCTTCATTGTTGGATCTGGGTGTTCGAAGAATGCGTTCTGCTCTTCGACCGCGCCGTTATCCATTACATAGTAGCAGACTGGTCTGTGTTTCATCAAATCAATGGTATCTTCTTCCTCCTGTTCTTCGATTTCGGTCTCTTGGCCAAATTCGATGGTAGTACGATACCACGTTGCGCTTAAATTGGTGAGGACTCCCCTCGATTCGGTTATCCGTCAATATATCCTCGTCTTCTTCGGACTTGGAGTATATTCTTTCGGTTCGTCTGGTTGTGTTTCGGAGAAAAGTCTCCGACTAACTGGGGGTTTATCTTCTGGTTGATTGTTTGTTGTTATTGGCTTGTTGGTGCTTGACACTTCTTTGTTGTTGGTCGCCTTTGTCCGCCAAGGCTTCCTTTCACCTTTCGCCTGCGTTGGGATCTTGACATAGGATTCTTACCTTTGTAATTTTCTAGTCTCAATTCCTCCCTTTTCGTAGTGTTGAATTGTCTCCTATACACCATGGCATGACGCGCATTTTGCTCATTACTTCTCCATTTATCCTTCCCCTTATTGGTTTTGACTTGCAGCCATTTGTCTGTTGGTACTTCTGCAGGGATTTTGAATGTCACCCTTCGAGCACCTCTTGGATAAGGGCTATCAGGCTTTCGTTGAGCATGATTACCTTCGAAATGTTTACTCATCTGACCAACCTCTTTGTGATTCCAGCATGGGGAAGGGATGGTTTGAACGCCCACCACGTTCGGTCATATGTCACGAGCACCTTGCAAATCGTGCACTTGGTTTCCCTTTGTGACAATGAACTAAAAATTCCAACAAACTCTCCTCTAGGGTAGCATTAATAATTGGTTGTCTTGGCGCCAATTTACTCGATTCAAGCCCTTTGTTTTCTTCGAACTGCGAATCCTCTCGTTGCATATGATGCGCATCTTGGACAAAGCATCATTTCGCATTTCCTTGTGGCACGATGAGATATTGTTTGAGGTCGGTATCAGATAACCGTCCTCCATTTTGTATTTTTCTTTTTCAAGGTATCTTTCCATTTCCTGCATCTCAGAACAGGGTCTCTCCATGTCCACCATATTGACATCCACATCTTCCTCTTTCTCAACATCATCTCCCCATCCTGATGGTTTGATGTCTTCGATCCGATTCTTTGAACTCTCTGGGGCAGAGTATTTTACTAGATAATCAAATTTTCCACTGGGTTCCCCTAAGGTATCCCAGACTTCTTTCTGAGGAATGCTACCATCTCTATCCTCCCCTTTTGTATCATCATCTCCCCATCCTAATGGTTTGATGTCTTCGATTGGGACCTTCGAACTCTCTGGGGCAGAATATTTCACCAGATAATCGAACTTCCCACTGGGTTCACCCAAGGTATCCCAGATTTCTTTCTTAGGGGAGGCTTACTTCGTAATCTGAACTCTCTCTAGTTTGAGCCTCAGGCCTTCAGTAGCCTGTATCAAGTCTTGCCTCTGGGCTCTCCTGGCCCTCAGTAGCCTGGATTTCGTTCGACACAATAGATGGCGCTGGTTCGATCAAAGTCTCTAGTTGTTTGTGGATGTCTTCAGTGACTCCATTGTTGACTTCGACCAGCACCCAACTTTCACTCTCAGTGCTTTCCTCTTTCAGTGTAGTGGCCCCTTGGTCTGTTTCCACCATATTGATTTCTCCAATGCTCGAAGGCTCGGAGTAGTTGGTGTCTGCAATATCTAGAGGGTCTTCATCCACTTTCATTTTTGGTTTATCAGCAAACTTTAATCTTCCATCCTTAATTGCGTTTTGAATCAAGTCCCTGAAAAGAAAACACTGTGAGGTTTTGTGGCCTAGGAAACTATGATATTTACAAAATCCTCTTTTCTTTCTTTGATCTAAGGGAGGTATTTTGACGTTTGGTGGCACTATTAATTGGCCATCTTTGACAAGTAAATCAAAGATCTCATCGCACTTTGTTACATCGAAGGTATACACCTTCTTTGGAAACTTGTCATTTTTCTCATTTTCAACAATTTCTTTCCCTTTTGTGGGAACTAATAGTTTACAAGAATAGGGTGGAGCCTGTTTTAATTCAGCGAGATCTATTTCGACCTCTTCTAATTCAGGGTAGTCTTCCCCTTCCTCAGTTTCGACATACGAAATCCTTTCTTTCTTATTACTTTTGAAAGCCCTGGCCTTTTCGGCCGGCCTTTAGTCTTTCGACTTGTCGAACCCTATCTGCTAACTGAGCCATGTCCCTCAAGTATTGTGTGTCTAATTTCTTTCGAATAGAATAATCTAGGCCACCAGCGGCCATTTCGACTAACTCATGTTCAGTAACTACTGTGAAGCATCTAGATTTCAAAAGTCTAAACCTATTTAAGTATTCATCTATGGGTTCAGTAAACTTCCTTTTAACACTTGCTAGTTCCTTTAGACTTATCTTGGATTGTCCCATATAGAATTGTTCATGGAATAACCTCTCCAAGAGAGTCCAGGTGTCTATTGATCCAGGGGGCAAAGTGGTAAACCATGTGAACGCATTTTTAGTGAGGGAACTTGGGAAGTATTTAATCCTAAGGTTCTCATTATTCGCTATGTCTCCTGCTTCGGTCAGATATCTGGCTATATGTTCGACCGTTGACTCATTGGTATCTCCAGCAAACTTTGTAAACTTAGGGATCTTGTATCCCCTTGGTAAATCAGTATGGATTACATAATCTGCTATGGGAGAAGCGTAATTTGGCCTTCTAATCCCTGTATTAATACCGTTTTGGGCCATAATCCTTTCTATCATGGTGGTTAGGTTATTTTCTGCCAAGATATTGTCATTTCGAATTCTATGGACAACTGCATCGGCATCTTGGTTTCGACCCACCATGACAACACCTCTAGGTTGTTCTTCTCGAAACACTGGGGCTTCTAGTCTTTCGACCCTTGCCCCTGGTTCCATAACTCCCCTTTGTGGTTCCTCTCGAATCACTGGGGCATCTAGTATTTCAACCCTCGTCACTGGTTCTATAAATCCCCTTTGTGGTTCCTCACGAATCACTTAGGCATTTCCTCTTTGTGCCCTTGCCCCCAAATTAAACTCCTCTCTGACTGGCCTATAGGGTGGATCATCAGCAACTTGTTCGATGATAGGTATGTTCGCTCGAACCAGTGCCTGGTTTTGTCTACGCCTCTCTGGCGGAGCAAAGAAATCCGCTATTCGACTCATATTATCTGCATTCTCTCTGTTTGTCACAGTCACATTTTGAACTATTGGGGCGAAGGTTTCTTGCATGGTTTGTGCTAACACTCCTATCATATTATGGTTACTATCATCCATTAACTGCCTAAAAGCCATTTGATTCTCTGTGGTTAAGATAAGCAGTGTACTATAACCTACTGACCCTTGGTTATTTGTCATGAATTGATTAGCCCCAGATCCTGACCCTAAGTGTGGTGACGCGTTCGACGTCGAAGTCTGCAAACCTGCCATGAGGGATGTTGGCATCCCATACTGGGGATTTCTGGGTCTATTACTATCAAAGCTGAGTGGTCTAGTTGGTGGTGGGGTAGCGAAATGGGTTTGTGCCCCCGATGGTGGGACAAATCCCCCAGGATACCCAGTGGTTCCTGTATTGCCTAGGATCGAATTGTTTGTTGACATGCCACTTGTTCCGTTCGTGGCTATATTACTAGTCGAAGCTGCAACAGACTGCGCATTCAAAGGGATCGTGCTGGACGTTCCCGTCGAAACAGACGCATTAGTGCCTGTTCCATGTGGGGCGTTTTGTTCCCCTTGTTGATTATTTGGATTAGACATCCTACTATTTCGTTTTCTTCTGGGTAAGGGTTGGTTATTATTAATTATTCTACCACTCCTAAGGTTCATATACCAACGAACTCTGTTTACTCAGAAGGAACCTTTATAATAATTATGTCTTATAATCCTTATTTTATTTTAATTCGTAACGACCAATGTTGTCCCACTGGGCGTGCCAATTTGTTCACAGTGATTTCTGGTGAAACAACCGCTAGTCCTCCAAACTATCAAATAAGCGTTATGATCGTTATTCAATTCCTCTGGTAACTTGCAGGATCGACTAGATTGATCCTATGGGGTATTGGTTGCTTTGATAAAATTAATAACCAAATAAGGATTCGTGTTTAAGACTTATTTTTGAGTGTTTTATATATGTTCAAGTGTGTTTCGATTATGGTGTTCAGGAAATTAATAACGTGGTCAAGTAAAGTAGTATAAAACTAATTTGAACAAGTAAAAGCATAAAGATTCGAATTGCAGAAAATGTATAAATGCAGGAATACTTAAATGACTTTTAAACGTAAAAGACTTTCAAAGTAAAAGCATGAAGTGTAAAAGACAGGAATGTAAAGGCATGAAATGTAAAAGACAGGAATGTAAAGGCAAGTATGTAAAAGCTTTCTGGAAAATAAGAGTGTTAATGTAAAAGTTTCAGAAAGGTAAAGGATTTCGAACTGGAAGAAAACGTTTGAATGCAAGGAAAGTTAAATGACTTTGAATGTAAGGAATTTAAAAGACATTGATGTAAGACAAAGATAAACTGGAAAGATAAAGATGCATTATTGAATGATAAAAGTTTTGGTGCAATCATACGTACATCATTCGAGCATTCGTTTCCCTAGCCATGTGGTAAATACAACCTTTGTTGCTCGAAGAATAACACCCTATGATTCATTCTTATCTAACAAATCTGCAACAGATGAAACAATGAAAATAAGCGATTTGATATTAGGGTTTTAATTGTGAAATTTACGACTCATACCGTCATCGTGAATCAACAATAACAAACCCGTAACCACGCTGAACCCTGCAAACCACACACATTGCCACAAACTTGATGTTGTATGCTTTGGAGTTTTTTGCAAACCGTAAAATTGAAGATATAGCGTGAGAGAAAAAAAGGGAATTTAGGGATTCATAATGGAGAGGAATAGCAATTGAATGGGAAAAAATCGAAAACATTTATAAATACATGAATTAGATTTTGCAAAATTGAAACGAATGAATTGTTAATGTACCAAGGTTGGAATCTGAAGCGATAGAAGATTCTCATGAAAATCGCGTAAGAGATAAGCTCTATGTCGTTTGAAACTTTCTCATATCCCTTCATGTTGTTGATTCAATGAATCAGTCATGGAAGATGAAGAAAAAGCATTTAATTGGATTGCATCACTAAAACAAATGAAGATGAAGGGCCATTTTTGAAATTTGGAGAGAATTAGGATTTATCGTCCAACGTTAATTTGACATTTTAATTTGATGGATACCGTGTTTAAGGTCACGAGGAATAGGAAAGAAGATAAATTTTGAACGTTATGATTTGCATATTTAATACGTGGATGGGAAAAATAAGTTAATAAATAAAAATAATAATAATAGGCAAAATAGAATTATTGCAAAACAGAAAGGCTAGAAAAGAAAATTGGCTCATTGGATGCTACTTGGCAAAACTTGCCAAAGAACTCATCCTAATTTTATATATTAAATAGATAATAATTAATATGCTTCTTTGGTACTATTGGATGCAATTAAAATGATGTATGTAAATTTTAATACCAAGTTAGATATTTGTTTACAAGATGCGGAAAGGTTACTTAAATTTTATACGAGATGTTATTCATAGGTTCCTTTGAATTTGCGGGTGACCAATTTTTATTAAAGGCCTAAAATAATAATTTTCAAAAATGAAAATCAATTATATTCTAAATCATTCAAACATAAAAAAATATTATTATATACCAGTATAATTAAATTAATAATCTAAAAGGAGATTTTATAAATACTTTTATTAGCAAACATTAACTCCAAAGTTACACTGAGGAAGATAATTAAAAGACTTACAAGAGTCTTCAATTTTATACGCATCACAACTAGTAAATGAGAATATTGATATATTAATATATAGGTATATGGATGAACTTTATTGGTAGTATGTGTTATAGGTGTCATCCATATTATTTGGAAAGATATATTATGATGGACATACAAGGTCAACTGCGGTACTACGACCACAAGAATTGAGTATAGCTTTAACAATGATATTAATATCAATATCAATACTCAAAATGTTAGCCTTGATTGTTGTGCAAAGGCATAAAACAACATCAAGATCTACAAGGCCATTAATGAGGGGGCAACATGGCGGAGAAGTAGGCCCAACCACGACAGTTACCAAATCTTGAGCCAAAGCAAGACAAGCAGTTAAATTAGGACAATTAGGCGGTGGTGAGACATTCTGCTCCTGGCTTGAACTAAGGGTGGTAGAATAGAGAATTACGAGGGAGAGGATGAGAAAAGTAATGTTTGAAACTCCCTTTGGGTTCATTTTAAAACCAAATGTTTTGATATGCTTAATGAATTATTTGTAAAACTTACTATTTTTTTGTACTTGTTGTCGAATGAAGATTTAGGTAACAAATTTATAGACAAATTAAAAAAAAGAAAGAAGGTTTTTTGACATTATTAATTAATGAATAAAAAATATGTTAGGTGAAAAATAATTAATAGAGGGTAGATTGTTAGGCAACATCTATTAAGCCTAACTAACTCTATAATTATTATTATAAATTGCAACTACAATCCTAGGATGGATTATTTATATTATATAGAAAAAATATTTACGTAATAAGATTTACATAATCATTTCTAGAAAGTGAAATTAAATGTAATATATATTTTTTTATAAATTAACTTTTAATTCTGTTATGCAATTACTGGCATGAAAAAACCAAATTGATATTAAACGAGCAAAGATAACTAATACACAATAAACATAAAAGTTGCATGATTAGATAATGTAGTTGGCGTAAATGACAAAATGATAAATATATCGAGGTTTTTTGTATTTTTAATTAAATGAGATTGATCTTTTAAGTCTAATTAAATTTAACTATTAAAGGGTTCATTGTTAGGCAATATCTAATCTACCTAATTAAGTCTACATTTCTTTATTTTTACTTGTATGCAATATATAAGGATGACATAATAGTATCTCTATTTTAGTATATTTTTAGGTAATTAGGTTTTTTAAATACATAATTGATAAAATAAATTATTTGTTTAATTTTAATATTAATAATATATTGTTAATAGATGGGTTTGATCATTTTTTATATTATTCAAGGAAAGTTTAATGGTTTGGTAAAATCTATTAATCATAACTAAGATTTAATATTATTAGTTTAAACTGCACGGCATTTCCATAGATATTTACTTTTTTTTTACAAATAGTTATTACTAATTTGTGTGGTTTATAACTAATTTTAGATATTTATTAGGCATATATTGCAAGGGAAGTGTTTTTAGAATGAAATTTTATTCTACTGTATGAAATTTTACTAAAAACAATGCTGGTAATTTTGAAAGTAATTACAACTTTCCTATGAAAGATATGTGACTAACCGATTTAAAGAATATAAAGAACTTTAAAAAATTGAAATAACTTGTTAAGTCATTTCAATAACTATATAATTTATCATAATATATCCAATAAAGTACTTGAAGATGTATTGATTTAACATATCAATAAATATAATATTGCAAGTTTCATGAAACATAAAAGAAGCTTATTTGCCCAACTCTATCATAAACTGGATTTATTCCTCTTCTATGTTGAAAATTCTTTTTACATCATCATCTCTCTCTCAAGAATTTTTATTTTTTCAATAATTTTAAGCCTGATGTGCCTTGGTTTTTTTAAACATTCACTGTTCAAGAAAAAAGGTGATTTAGAAACATGGATGCAACTAGAGAATGTTGTTCGGCGACACCATATCATATTTTTATCATTATCCACATACTTCTTACTTTATTTAGTGTTTAAGCTCATATTATTTCATTAAAGTAGAAAATTGAAATTTTTAAAAACCTTTTTTTTTTTGTTATCGTAAACGACAAATATTGCCACAAACTCTCATTCTCGGGAAACTATCTCCTTTCACAACTCCATTATCTCTATTCCAAGCGTGGTTGTCACTCCTCTTTATTACATAGTCTCCGTTAATTTCATTTTTATTGAGAACCATATAAAGGACATTGTCAACCTAAATCCTTCATGACAAGTTAATAATTTCGATTTGTTTCCATCTAAATTCCTTCTTTAAAGAGTACACCCTACTTAAAAATGACATATTTTCTAAGTAAGTTTTAATTGGTATATCTTTTATTCCTTTTATATTATCATAACAGTTTACAATTCATGCCATAAATGGTTCCCTCTAATTTATTATAGAAATCATGTGTGTTTTTAGAAAAAGTAAATTTAAAATATTATAATATGAATTTTTTTCTTTCAATTATAAGCTGTAATTGCAAGCTTCTCAAGTCATATTTAAAGCATTGGTTTTGATGAAGACAACATGGATATCAACATTCAAAGGATGTGCAAAAAGAATATAATCATATAAAAATCTCTACAAGTCTTGAAGATTAGAAGAAGAATTATTAAAGAATCAACAATGTCAAAAGTATAAATAATTCTTAAACTTGAAGAGGATTGTTCTTCATTCACATTAGTGCTTGGTTTTTGACCTTAAAGGTATTAAGAACCTTTGGTCACCCTATAGGTTTAGATAGTAAGCATAGGCTGTACAATTATTCTAAACTATAGTGAAATCTCTTTCGTGTTGGAGGAGTACTCTGATTGTGAGGGAACCAGATATATCATTGTGTTCTTTACTTTTCTGAATTTATCGCTTTCATCACCATAACCAAGAAAAGATAAGAAATAGTCAAAAACCTTCAAACACTTAACCACAAAAATTACTACAAGTATTCTCATAAAACTGAATAAATTTTTATATACCTAATTCACCCCCCTCTTAGGCACTCTTAGACTTACAATTGGTATCAGAGCAAGTTATAGGTAACTTGTTCCTAAAGATCCAGAATGGCTTCCGCAAATCCAAATCCGGTTTTCAAAGATGGTGGTAGTAACAACAAGCCTCCATTGTTTTGTGGTGAATACTTTGACTTTTGGAAAATTCGTATGAAGGCTCATCTTGAAGCGCAAGGAGAAGAAATATGGAATGCTGTTGAGAATGGTCCATTCACTCCGGTATGTGTTGTCAATGGTGTTGGGTCATCTAAGCCTAAAGCATCATAGGATGACGATGACAAGAAAAAAGTTCTCTTTGACAAAAAGGCAATCAATATTCTCCAAAGTGCTCTTAGTATGGATGAATTTTTTCGAGTATCGGCATGTACAACGGCAAAAGAAATTTGGGATACTCTTGTAGAAACTCATGAAGGAACCGTCGAAGTCAAAAGGTCTAGATTGAACACCTTGAGTCAAGAATATGAATTATTCAGAATGCTGCCCAGAGAATCCATCCTTGACTTACAAAAGAGATTCGTTCACTTGACAAATCACTTGAAGGCACTTGGTAAGACTTTAACTAACTATGAATTAAATCTTAAAGTGCTTAGGTCTTTAACTAGGGAATGGCAACCAAAAGTGACGGCAATATCCGAAAAGAAAAGCCTAGCAACTATGACTTCCGCAACATTATTCGGAAAGCTTCAAGAATATGAAACAGAACTAGGAAGGCTTGAAAAACATGAGAATCATGAGAAGAAATCCAAAGGCATTGCTTTGAAAATTGATTCAAAAGAAAGTCAAGATAAAGATGCATCGGAGGAAGATGAAAACTTCTTGCTTCTTGTAAAAGGTTAGGTAAATATTTTGGTCATAAAAATAATCTTCATAATGCTAACTTTGTCAAAAGAAAGAAATTTTATAAGCATAAAGATAAAGAAGCCTCCACATCAACACAAGATGTCACATGTTATGAATGTGGAAATCAAGGTCACATAAAGCCAGATTGTCCAAAACTCTCCAAGAAAAATGGATTCAAAGGCAAAAAGGAGTTCAAGAACAAAAGGGCTTATGTTGCATGGGAAGATAATGAGATAAGTTCCTCATCCGATTCGGATAGTGACGAAAGTGCAAATCTAGCATTGATGGCTTCACACCACTCCGATGATGAAGAAGGCGAGGTTAGTTATGACAACTCTCTTTATAATAATGGTGCACAAGGTGCTATAGATGAACTATTAAATGAATGCAAAATTCTATATAAAACTATTTCATCTCAAAAGAAATTAATTTCATCTTTAGAAGAAAAAGTTAAAACTATTGAAAAAGAACATAAAGATGAAAAGGAAAACATGATCAGTGATCAAAAACAGAATTTTGTATGCAATAATTGTGAATCACTTTCTTTCCAAATTGTTCAATTAAAAAGAGTCTTAGAAAGGTATGAAAAAGGACAAGTTGGATTGGAAAAGGTTCTTAGCACTCAAAGATACCCTAAAGATAAAAGTGGACTTGGTTTTTCAAAATTTTCTTAACCAAGTCCCAACAAAACTATCTTTGTTAAGGCTAATAACCAACCAATTCAAGAGAAAGTGAATAATCCTAAAGTAGTTTATTATTATCCTAAAAATAAAAGAGTTGTTAAGAATAAATCTTATCCTCCTAGATATATAAGTAATTTTGAACCTACTTGTTTCTATTGTGGTATTAAAGGCCAGGCCACACACCTAATGCTTGCTATATAAGAAACTTTAGTGTTCCAAGTGGGCATTATGTGTGGGTAAAGAAAGGTACTAATTATGAAGGACCCAAAGCAATTTGGGTACCTAACAAAACTTAATTTGTTTTGTAGGAGTGCTTGAAAACCACTTCAAATTTATGGTATCTTGATAGTGGTTGTTCAAAGCATATGACGGGTGACATAAACCATTTTTCAAATCTTGTTCTAAAGGCCAAGGGTTATGTCACTTATGGAGATAACAACAAAGGGAGAATTCTTGGTAAAGGCAAAGTTGGTGCACCACCTTTCACATCCATTGAAGATGTTCTTTATGTTGAAGGACTAAAGCACAATCTTGTAAGCATTAGCCAACTTTGTGACAAAGGCTTCAAGATCAAATTTACAAAAGATGAATGCCTAATCATTGATGAAGTCACCAATGAGGTAAAACTCAAAGGTAAAAGAACTAATAATATATTTATGATTTCTCTTAATGATCCATCTTTGAAGGTAAAATGTCTCATGGAAAAAAATGATGATTCATGGCTTTGGCACAAAAGGATTGCTCATATTCATATGGAACACTTGAATAAACTAATCAAGCATGATCTTGTCATTGGTTTACCTAAGAGAAATTTTGTCAAAGATAGACTTTGTGATGCTTGTCAAAAAGGGAAACAAACAAAATCATCTTTCAAATCTAAGAATGTGGTGTCTACTACAAGGTCACTACAATTGTTGCACATGGATCTCTTTGGTCCATCAAGAACAAAAAGCTTCAGAGGTAATGTATATGCTTTGGTTATTGTTGATGATTTCTCTAGATATTCTTGGACTTTGTTTCTTGTGCAGAAAAGTGATGCTTTTAAAGCTTTTAAGAAGTATGCAAAGCAAATCCAAAATGAAAAATCACTAAAGATTGTATCCATAAGAAGTGATCATGGTGGAGAATTCCAAAATGCACATTTTGAAGAATTTTGTGAAGAACATGGTATCTCTCATAATTTTTCAGCACCTAGAACTCCACAACAAAATGGAGTAGTTGAAAGAAAGAATAGGTTTCTAGTGGAACTTGCAAGAACAATGCTTAGTGATGCAAATCTTCCTAAATATTTTTGGGCGGATGCGGTTAGTACGTCATGTTATGTTGGAAATCGAGTTATCATTAGACCTATAATAAAGAAAACTCCATATGAACTCTTCAAAGGAAGAAAGCCAAATATTGCTCACTTCCACATTTTTGGATGCAAGTGTTTTGTTCTTAACAATGACAAAGACAATCTCGGTAAGTTTGACGAGAAATCCGACGAAGATTTACCCTCGGAAGAACTTTCAAATGATCAAGTTGTGAAATCACCGGAAAATCAAGAAGACATTGTACAACAAGATTCAAACATCAATGATCTACCAATATAATGGAGAACCCATAGAGACCATCCTATTGACAAAATTATTGGTGACATTAGCCAAGGAGTATCAACAAGATTAAGTCTAAAAGATGCTTGCTTAAACATGGCGTTTGTTTCTCAAATCGAACCTACCAAAGTTGATGAAGCTTTAGGAGATGATCAATGGATTGTTGCTATGCAAGAAGAATTAAATCAATTCGAGAGAAATCAAGTTTGGGAACTTGTTCCTAGACCAAGTGGTAAACACATCATAGGTACCCGATGGGTGTTTAAGAACAAACTTGATGAGAATGGTCTAATTGTTCGAAACAAAGCAAGGTTGGTTGCCCAAGGCTACAATCAAGAGGAAGGAATCGACTTCGAAGAAACATTTTCTCCGGTTGCAAGGTTAGAAGCTATACGTCTTTTACTTGCTTATGCTTGTTCATTAAATTTTCAGCTTTTTCAAATGGACGTCAAAAGCGCATTCTTGAATGGATACATCAATGAAGAAGTCTATGTCAAACGACCTCCGGGATTTGAAGACTTCAAACATCCTACACATGTCTTTAAGTTGAGAAAGGCTCTTTATGGCTTAAAGCAAGCACCAAGAGCATGGTATGATAGACTTAGCAATTTTTTGTGTGAAAAAGGTTTCGAAAAGGGTAAGGTTGATAAAACTTTGTTCATTAAGAAAATCAAAATTAACACTTTATTGGTTCAAGTCTATGTTGACGATATCATTTTAGGATCGACTAACAAAGAAATGTGTGAGGAATTTTCATTGATGATGCAAGGAGAATTCGAGATGTCTATGATGGGAAAGATGAACTACTTTCTTGGACTACAAATCAAGCAACTAAAAGATGGAATCTTCATCAACCAATCTAAGTATTGCAAAGAACTATTGAAAAAGTTTGATATGGAAAATTGTAAAGCAATGAATACTCCAATGGGCTCCGGTACATATGTTGATCAAGATGAATCCGGCACTCCAATTGATATTACAAAATATCGAGGTATGATTGGTTCCTTATTATATTTGACGGCAAGCCGTCCTGACATAATGTTTAGTGTGTGTCTTTGTGCTCGCTTTCAAGCAAATCCAAAGGAATCACACCTCATGGCAGTTAAAAGGATCATGAAGTATCTCAAAGGAACAACCAATGTCGGCTTATGGTATCCTAAAGGTAGTATTTTCACTTTAATTGGTTATTCTGACGCGGATTATGCAGGTTGTAAAACTGATCGTAAAAGCACAAGTGGTACTTGTCACATCATTGGAAATGCATTAGTATCATGGGCTTGTAAAAGCAAGCATGTGTTGCTCTTAGCACGGCCAAGAATACATAGCAGTAGTTGTTGTGCACAAATTCTTTGGCTCAAGCAACAACTCCGTGACTACGGACTTGATCTCGGATGCATTCCTCTTCGATGCGACAATACAAGTGCTATCAATATTACAAAGAATCTTGTCATGCATTCAAGAACCAAACATATAGATATTCGACATCATTTTCTCCGTGATCATGTACTTCAAGGGGATGTCGAAGTCACTTTTGTGGATACTCATAACCAACTCGCAGATATCTTCACAAAACCGCTTGCTCGAGAACCTTTCTTCAAAATCCGAAGAGAACTTGGTAATTTTCTCATAAGGTGCACGTCATAATTTTTCTTCAAAAATTTATGTTTTAGTACACTCTGCTTCTACTCCTTTTTTTATATGTTTCTATTTGTTAAAATATGTGTGTATATATTGTTTGCACAAAACCTCTCCTCTCATAACAAATTTTCAAGTTTTTGGCATTTTTTTCCGTGGAACCCGGTTCCCATAAGGGTCGGAACCGGTTCCTGGTTCATTTTCCAGAAACATGATTTTTAACAAAAGCCAGGAACCGGGTTCCCTATGGTGCAGAACCGGTTCCCAGCGCAAAAATCTGCTATTTTTCCAGGCTGAACGCGTTTTGTGTTTAAATGAGTCATTATTTGTTTTAGGTTTTGTTGGTATAAAATTATAAGTGCTTTTTAATAAGTTTTTAGGTCATAGTCATCATTCATCTCTCATTCCAACTTCTTCTTCCTCCTCACAAACCCTTCCACCTCCATTAACACAACTCATAAAAGCTCCAATATCTCTTTTTCTTCACCAACATTTTAATACCCACTACTCTAAACCACTATAGAATCACCTCTCCTTCCATATTTCATACTCAAATCTCACAAACTCTCACTATTCCGCAAATTCCCAATCAAACCCTAACTTTAAGATTTCTACAAAATCTCCATGGGTCCCAAGAGAGCTACAAGGTCAAGCAAAGGAAAAGCTCAGGTTGAAGATGAATCCTCTAACATTCATCCTCAGACCATCAAGTCTAGAAGGCTCACCTTTAAATCACGTAATCGGAAACTTCTTAAAGCTAAGTTTTGTAAACTTCATACATTCCCTGCTCATAGCTTTTTGTTTCTTGCTCAGTTGGCCTCTGCTGGGGTAACTAGGTTTGTTAGTGACCATGGTGAAGTATTTCTTGACCTAGTTAGAGAATTTTATCACAATTTAAAACTGACCCCTGATGAATTTGGTGATATTACTCTAACCTCTCATGTTTTGTCAACAAGTATCTCTTTAACTGTTGAGGAATTTGGTGATTTGTTGAGTATTCCTTATGAAGGTTTGGTTCTGGTTAGTGGTGTTATCCCACATGATTGGCTACCATACAATAAGGTAGAGATTTTTATCGATATGTGTAGGCCACACCAACAAAACACTGCTCGCCAACAACTTCTCTCATCATCAAATCTGTTTGGCTCAAATCTTTCTGTAAGTGACAAAATGCTTCATCTCATTATTGCCTATATCCTATTTCCAATGAATTCTAACCACTCTCGCATCAACGAGTTTGAATTAATGGTCCTGAATGCTTTGAGACGTCGTTGCTCGGTTAATTGGGCACAATCTATTATGTATCATATGCAACTGATGCAATCTCTAGATGGTGGTTTACCCTATGCTCGAGCCATCTCTCATATTCTGGAAAATGCGGGGGTTAACCTTCAACGGAAGTGACTAGAATTCAAGGAGATAAGGAGGCTATCTCAGACGCAACCGCTCTTAAGAACACCGACATCATTCTTGATGCAAGAGGTCACTTTCATTACAAGGAGGATTTCGAACCAACTGTCCAATATGTCGCTCAACCTCCCGAAGGCGGCTACACCTTAGATATGTTGTTTAACCAAATGACCATCTTCCAACGACATGTGGATGATCGCTTTGATGTGCTCCAACAAGAAAATGCTTCCACACGTCGACAACTTCGCAATGTCCAACGCACTCAAAAACTTATTCTTGAGCACCTTGATAGAAAAGACGTTCAAGAGGAAGAGGTATCTGGGAGTGCAAGTGGTAGTGAGACTGGAAGTGAAGATAACGGTGATGAGATGAATGACGATGAAGACTAGACTTACTCTTAAAATTTCTATGTCAATTCTTTCATTTTCGTGCTTTACGTTATTATGTTTAGACAATGTTCCATCTTATGTTTCGTGATGTTTAGGTTTCTAATGTTTTGTTTGTTCTATGTTGTATCGTACAAATTGTTATGTTCGTATTTTAGTGTGTGATTATGTTTACATTTGTTTATGTGTTTTAAAATCTGTTTCACTCTTTTTCCCCATCCTTTTTGATGTTAACAAAGGGGGAGAAGAATATGCATATATGTTGTTTTGTCTCAAAGAAATTGCAGGCAAATAACTATCATAAAACTCACTCCAAAATTCAAAGAATCATGGACTTAGGGGGAGCCTTGCATTTGCTTAACATTTTTACTACACAAAACAACATAAACGTTTCAAGAACTATTTTTCAAAGACTTGGTTGTCATCATCAAAAAGGGGGAGAATGTAATTGCAAGCTTCTCAAGTCATATTTAAAGCATTGGTTTTGATGAAGACAACATGGATATCAACATTCAAAGGATGTGCAAAAAGAATATAATCATATAAAACATCTCTACAAGTCTTGAAGATTAGAAGAAGAATTATTAAAGAATCAACAATGTCAAAAGGTATAAATAATTCTTAAACTTGAATATAGATGTTCACAAATATGCATTCATAATCATATACATATACCATATGTTTAACAAAAGAAAAAATTATGTTTGAAATAATTTTCAAAAAGGAATTCTTAAAATAAACTTTCAGGAACCGGTTCCTACCTAACAGGGAACCGGGTTCCAAACTTTTTCAAAAAACACGCCCCTGGTTTTTGTACCAAGAACCGGGTTGTACCTATAGGGGAACCGGTTCCTGCGTGTAAATTTTGAATTTCTGGTTGTAACGTTCACCAGGAACCGGGTTCTGCCTGTGTCGGAACCGGTTCCTAGCGGACCAGTGCAGAATTTCTTTTGATTTTTGAACATATTTCAAAAGGTATTCATTCATGGTTGCATTGCATCTTTTCATACTAAAAGGCATGAATGAAAAGGTATGTGTGACATTATAAATAGTGCAGAATTTTTAAATTCAAAACACCTTCTTCAATTAACAATTTTCATCATTTCAAATTGTCACATTCTCTTACAAACTTTCATGTGTTCTTTCAAGTCATAAATTTTGTGAAACTTGCCATATACATTTCAATCATTACAAGTTTCATACATGCATTGTGAACATATATAATCATTGTTTGAGAATTGTTTATTTCTTGAAGAAGAAGATCAATCAAAGATTGATAGTGCTCTCCATCTATTTCAAATAAATCATTGTATTACAAAAGAATATATTTCCTTACTATCCAGGATTGTTGGAAGTAAATGTTGTGATTTGAAGAGGATTGTTCTTCATTCACATTAGTTCTTGGTTTTTGACCTTAAAGGTATTAAGAACCTTTGGTCACCCTATAGGTTTAGATAGTAAGCATAGGCTGTACAATTATTCTAAACTATAGTGAAATCTCTTTTCGTGTTGGAAAGGGGACTGGAGTACTCTCGGATTGTGAGGGGAACCAGGATATATCGTTGTGTTCTTTACTTTTCTGCATTTATCGCTTTCATCACCATAACCAAGAAAAGATAAGAAATAGTCAAAAACCTTCAAACACTTAACCACAAAAATTACTACAAGTATTCTCATAAAACCGAATAAATTTTTATATACCTAATTCACCCCCCTCTTAGGCACTCTTAGACTTACATAAGCTTGAATGTTTCCTGATCTACCGTTTTTCATTAGTCCATTCAAATCTACCTTCACCTTAGGGCCTGTATAAACCACCACACAATGTTCATTAATAATATGTTTCTTTAAATAATTTTTTCCGCAAACTCTTGGTGTCAAGAACACAATTAAATATGGCATACTTATGTACTTCAACCACCAATGTGATGATTCAATATATAATATTCCTAGTTTTTAGACCCGTGCGAGGCACAGGTTAGTATTTTTCTAAGTAAAAATTTTTTAGAACTACTTAGAATTTACAAGTAAAGTGATTATAATTTATTATAAGAATATCTTTGATATATAATATAGTGGTGGTTAAAAATATATATAAAATAGGAAACGAATAACAAATTTATGTTTTCATAAGAAATTTGTTTATTCATCAATCATAATTGTCTCATTAATAAACACAAATATTTGTATCAATCTTTGTATAAATGTTACCATTTTATTTCATAAAAAAATGATAATATTTTTTCAAATCAGTTTTATTTCTTCTTGTATCATGTCACAATATCATATATTCTTCTGTCCCAACATAAGTATAATTTTATTAAAATATAATTTTTCAATAAACAAACTTCAATATGTAGAAACAAATAACCTCAACGAAATTCAAGCCCATCAAATTTTGTCAATTTCATATGTTAAAAAAATTAATAATTCCTATTATTATAATTTTTTTGATTTGGTGTTTTCCAAAAATGGTAGATTATAAATTAATCAATTTTAATTTACTATAGTTAACAAACATCATTAAAAATATTATTCAATATCGAAATAAGTAGTCAGATTTTTCCGTTTCATATTAATTTTATGTTATAAATAAATAAATTAAAAATACATAATAGCAACTATAAAAATATATTTTGAAATTTAATTTCAAAGTATCATTTAAAAATTTAATTTTAGATATAAAATATTCATTTCTAATATTGATAACTAAGTGAAGCAAATAAAAAATAAAATAAAATAAATTGTCATTGATTACCATTGAATCAAATTAATTCTTATTGATAATATTTAGTTAACAACAAATAAAATAAATTTATTGGCATTAAAATTATTGAATTTTTAAAAAAATCTCTTTCAGAACTATAAAATAATGACTTCAAAACCTTCAACAAATTCTAAACTACAACCTCAACTTAAGGAAAAAATAAACCCATTAAAGAACCAACCATAAATGCAATATCAAGGTAAATTTGCAGATAAAAATAATACATTAAGAAAATTAGTAATTTAATAGAATATATAACACGCACACACATACAAATTATTTTGCAGTATTCAAGAATTTTCATGTTAGCACTGACGCATGCTAATTTTTTGTAACTATCTATTTTCTAACTAAACACCTTAGTAATAATTGTTCTTACCTGCATAACACTAATATAACAACCCTGCATAACTAACTATCATATTTGCCAATTCCGTAACAGTAGATCCGGTATTATGAAAAACTTTCTCCGTTGACTCAATCCTATCTGGCCTTCTCTGGTGGGGTTGACCAGCAAACAGTAGGGAAGTTTTAAATTTACCCTTATCCCCTTCATACTTTGTTCTCGTTACCTCAAAATTTTCATTTTTAGTGGCAATCATCTGTAAACCAATATAGATATATTAATATAACCAAGCATAACATCTTAACATATGCCCAAAAGAATAGATCGGTAAACTCTTCTTAAAAAAATATATTTTCCTTTTCAGGGAGCTCTCTTGCAAAAGACTTAAGAACAGGAACAAAAACAATCATAATTTAATACTCTTATAAATCAATAGGTGTCAAAAGGTTACAACGACTTATTAATCAAGCTGAATAGTAGGATTTTAATTTTTACCTTTTACTTTTGTTAGAGGCAGAGTAACTTGTGCGAGCACATGAAGCAATATCCTCGAAAACAATTTCCATTACTAAGAGAGAGAAATGAGATCAAATATAGTTTAAAAACAGTACCAAATTGGGCCAAACTTGCCATCCATATTCATTCTTCTTAATCCATCACACAATTGTGCCGACACAATAGTAATAATCATAAAAATCAGACTTGTAATTCGCATAACTTCTCATACATGTGGCAATATAGCATGAAGCCCAAGCTTAAGAATAAAAAATTGATTGAGTACAACTTCTCCATCAATCTTCCACTTTGTCACGTTTTCCCTTGGAAGTAATCCTTCCCTCCCGCCTTTGCGTCTTTTCCCATCGTTCCAACAACTCTTCATCATTTTAACAAAAAAACTCAACAACTTCTAGTAAAGCATGTACAGTATAAACGAATTAGAGCAACTTCAATTTTCAAACAAACAAAAGCTTCAATACACAAACTCGTTAAGCTGCAAAAGTCATCAACATATATCTTTTTACAATACAATAGAAACAACACAAAAACTTCATTCATCTTGACCTTGTTCAATACCTTCAACCTCCATATATTTGCATCTCACCCTGCTTCCAACCAACAACAACAATTTGAACTTGCAAAAAACAGAAGGAAAAAAAAGAAGCAAGAGAAAAGTTTTCATAAATACAACCTTCATTGCTCGAACAATAACGCCCTATGATTCATTCTGATCTAACAAATCTTCAACAGATGAAACAAAAAAAATCAGCGATTTGATATTAGGGTTTTAATTTTGAAATTTACGACTCATACCATCATCGTGAATCAACAATAACAAACCCGTAGCCACGTTAAACCTTGCAAACCACACACATTGCCACAAACTTGATGTTGTATGCTTCGGGGTTTTTTGCAAACAGTAAAATTGAAGATATAGCGTGAGAGAAAAAAGGAAATTTAGGGATTCATAATGGAGAGGAATAGCAATTTAATGGGAAAAAATCGAAAACATCTATAAAGACATGAATTATATTTTGCAAAATTGAAATGAATGAGTTGTTAATGTACCAAGGTTGGAATCTGAAGCGATAGAAGCTTCTCATGAAAATCTGGCGTAAGAGATAAGCTCTATGCTGGTTGAAACTTTCTCATAACCCTTCCTGTTGTTGATTCAATTAATCTTTCATGGATATTGAAGGAAGAGAATTTAATTGGATTGCATTGCTAAAACAAATGAAGGTGAAGGGCCATTTTTGAAAGTTAGAGAGAATTAGGATTTACCGTCCAACGTTAATTTGACATTTTTAATTTGATGGATACTTGTGTTTAAGGCTGCTGAGGCATAGGGAAAGAAGATAAATTTTGAAAGTTATGATTTGCATATTTAATACTTGGATGGGAAGAATAAATTAATTAAAAAAAATAGACAAAAATAGAATTATTGCCAAAACAGGAAAGGCTAGAAAAAGAAAATTTGTTCATTGGATGATACTTGGCAAAACTTGCCAAAGAACTCATCCTAATTTTATATATTAAATACATAATAATTAATATGTCTCTTTGGTACTATTGGATGCAATTAAAATGATGTATGTAAATTTTAATACCAAGTTAGATATTTCTTTACAAGATGCGGAAAGGTTACTTAAATTTTATAAGAGATGTTATTCATAGGTTTTTTTGAATTTGCGTGTGACCAATTTTTATTAAAGGCCTAAAATAATAATTTTCAAAAATGAAAATCAATTATATTCTAAATCATTCAAAAATAAAAAATATTATTATATACTGTCATACCCCAATTTTTGACCTAATATACCACCATACATTTGCATCATTGCATCACTAACAGTTCAGAACATAATTAATCGGGTGTAGCTTCTACAGGTCAAAATTAGGGTTTCATCATTTTTTCATCTGATTCAAGAGGTAATCAATTAGGGTTTGAGTTTTAATCACCTCAATTGACCTATCTTGATCAAATCATCAACCTCTGATCTTCAGATATCCAATTTTTTCTCATGATTTATCAAGGATCGACCAATTAGGGTTTTTATCGAGGATAAGCAATCACTGATTTTCTGATCAATGAATGACTTTTTTTCTTGGAGATTGATCTTCATATCTTCAATACAACATGTTGACCTAATTTCTGGATTCAAAACATCACAAAATTTCACAAAATTCATCAGTCAATTTCTGGATCATCTGATGAAATTTCATCTGCACTGAAAAGTCAAACTTTGACTTTTGGTCAACTTTTTCAAGACAAAACTTTTTCAATCATCAAAATACTTCAAATGATCCATCATGATCATAAAAAATCAAGAAATTTGGAAAAGTCAACAAAAAGTCAAAATTTTCAACACTTAGAAAAAGTTTCAAGTGTTAAAATTTCACATTTTTCCCAAACTTCATGGCATTTTTTCACATAGTTCCATTTGGAATTAGAAAAAACTCAAAACATGAAAGTTGTAGCCCTTGAAACAAGCTTTCCAAAATTTCCAAGAACTTTCAAATCCATGGTGTCTAGCTATACTTTTGATTTTGAAACATAGAGCTCCAAAACCATGGATTTTCAAGTACAACTTTCAAAATTACAAGTCATTTTTGAGTTTTCTCCTTCTAGAAGCCATGCCACCTAGCCAAGAGGGATAGAGCTGATAAAAATAAGATGGAGAGTAATTATGATGAGATAATATCAAGTTGAATTATTTAACCATGGTTAAAAGGAAGCTTTCTTTTGCATTTATGGCAAAAATGACTTTCTTGCCCTCTAAGGCAAGTTGTCCAAATCCAAGCCAATCTTCTTTGCTTGCCATTCAGAAATCTTGACCTATAAATAGAGGTCATGTTTCTCATTTGAAACTACACCAAAGCTATGCCAAAACAAGCTTTCTCATTTCTTTCTTAAAATTCAAGTAACATAGTTCAAATTGAGAAATTCTTGCATTTTTCAAAACTTGTGAAAAAACATGAGAGATTTGGTGTCTAACATGTCATAAACATCATATAAAACTGGTTTGAAACTTAAAATCAATCTAAGAACAACTAAAAACCAGATTTGCATTTCAAACTTCCAAACTTGCCAAAACTGCCTTAACTTTCGAAATTGATATTTGGCTCGAGCAAGTTGTGTTTTTTCCATTCAAACATCATCAAGATACTCCATATGGATGATGCAGATCATTAACCTTGACCTGTAATACCTCTAATATCAAATTCGAGTTTCACTTTGAAGCATATGCAGGTGGACTTGGTTGGAATGATCCAGGCAATTTCAAAGTGTGCAGACCATCCTCACACCTTCCATAAGGTTCATTGGTGCTCCAGCAATCCTTAAACAACAACTGGAAACACTCCATTGAAGATTTCGATCTCAGCTTCAAGAGGTAAGAATTCAAACTTCTAACTCCTTGATTTCTCACTTCCATTTCAAAAAGCTCTTGGCCATTTTGTTTCTGCACCATCCCTAAAGCTTAACCCTCAATCAATTGCTTAATTCCATGATCACACACGATTTCAATTTGATTTTTAGGAATTAGGGTTCTTCGTGATTTCTGGGAATTTAATCATGTTAAACTAAAAATAAATGAAATTAAACCACATCATCATGTTCCTGGTTAAATTTCGATCAAGTTTGATGTTTACATCGAGCAATTTCATTAAGAAACAAAGAAACCATGGCTGATTGAAGGATCGGGGAAGAAGAAGGTGATTGCGCGCATTTTTTTTCAAATTCAAATACAAGTTTATAATATTATAACATGGTTTGAAATCAATACACGGATGTATTTCTGATGCTCACTCTTAAGTCTTTCCTTGCACGCCTTCCCGGTTCGAGTAGCCTTGGGACCATTTTATAAACTTTTCATTTCTCTTCATATTTTTTTCAAACTTTGACTCTTTCAAAACCCAATCAAAACTCCTCATTTTGATGTGATTTTTTGTACACTTGTCAATTAACATGTCTATTTTAAGATAGTGTCAAAAAAATTCAAAAATACTTCCGTCTGATTATATTTTTATCGAGCCGAAAACGATAAGTTTGAGTACTTTTTAAAGCACTTTCAAAGGCGTTTTTTTTCAAACTTTCAAAGCCCGATTCTTTTTCAAACTTCTTGCAAGTAAACTTCATCTTTCAAAAACACTTTCAAGATCATTTTTCAAAACTTTTCATCAAAACTTACATCTTTTTTCCATGATTGATCCGATTTGAAGATAAAACCGAACTCGCTTTTTCTCGAATTTCTTAACCGATCATGGGCCTCCCTCACGGTGTAAGTCCCAAAATTCTTTTTATGTACATACATATTTCCTTGTACATGCCTGTCATACCCCAAATTTTGACCTAATATACCACCTTACATTTGCATTGTTGCATGACTAACAGTTCAATCAACATTAATCGTATATCACTCACAGGTCAAAATTAGGGTTTCATCAGATTTTCATCTGATTCAAGAGCTAACCAATTAGGGTTTGAGATTTTCTCATCTTATTTGATCTATCTTGATCAAATCATCAACCTCCAATCCTCAGATATCAAATTTTCTCACAGATCAATCGAGGATCGACCAATTAGGATTTTGATCGGGCATGAGAATTCTCTGATTTTTTGAGCAAGAAATGACTTTTTTGGATAGAGATTGGTCATTATATCTTAGATACAACATCTTGACCTAATTTCTAGATTCAAAACATCACAGAATTCATCAGTCGTTTTCAGAAACATCTGATGAAATTTCATCTGCACAGAGAAGTCAAACTTTGACTTTTGGTCAAATTTTTCAAAACAAAACTGTTTCCATCATCAAAATACTTCAAATGATCCATCATGATCATAAAAAATCAAAGAATTTGGAAAAGTCAACAAAAAGTCAAAAGTTTTTATACTTAGAAATTTTTCTAAGTGTTAAAATTTCTTATTTTTTTCAAACTTCAAGCCATTTTTTCACCTAGTTCCAATTTGAATTGGAAAAAACTCAAAACATGAAAGTTGTAGCTTGTGGAAAGATATTTCCAAAATGTCCAAGAACTATCAAATCCATGGAGTCTAGCTATACCTTTGAAATTGAAACATAAGGCTCCATGACACTTGATTTTCAAAGTCAAAACATCAAGATTATAGGTCATTTTGCATTTTCCTCTTCTAGAACCTTTGCCACCTTGCCACAAGGAGATAAGAACTGATAAAAATCAGATGGGATAATTATGATAGGATTGGATCAAAGTTGGAAATTAACCATGGTTAAAAGAAGGAAGCTTCCTTTTGCATTTAATGCAAAAAAGACTTCCTTGCCCTCTAAGGCAAGTGTGAATTACCAATGCCCAATTGCTTGCCTAACATTTCAAATAACAATGGCCTATAAATAGAGGTACCAATTCATGATCAAAGGACACCAAAAACATTGCAAAGTCATGCTTCTCACTTCTTTCTTCAAAATCAAGTAACATAACACATTTTTGAGAAAACTTGCAATTTTCAAAATTCAATGAAAACATGATAAATTTTGGTGTCTAACATGTCATAATATCTGTATGGAATCTATTTGAAGCTTAAAATCAAACTGAACTAAGCTAAAAACCAGAATTCCATTTCCATTTTTTCAAACTTCCAAAACTGCCATGGAATTCGAAACTGAAGCTAGGCTTGATCAAACTATGTTCTAACCATTCAAACAGCTTCACTATACATCATAGAGATGATCCAAAACATAAACAACAATATGTAAATCCATTAACCTCGATTTCAAGTTTTGTTTTGAGCTGACTGTAGGTTGACTTGGTTGGAGAGATTGGAGCAAGTTCAAAGCAAGCATACCATCCACAAAGCTTCCATACATGCCGATGAAGGTGTAGCAATCCTTAAACAAGTTCTGGAAACACGTTTTGAGCTTCCTCGATTCTCATTTTTCCAGGTATGAACATGAACTGTGATATTATGATTTTGTGCATCAATTGAAAAAAGCTCTTGGCCATTCTCTTTCTGCACATCTAACGACCATTAACCCTCAAAAAAATCCAACAATCATCAACTACACGTAATTTAATTTGGATTCTTAGATTCTAGGGTTCTTCGTTTTTCCAGAAATCAAAACATGCTAGGATAAATATAAATGAAATTAACAACCATATTCATGTTCGTTGTGCAAAACCGATCAAAATTGATTTTTACTTCACTTAATTTGGTTGAGAAACGAAGATTTTGGATTGAATTTGGTAATCTGAAGATCAAACAAGAAACTCAGGATTACGCGCGTGTTCTTCATTGTTCTTCATTTCAAATTTTCAAATAATCCAACACCTTGTCTACGCGTGTCATGGTCCACTAACACTCCAGCGCATTTGGTCTAGTGGTTGTCTGCTTGCCTTTAAGTCTTCTTGCCACACGTCCCACCTCATGGTCATGGGTTCAACACCCATCAGGACCATTCTTTTTACAAAACTTTCAATTTTTTTTATGTTTTTTATCAAACTTTCACAATTTTTTTGACCAATCAAAACTCCTTATTTTAAGGTGATTTTTTGGACACTTGTCAATAAATACATCTATTTTGTGATAGTGCAAAAATTTTCAGAAAAAACTTTCATCTGATTAAATTTTAATCGAGCCGAAAACGACGTTCTGAATACTTTTCAAACCTCCTTTTAAGGTGAATTTTTCAAGTTTTCGACTTCCGATTTTTTTTCAAAACTTCTCATAAATGAACTTAACATTTCAAAAACATTTCAAAATCATTTTTCAAAACATTTCATCAAACTTGCATCTTTAACCATGATCGATCCGATTTAAAACGATAAAACTGATTTCGTCTTCTCTCGAATTTCTCGATCGATAATGGGCCACCCTTATGGTGTAAGTCCCAATCCTTTATGTACATATTTAGTTTTACTTGTACATACTCAAATTATCATTGTTAATATTCAAACGTAAACAAATTTCTGTCGTTTGTTTTCATTCGTTTGTCTATACGCCGAATCCATTGATTCTAAAGGAAGAATTCTTCTGAGTAAAATTTCTTTTGGATCAATGGGCCTCCATCATGGTGTAAGTCCCATAACATTCTTTTATGTACATAATATTTCTTTGTACATATCAAACTTTTGTCAAATACTTTTTTTACAAAATTTCATCTGTACATATTACAGATACTCCTTTTATACTCAAGTACAGACAAACTTCGATCGTTTGTTTTCACATCACTTGTGTATACTCAAATAAAATAGTCTTTTGTGTATATATTTTCTTTGTACATACCAAAATACTTTTCAAACAAATTTTTTATCTGTACATAACACAGATACTTCTTTTTCAAATACTTTTTATCCATATGATACCTTTTTGTATAAACTTCAATCAATCATTTCCGTTTCATCTATATATTTTACACTGAATACCATTGGTATTGAAAGGAGCATTATTCCCTGTGAAACTGCTTTCAAATCAATGGGCCACCCTTACGGTGTAAGTCCCAACCCTCCTATGTACATACATATTTCTCTGTACATAAAAACTCGTTCGTGTACATATTCACTTCCTTGTACACAGTTCAAACTTGTAAATAATCAAGTTACGCTCGTTTTAAACGTTCGTTTCACAGACACTTGTTTATTTTTCTTTCATAAACTGCTGTAAATAAACATCATGCATTGTTTATATTTCCTTCATAACCTCCTGTTAATGCATATCACACACACACACACACACCTGTTTATACAACTGTCTAGTTATAACATAACAATTAGACTAATCAATAGGTTCCCAGAGTTTAGCCTCCGCTTGGGCTTCATACAAGACAATCCATCCCCAACATGAGTTAAACCTCCGCTTGGGCTTTATAGAAAATATTTTATCTCCAATAGAGTTTAGCCTTCTCTTGGGCTTTGTACAAAGAAACTCTCCCCACAGAGTTTAGCCTCCACTTAGGCTTCATATAAGACAAACACTCCCCTGTTGAGTCAGCCTCCTCTTGGGCTCCGTTCAAAAGAACTCCTCATTGAGTTTAGCCTTCTCTTGGGCATCATACAATGAAAGAGATAGGAAATCTCTTAACAGCCTCCTATTGGGCTTCTAATACAAAGAATCACCCGCGCTAAGATAGAACCCTGAAAGGATGGTTTCCCGGTGAAATCACTTTCAAATTCCCCAGAGAGTAAAATTTCCCGGTGAAATTGCTCTTATTCAGAAAAGGATGGTTTCTCGGTGAAATCCCTTTCAAGCCAAAGCCAGCCATACCTTATAGCTTCCTTTTGAGCTTCATACAAGGACCCTCGATGACCCTCGATGACCCTCGGAATGCCTCCTCTTGGGCTAACAATACAAGGACCCACGGGCTTCTTAAAAGCATCCCTTTAATCCAATCAATTTTCTCCTCGAGATTTAGACATCTATCATCTCTATGGAAGAAATATCTCATCTATTACATCACATACAGTCAAAAACTTTTCAAACTCTTTTCAAACAAAAACATCTCTTAATTGTAAGTGGTAACGCTTGTACACTCAAGCAAAACACCCAATACTTACAGTTAAAAGATTCAATCATCTTTTCAAACATCTTTCTTAAACATGTAAGTGGTAACGCTTGTACACTCAAGCAAAACACCTATAACTTACGATGAAAGATTTTAATCAATCAAACTTTTCAAAAATATATGTGATGACATAGATTAGATACATTTTTCATTAAGATGACATTTGTCTGTCTCTTACTAACATCCCGTTGCTTTCCACTAGCATAAGTGGGAACTACGATTGCTCTGACTTTCTCAACATCCTTTTGAGAATACGTAGGCACAAGGTCTCATCCTTGCCGAGCAAATTTCTTTCTCCCTCAGACCAAACAAACCAT
The DNA here is from genome assembly GCA_021764765.1 of Vicia sativa. Taxonomy (NCBI): domain Eukaryota; kingdom Viridiplantae; phylum Streptophyta; class Magnoliopsida; order Fabales; family Fabaceae; genus Vicia; species Vicia sativa. The sequence continues at coordinate 227,897,476 of CM038796.1, forward strand.
AGAACCCTGTAGATCCGAGCTACAAATGCTCTGATTCCCACTAGGGGATATGTATGTAGAAGATCCACAGATCTTTGCGAGCACAATAATAACAAACACTAGAATCCCACATAATCTACTGTTTCTTAAAATCCAAAGGAGAAACTTTCCCAATCATAGAAATAGCAATTAAAACACACAAACATATCAAACATATTCATATATAAAGCTGTAGATAACTACATATATTTAGGGTGCTCCATCTATTCCCTTTATATAACAATCCCCTTACTCGAATCTCCCCGATGCGTTACGTCTAGTTTGCGCTAGTCGTTCGCATACCAATATCAATTGAGGGTATTTGACTTTCCCTTTTCATAATCATTAAATCATCTTTCTTGTGTTGAAAATAATAAAGCTTGATGCTCGCGGCATCTTTATAAACAAATCAAAAGATTTAAATCGTTACGTGCGGAGAATCCGAACTCACGTTCGCATCCTCTAGCGTCACCTTTAACGGGAAAAATGGCGACTCTGTGGGAGTCTGAAACTTTGATTTTTCAAAAAAGCGCGTTACTCTGCGAGAGCACCAAGCTTTTTGTTTTCAAAAGAAAAGAAAGGGATAAGCTTTTCATATTTTGCATATATCTGTTTTCTTTATTGCGTGTTTGCGATTTCATGATGGAAAGAAATCCTAACCGGATTTAAGAAACATTTTAAGATCTAGGTGGAGGTATTAATCGTGAGCAGTTCAATGCTTTCGAAGTTAATATTTCCCGCGCAGTGGAGGTTGTCTTGAGGGTATTGTGTTTAGCAAGTAATTGCGAAGACGCTGTATTTTCGGGGGAACTTAAGAAGCTAAGTGGATTGTAGAACACATAAACCATCCTGGCCATTAGGATGTAGTGCAGAGATTATTCGGGTGTAAGCCTAGAGTAATTGTCATGCGATACTACGATCAGGCGAGTTTCTCTTGAAAATATTATTGGACCATCGAGTAGTCAACAAATCCAATAATGTTTTGAATGGGAGTGTTGAGCCTGTATTATTAGTAGAACCCGATTCACAGATGAATAAGCCCATAGAACTTAACCACGTTGATTCTTATCGTTGGCTTCATGCTCGTGACTTCGAACGCTTGATCATGTGTATAACTACTAACCATGTTTGCCGCATTCATGCATTCATTCATTCATTCAAAAACAAAAAAAAACTTCATTTTCTCTTCCCATTTCCAAAGAATTTAGAGATTTTTTTCTTTGTAAAATATTTTAGGTTAGAGTGATGGACGTCAAAGGAAGATTCACCAAGAGATACAGTTTTAGAATTCCTGATGTAGGAAAGTTAAAAGAGTTAGCATCCTTGGTAGAAGATCCCTCGGTTTGAAAACACTATGGAACTCTTCTAACTCTTACGAACGCTAACGTTGATGAAGGACTTCTCAAAACTTTCGTTCGTTCTACGATCCGGTCTATCATTTTTACTTTCCCTGATTATCAGTTGATGCCTACTTTGGAAGAGTATGCGCATATCCTAGGAATCTCAGTATCGGACAAAGTGCCTTTCAATGGTTTGGAAGCCATTCCTAAGTCACAAGTCATTGCAACAATGACTCATTTAAAGAAATCGAGATAGACAAAAACCTAACTACGGAGGAAAACTCTTAGGACTAACCTCAAAGTTCCTAATGGAGAAGGCTCTCAAATTCTCGGTAGTATGGTAGCCTTTGAAGCTATTTTAGCTTTACTCCTCTATGGATTGGTGTTGTTTCAACATCTCGAATTTCGTTGATATCAACGCCATAAGGATCTTTCGATTGGAAATCCGTTCCCACCACCTTGGTGATACGTCGTCTCTATTCATCATAGGAATCGTCAAGGAGACGGAACTATCATGTGTTGCGTACCTCTTTTTCAAATGGATTACCTCACATTTGCCTAGATCTCCTATCTTCGCGAAAACAAAGGCGAGTGGCATTGGTCGGAAGACTCATGTCTCTTACAAACGATATCCATTAGTATACTTTGGCAAACAATGAGATGGAAATCATTGAGAGCGTGGAGAATTTGCCAGCGTACCTCTCATTGGTACGAAAGGAGGAATCAACTATAACCCATTCCTAGCGAGGCGTCAACTCGGATACGCAAACTCGGTAAACCTCTTGGATTTACAGTGAAAGCTACTTCTACCATGAAGGGAGGATTCCCAGGATTGAAGGCTAGGATGATTAAAGCTTGGCATCACATCCGAAAGAAAGGAAAAGGTAAGGCAAAGAATTGTGTAGCCATGAAACCTACACTTCTTGGGTAAAGAAAAGAGCAAAGGAATTCAATGCCTTACGCTTATGAAGATCCCATGTTCTCAATCGCCTCAAATCAACAAATTTTCCGTCAAAGCGTGGGAGAATACCAAGAAGCCTTGACCAAGATAAGGTTTGAGAAGGAAGCTTTGGAAAACAAATTCCTTAAGGCTAACCTCGAGAATGAGAAGCTCAAGAAGCAAGTCAAAGATCATGAAAAGACGCTTTATTTCCAGGATGAATGGCTCATGGAAAAAGATGAGGAGATTCGCCGAAGCATGGCCAATCAAGAAATTCATCAAAGAAAGAAAAGGAACGCCTGAAGATTTGATGAATAACAATCTTACTCCCAACGAGTGGAAAAGAGTCGTCAGCAAACTAAAAGCTCGCTATGGAAAGGAAATCCTGAAGAGGAAGCTGCATCAAGCCTTTGGATCTTCATCAGACGAAGACGTTTAATTAGTTCAATTTAGTTTGTAATTTTATCATTTATTTTATCATTTGTGTGAGCAATGCTAAAAAAAAAAACAATTGTTGTAATCTTCTTCCAATAATCAATGAAATTTGTGTTTTTCCATCCAAATATTTGCCAAGAAATATCTCTTTTAGCATAAATTCTTTGGAAATTCCCTTTCTTTACAAATCATATTCATGCATCATATCTTGCATTTAGGTCTATTGTCTAGAGTCTAACATTTTTCCAGTTGGAATCATTTTCGAGATAGGAGCAGTTGTCAAGTCGCGTCTTAGAGTTTCTCATTGCGTCGCGAACTCGAGCGTCACGATACTAGATCAAAAAGAAGAAAAATAATGGAGAATTTTGAACAAGAGAATGCTGAACTTCGTAGTACAGTAACAACGCTACAAGAAGAAGTGGAAAGACTCACATCTTTGGTCAACTCACTTGCTACTGAAGAAAGTCAACAAGCCATCGGCGGTCAAAACCAAACAGCAACCAGAGGATACTACTACTCGGTTTATTTATCGCCGGAGTTCACCTTTGGCATGCGAAGGCTATCCATGGGGAATGCCTTTCAACTTCGGCATCGGAGTTCGCCAACCGACTTCTCAAACAATCTCACTTGACATACCTACTTTGCAGCAAAACTCTGCTTCACAGCGTGGAATAACTTTTCCACAAGTAACAATGTCGGTTTCTCAACCGATTATGTTGAACTCAGCTTCAGTAGTGCACACTACCACAGACGAAGAAGTTCATCACATTCCAGGAAATAACACGAACGTTCGTGGTTCAATGGAGAATCTCCAGGAACAACTCCTCAAAATGCAGCTTGAGATAAAAACAATTCAAGGGAAAGAATTGTTTGGGAAAAGCGCCCAGGATCTTTGCTTAGTTCCTCGTGTAAAAATACCTGCGAAATTCAAAGTCCCTGACTTTGAAAAGTACAAAGGGAACTCTTGTCCTCAGAGTCATCTCACAATGTATGCTAGGAAAATGTCTACGTACAATGAGGATCATCAGCTGCTAATTCATTACTTCCAGGACAGTCTCACCGGTGCCGCACTGAAGTGGTACATGGGTTTAGACAGCACGAGTATCCAAACATTCAACGACTTAGGTAAAGCCTTCATACAGCAATATAAGTTCAACTTGGATATGGCTCCTGATAGGGATCAACTTCGCTCCATGTCTCAAAAGGAAAGAGAGACATTTAAGGAATATGCGCAACGATGGAGGGAAATTGCTGCCCAAATTAACCCACCATTGGAAGAAAAAGAGATTACTAAGGTGTTCTTGAATACTCTAAACTCATTCTACTATGAGCGAATGATCGCTAGTGCTCCCGGAGATTTCAACAAAATGGTAAGCATGGGAATGCGATTAGAAGAGGGTGTTCAAACCGGACGTCTAACCAAAGAAGCAGGATCTTCTAGTAATACCAAGAAAATTGGAACCAGTTTTCAAAGGAAAAAAGAGCATGATGTAGGAATGGTATCTCGAGGGAAATCACGTAAGAATGTCATCCAACAACGACAGGTAGCTGCCATAGCACCCGCTTTCAACATAACTCCAAACACAGGAATTGCTCCGCAATTTCAACAAAATCAACAAACTCAACAGCCTTGTCAACAGGCTCAGCAGTTTCACAACCAAAACCGTACGCCATGGGTCACTCAGTTCGACCCAATTCCCATGACATAAGCAGAACTTTACCCGGCGCTAATAGAAAGAAGCCTGATACAGACAAGGTCACCACCTCCGGTCCCTGAGAAGTTGCCGTGGTGGTACAAAACCGACGTATCTTGCCCTTTTCACCAAGGGGCACCAGGCCATGACCTCGAACATTGCATAGCATTAAAGGCAGAATTACAGAAGTTAGTAAGGTCTAATCTTCTTTCCTTCAACAATACGAGCCCAAACGTGCAAGCTAATCCGCTTCCCAGTCACAGCGGACATTCAGTAAGTTTGATACTTAGAAATACCGACAGGTATCTTGTCACCAACGTAAATTTAATCAGAGGAAACGTGGTGCATCTTCACGAAGCATACGGTGCAATGAGTGTTTTCGCTAAACACGATTATTGACTTGCAACATTTGCTCAAGGATATTCAAGGATGTTCCACCATAAGCGAGATATCCCATTTGTTAGACACTGGTGATTTACAAATTTACAGAAACCGAGATGACCATGACGTAAATACCGTAGGGCATTTTCCGCATGAGCTTTTAGTCTCAGATATCAACTCGGAAAATCCCGAAGTAAACGTTGTGATCCCTTGTTTCAACATACCCGAGCATGTGGAGATCGCGTACAATAGTTCCAACATTCCAACATCTCCTTTGGTGATTTGCCCACCTGGTCCTGTTCCTTACAGTTCTACCAGAGCAATTCCTTACCAATACAATGCAACCCGATAGAAGATGAAGGAGAAACCCCGCCTACACTTCCATTAATGTCAATATAATCGGACGAGTGCGAAGTGGGCGAGTTCATACTCGATACCACCAAAACCGCCTACAATTCCATTGTTAAATAGAACCCGTTAGCATATCTGCTGAGAATCCTGCAACGATTCCCATTACTAGCCCAAGCACAAATATTGGTTCTACTGATGGAACCAACATCAACTCAGACTTTGAAGAAATACTGAAACTGATCAAGAAAAGCGAGTATCGAGTCGTAGATCAGCGATGAACTCCTTCAAAGATTTCAATCATCTTTACTCCTTAACTCGAAGCTCACCGAGAAGCTTTGATGAGAGTATTAGACCGAGCTTATGTGGATCACGATGTGACTACGACCAATTTGGAGGATCGTTTCCAATATAACAGCCTGCAACAATCTGAGTTTTAGTGACGAAGAACTTCCGGAAGAAGGGAAAGATCACAATTTGGCCTTGCACATCTCAATGATTTGCCAGTCAGATTCCCTATCCAATGTATTGGTGGATACGGGTTCATCTTTAAATGTAATGCCAAAAACGACGCTCGCTCATTTAACTTACAAAGGAACGCCAATGAAGTTCAACGATATAGTAGTAAGAGCCTTCGATGGATCGAGAAAGTCAGTTATTGGGGAAGTTGATCTCCCGATGACAATTGGCCCTCACACTTTCAAAATTACTTTCCAAGTCATGGGCGTACCAGTGCATCTGATTGCTTGCTAGGAAGACCTTGGATCCACGATGCAGGAGAAGTAACTTCTACTCTCCATCAAAAATTAAAATTCACAGTCAACGGAAAGTTGGTGACCATCAGTGGTGAACAAGCTTTACTTGTAAGTCATATGTCCAGTTTCTCCTTCATCACTACCAATGACATTGAAGCGCCACATCTCCCTGAAAATCCGTTAGAAGATGAATCTACCAACAAAAATAGATCATCTATCTCTTCATATAGAGAAGCGGCACAAATGGTGAAAGACGGCGATGCCCAAGGATGGGGACAAGTAATTAAACCTGTCAACAATGGAACAAAAGCCGGACTCGGGTTCACACCTGTATTCTCTCAGAATGAACCAAAAAAGGAAACACTTCCCCCGATCAAGGAAGTATTTCACAGTGGAGGTTTCTTAAACCCTGTTCCACAAGAAGTCAATGTTGTAACCATAGAAGAGGAGGAAGATAATCTATCCGAATCTGAAGAGTGAAGCACTTACTTGAATAGCCCTGAATATGTGTCTCAGGAGGAATCATATGCACCGACTGATCAATTCAAAGACATGTCCTTGCAGCAACATGAAAATCCACCAGTCCCTGCTGAAATTTGGGATACCTTGGGAGAACCAAGTGGCAAATACGACTACATGGTAAAGTATACTGCGCCAGAAAGTTCGAAAATCCGGATCGAAGATATCCAGCCTACGGGATGGGGTGATGACTTTGAATACCCTAGTCAACCAGAGGAGGAATACTCGTATTCTAAAACTAATCAACAGATTGAGATCCCAAATGAAGATCTACTTGATATACATGGAATTCACCAAGCCAGATCCTGGTTATCACTACATCAACATGATCACTGAAGATCAAGAGTACGACTCGAGATACGATCTAGAAAGTGTCGCCGACAACGAGTCTCTTCACTCAGAAGACTGGAAGGAACATCCCTAGTATTCAACACAAAGATCAACAGGTAGTACAAATGCTATATCTCGTACTTCCGATCATTAACAAGAAGATCGCTTCACACAAAGGCAAAGGCCATCGTCCGAGTCTTCAAAGCATCAAGAACCAAAGTCTACTCTAGGGTTAAACCAAGCGGAAAATTACCCGAGTACCTCGACTTCCAAGGAGTTCGTCATTACTGGAAACCTGTTGAAGTTAGGACTAATGTTCATAGCTCTAAGTAGTTTATTTTTGCTTTTTGTTTTGAACTCTCGTTTCGCCCAAAGCGAAGAGATGTTTTATAGAGCTTTAGATTTTAAATAATTTCTCTTTGTCTTGCCCAAGATAATGAGTTTGTATTTTAGGGCCTTGTTCATATTGTGAATCATAAATAAAACGCGTTGTTTTGTTTCCACACTCTGTGTTTATTTTCATTTTTACCCTTTTCTGGAAATGATAATCCTAAAAAACACAATAAAAAAAAAATCTTCAAAAAAAAAAAAAATCATAATGAAAAAATTAATCTGCATACACTTTCACATTAATTTTCTTCAAAAAAAAAATGATGATAAAATTTTTTAATCAAACATAAATCAAAATTGCAGATTAACAAATGGACAAATCCATTGAAAGCAATAACTCTACGCTCTTTCTCAACTTTGAAATCCCCTGTGAATTCGCCGAAGAGGAAGTTGAAGAAGAGATCCCAGATGAAATTTCTCGACTACTTAAGCACGAGGAAAGGATCATTCAGCCTCACAAAGAACCTCTAGAAGCAATTAACTTGGGTTCTGAGGAAGATACAAAAGAAGTCAATATTGGAGCTTCACTCAACAGCAGTGTCAAAAGCAAACTGATAAATCTTCTCAAAGAATACGTTGATGTGTTTGCTTGGTCCTACGAACATGCGGGGTTAGATACCAGATCGTGGAGCATCACTTGCCGTTAAGACCGAATGTCCATGATTAAAGCGAGAGAGTTCATCCTGAAATGGTGAGAAAATCAAAAGGAAGTTCAAAAGCACTCGCTGGTTTCCTTGTCACTCGAGTATCCTCAATGGCTAGCCAACATAGTACGTATCCAAGAAAGATGGAAAGGTCGAATGTGTGTTGACTAGGGACTTAAATAAAGCTAGTCAAAGACGACTTTCCACTACCGCATATCGACATGCTAGTGGATAGCTAAATTCAATGTCTTTTCCTTCATGGATGGTTTCTCGGTTATAATCGGATCGAATGGCTCCGAAGACATGGAAGACATTTTCATCACGCCATGGGGCACTTTTGCTACAAGGTAATGCCATTTGGATTAAAGAATGCGGCAACTTACGGAGGGCAATGACTACTCTCTTTCACGACATGATGCACAAAGAGATCGAAGTCTATGTAGGCGACATGATAGCAAAGTCGACAAGAAGAGCATATAGACTATCTCTTAAAGTTGTTTCAACGACTAAGGAAATTTCACTCCTGAATCTAACAAATGCACCTTTGGGGTAAGGTCAGGAAAACTCCTAGGTTTCATCGTCAGTCAAAGAGGAATTGAGGTTGACCCTGACAAAGTCAAGGCTATTCAGGAAATGCCTACACCACATACGGAAAAGCAAGTAAGAGGATTTCTCGGACGGTTGAATTACATCTCAGTTATCTCTCGGACCGCTACGTGGGCGATATTCAAGCTTCTCCGCAAAGATCAAAGGGTTGTGTGGACAGCCGATTGCCAAAGAGCATTCGACAGTATCAAGGAATACCTGTCAGAACCACCAATACTGATCCCTCCAGTTGAAGGAAGGCCATTAATCTTATACCTTACCGTACTAGAAGAGTCCATGGGTTGCGTACTTGGACAACAGGATGATACCGGTAAGAAGGAGCATGCCATCTACTACCTGAGTAAGAAATTCACAGACTGTGAAACTCGCTACTCCATGCTCGAGAAAACATGTTGCGCTTTGGTATGGACTTCAAAACGTCTTCGCCAGTACATGATCAATCACACGACTTGGTTAATCTCCAAAATGGATCCGATCAAGTACGTCTTTGAAAAGCCTGCCTTAACCGGGAGAATCGCTCGATGGCAAATGCTACTATCCGAATATGACATCCAATACCGCGCCCAAAAAGCGGTCAAAGGAAGCATTCTCGCCGATCACTTGGCTTATCAGCCGCTCAATGAATACCAATCTATCAAGTTTGACTTCCCAGACGAGGATGTTATGTACTTAAAGATGAAAGATTGCGACGAACCGCTACTCGGAGAAGGACCAGATCCAGAATCCAGATGGGGTTTAGTCTTTGGCGGAGCAGTTAACGTTTTTGGCAATGGAATTGGGGCAGTTATCATCACTCCCGAGGCTTCTCATATCTCGTTTTCCGCCAGATTGCTATTTGATTGCACCAACAACATAGCAGAATATGAAGCATGCATCATGGGTATCGAAGAAGCCATCGACTTGAGGATCAAGATCCTTGATATATATGGAGATTCAGGCCCTTGTGATCAATCAAATCAAAGACAAATATGAAACTCATCATCTTGGTCTAATTCCTTACAGAGATTATGCGAGACGGTTGTTGACTTTCTTCAACAAAGTTGAACTGCATCATATCCCTCGAGATCAAAATCGAATGGCAGACGCCTTGGCTACTCTATCTTCCATGTTCGAAGTCAACGATTGGAATGATATGCCCAGAATTCGCATCAGACGCCTTGAAAGACCTGCATATGTGTTTACAACAGAAGCAGTCTTCGACAATAAACCGTGGTTTCACGACATCAAACGTTTCCTTCAAACGCGAGAGTACCCACTTGGGGCATCGTACAAAGATAAGAAAACTCTGAGGAGGCTTTATAGGAATTTCTTCTTGAACGGAGATGTGTTATACAAAAGGAACTTCGACATGGTTCTTCTTAGATGCGTCGACAGACAAGAAGCAGACACGATCATCCATGAAGTGCATGAAGGGTCCTTTGGAACCCATTCAAATGGGCATGCAATGTCCAGAAAAATCTTGAGAGCAGGATACTATTGGATAACGATGGAATCTGATTGCTGTAAACACGTCAAAAGATGTCACAAGTGCCAGATCTATGCAGATAAGATCCATGTGCCACCGACTCTACTCAACATTCTCTCTTCTCCGTGGCCTTTCTCCATGTGGGGCATTGACATGATTGGAATGATTAAACCAAAAGCGTCCAACGGACATCGCTTCATTCTAGTGGCTATTGATTACTTCACCAAATGGGTCGAAGCAGCATCTTACGCCAATGTTACAAGACAAGTGGTTGTGAGGTTCATCAAGAACAACCTCATTTGCCGATATGGAGTTCCAAGCAAGATCATTACAGATAATGGATCTAACTTGAACAACAAAATGATGAAAGAACTGTGTGAGGAATTTAAGATCAAGCATCACAACTCGTCTCCTTACCGGCCAAAGATGAACGGCGTCGTTGAAGCGCCAACAAGAACATCAAAAGATTGTCGAAAATGGTCATCACTTACAAAGGCAGACGCAATCGCCATTTGCTGCATGAGTATCGTACCTCGATCGCACTTCAACAGGGCAACTCCTTTTCTCTAGTATACGGCATGGGCGGTGCCCCGTAGAAGTTGAGATCCGTCAATGAGAGTTCTCGTGGAAACTAAGTTATCGAGGCGAATGGTGTCAAAGAAGATCGACCAAGAACTTAATCGAAGAAAAGCGCGACCGCTCGTGTCACGGACAACTCTATCAAAGAAGAATGAAAAAGCTTTCGACAAAAGGTCCGACCTCGTGAATTCCGAAGGCGACCTCGTGCTTAAAAAGATTACATCTTTTCAACGATTCTAGGGCAAATGGACTCCTAATTACGAAGGCCCATACATTGTCAAAGAAGCTTTTCTAGCGGTGCTATGACTCTCACAACCATGGACGGTGACGAACTCCGCATCTGTGAATCTTGGCGATCAAGAAATAATTTGTCTAAAAAAAAAAACATTTCGGTAAGTCGAAAACCGAAAAGGGCGACTTAGGCAAAAATGAGCGTCTCGGTGGATTGAAAACTTGAAAAGGCGATCCAGGCAAAAATTAGAGACAATAAACAGAAATTATCCTGATAGATTGAAAACCTGAAAAGGAAATCTAGGCAAAAACAAGGATACAAAATGACAAAGTAACTGCAGTTAGTTTGTATTTTGTCCACATGAAGAATCTTCCATCAACGGATCTTCAATCAACTTTTCTAAAGCAACAAGCACAGTTGGAATTCAAAGTTATTACGGATGGTAGCGGTTATTTGCTTTCAATATATCCTTTTCCCAATAAATTATCATTTCCAACTTTTGTAAATAGTCCATGGAATCACGCCTTTGGCTGATTACCATTCTATCAATAAATTTGAGCCTTGTGCCTTTTGTTTGCAATTCCTACTTTATTTTGTTTTGCAAAATAACGCTTTTTATTTGTGAAAATCACTTTTGAAACTAAAATGTTTTAAATGAATTTTTACTTCAAAATTTTTGAAACAAAAGCAAAAATTTTCCTTTAAATTATGAACACGGAAATAACTTCAACAGTTTCTCCATGAGTGTTTTGATCTCCGAAGGATAAAAGAACTGCTACAGCAGTCTTCTCCTCAGCAGCAGAAATCATCGAAGGATGGTATTCTTATCCAAAAAGAATCCCCGACTGAGTTGCCAATGAAATTCCTTTCTCTGAAAGTTTAAAACATGCAACTCAAATTCTTCATTAGTGAACATCTGCACCATTTGTTGCAATTTTCACCAAGTATTTGTTCGAACTGTGACGCGGTCCTTTTCCCAAATATCGCTTTAAGTGTCTTTGTCAAGTATTGTTAGCATGCATATAACATTCATGACATTCATACATAATAGCATCATTCATTGCATTTTTTTTTTGTTTGCTTCCAAATCACTGGTATAAATCATACTTACTCATACGAGTACAAGTCTGTCCCCAGTAGAATATCTCCAAACAGAAAAGATACATTTTTCTTTTTTCCCCAACGGAGTATTCCCAAACAGAAAGGATACGTCTTCCTTTTTCCCCGGCAAAGTCCCCAAGCAGAGAAATACATTTTCTTCTTTCTATCATATTCCCCAGCTGAGATTATCCCTTATTGGGAACAATGTCTTGATTAACTTCTTTCCTTCCAGTTCATTCCTGGATAGAACACTGTCTGTTATTCACAAAGCTGAGTACACCGCAACCTCATTTCTCAAGATTTACCTTGTTATAGTTATCACTTCGCTGATAATTGGTAACATCTTCAGAATTCATTACCATAAACTATCACAGAGCTGATAATTGGTAATATCATTTCCACTTACCTTAAACATTGTCACAAGCCTGACAGAAGGTAATCTCTTTGTTTCCCAAAACGAAACAAATGTTCACATATTCTGTGAATCATTCTTTCCACAGCAGGGACGTATTCACAAATTTCCCTTCACTGTCATTTCTTTGATATCCTTTAGGGTAAAACTTTTTGCAATCATTTTGCATCATCCACATTTTTGGTATCTTAGGTCCAAATTTTGCGTATTTTGATATTTAAGTCTCTTTACACCTATCAAAACAAAGATATTCATCTTCATCTTTCAGGTTAAAGAAACTTAAATAGGGGCATCTGTCATACCCCAAATTTTGACCTAATATACCACCTTACATTTGCATTGTTGCATGACTAACAGTTCAATCAGCATTAATCAGGTATAGCACTCACAGGTCAAAATTAGGGTTTCATCAGATTTTCATCTGATTCAAGAGCTAACCAATTAGGGTTTGAGATTTTCTCATCTTATTTGATCTATCTTGATCAAATCATCAACCTCCAATCCTCAGATATCAAATTTTCTCACATAGCAATCGAGGATCGACCAATTAGGGTTTTGATCGGGCATGAGAATTCTCTGATTTTTTGAGCAAGAAATGACTTTTTGGATAGAGATTGGTCATTATATCTTAGATACAACATCTTGACCTAATTTCTGGATTCAAAACATCACAGAATTCATCAGCCGTTTTCAGAAACATCTGTGAAATTTCATCTGCACAGAGAAGTCAAACTTTGACTTTTGGTCAAATTTTTCAAAACAAAACTTTTTCCATCATCAAAATACTTCAAATGATCCATCATGATCATAAAAAATCAAAGAATTTGGAAAAGCCAACAAAAAGTCAAAAGTTTTTATACTTAGAAATTTTTCCAAGTGTTAAAATTTCTTATTTTTTTCAAACTTCAAGCCATTTTTTCACCTAGTTCCAATTTGAATTGGAAAAAACTCAAAACATGAAAGTTGTAGCTTGTGGAAAGATCTTTCCAAAATGTCCAAGAACTATCAAATCCATGGAGTCTAGCTATACCTTTGAAATTGAAACATAAGGCTCCATGACACATGATTTTCAAAGTCAAAACATCAAGATTATAGGTCACTTTGCATTTTCCTCTTCTAGAACCTTTGCCACCTTGCCACAAGGAGATAAGAACTGATAAAAATCAGATGGGATAATTATGATAGGATTGGATCAAAGTTGGAAATTAACCATGGTTAAAAGAAGGAAGCTTCCTTTTGCATTTAATGCAAAAAAGACTTCCTTGCCCTCTAAGGCAAGTGTGAATTACCAATGCCCAATTGCTTGCCTAACATTTCAAATAACAATGGCCTATAAATAGAGGTACCAATTCATGATCAAAGGACACCAAAAACATTGCAAAGTCATGCTTCTCACTTCTTTCTTCAAAATCAAGTAACATAACACATTTTTGAGAAAACTTGCAATTTTCAAAATTCAATGAAAACATGATAAATTTTGGTGTCTAACATGTCATAATATCTGTATGGAATCTATTTGAAGCTTAAAATCAAACTGAACTAAGCTAAAAACCAGAATTCCATTTCCATTTTTTCAAACTTCCAAAACTGCCATGGAATTCGAAACTGAAGCTAGGCTTGATCAAACTATGTTCTAACCATTCAAACAGCTTCACTATACATCATAGAGATGATCCAAAACATAAACAACAATATGTAAATCCATTAACCTCGATTTCAAGTTTTGTTTTGAGCTGACTGTAGGTTGACTTGGTTGGAGAGATTGGAGCAAGTTCAAAGCAAGCATACCATCCACAAAGCTTCCATACATGCCGATGAAGGTGTAGCAATCCTTAAACAAGTTCTGGAAACACGTTTTGAGCTTCCTCGATTCTCATTTTTCCAAGTATGAACATGAACTATGATATTATGATTTTGTGCATCAATTGAAAAAAGCTCTTGGCCATTCTCTTTCTGCACATCTAACGACCATTAACCCTAAAAAAAATCCAACAATCATCAACTACACGTAATTTAATTTGGATTCTTAGATTCTAGGGTTCTTCGTTTTTCCAGAAATCAAAACATGCTAGGATAAATATAAATGAAATTAACAACCATATTCATGTTCGTTGTGCAAAACCGATCAAAATTGATTTTTACTTCACTTAATTTGGTTGAGAAACGAAGATTTTGGATTGAATTTGGTAATCTGAAGATCAAACAAGAAACCCAGGATTACGCGCGTGTTCTTCATTGTTCTTCATTTCAAATTTTCAAATAATCCAACACCTTGTCTACGCCTGTCATGGTTCACTAACACTCCAGCGCATTTGGTCTAGTGGTTGTCTGCTTGCCTTTAAGTCTTCTTGCCACGCGTCCCACCTCATGGTCATGGGTTCAACACCCATCAGGACCATACTTTTTACAAAACTTTCAATTTTTTTTATGTTTTTTATCAAACTTTCACAATTTTTTTGACCAATCAAAACTCCTTATTTTAAGGTGATTTTTTGGACACTTGTCAATAAATACATCTATTTTGTGATAGTGCAAAAATTTTCAGAAAAAACTTTCATCTGATTAAATTTTAATCGAGCCGAAAATGACGTTCTGAACACTTTTCAAACCTCCTTTTAAGGTGAATTTTTCAAGTTTTCGACTTCCGATTTTTTTTCAAAACTTCTCATAAATGAACTTAACATTTCAAAAACATTTCAAAAACATTTCAAAATCATTTTTCAAAAAATTTCATCAAACTTGCATCTTTTACCATGATCGATCCGATTTAAAACGATAAAACTGATTTCGTCTTCTCTCGAATTTCTCGATCGATAATGGGCCACCCTTATGGTGTAAGTCCCAATCCTTTATGTACATATTTAGTTTTACTTGTACATACTCAAATTATCATTGTTAATATTCAAACGTAAACAAATTTCTGTCGTTTGTTTTCATTCGTTTGTCTATACGCCGAATCCATTGATTCTAAAGGAAGAATTCTTCTGAGTAAAATTTCTTTTGGATCAATGGGCCTCCATCATGGTGTAAGTCCCATAACATTCTTTTATGTACATAATATTTCTTTGTACATATCAAACTTTTGTCAAATACTTTTTTTACAAAATTTCATACATACATATTACGATACTCCTTTTATACTCAATGAGACAAACTTCGATCGTTTGTTTTCACATCACTTGTGTATACTCAAACAAAATAGTCTTTTGTGTATATATTTTCTTTGTACGTACCAAAATACTTTTCAAACAAAATTTTTATCTGTACATAACACAGATACTTCTTTTTCAAATACTTTTATCATACATAATGATACCTTTTCTGATAAACTTCAATCAATCATTTCATTTCATCGTATATTTTACTGAATACCATTGGTATTGAAAGGAGCATTATTCCCTGTGAAACTGCTTTCAAATCAATGGGCCACCCTTACGGTGTAAGTCCCAACCCTCCTATGTACATACATATTTCTCTGTACATAAAAACTCGTTCGTGTACATATTCACTTCCTTGTACACAGTTCAAACTTGTAAATAATCAAGTTACGCTCGTTTTAAACGTTCGTTTCACAGACACTTGTTTATTTTTCTTTCATAAACTGATGTAAATAAACATCATGCATTGTTTATATTTCCTTCATAAACTCCTGTGAATGCATATCACACACACACACCTGTTTATACAACTGTCTAGTTATAACATAACAATTAGACTAATCAATAGGTTCCCAGAGTTTAGCCTCCGCTTGGGCTTCATACAAGACAATCCATCCCCAACATGAGTTAAACCTCCGCTTGGGCTTTATACAAAATATTTTATCTCCAACAGAGTTTAGCCTTCTCTTGGGCTTTGTACAAAGAAACTCTCCCCACAGAGTTTAGCCTCCGCTTAGGCTTCATATAAGACAAACACTCCCCTGTTGAGTCAGCCTCCTCTTGGGCTCCGTTCAAAAGAACTCCTCATTGAGTTTAGCCTTCTCTTGGGCATCATACAATGAAAGAGATATGAAATCCAACACCTCCTATTGGGCTTCAATACAAAGAATCACCAGCTAAGATAGAACCACGAAAGGATGGTTTCGGTGAAATCACTTTCAAATTCCCAGTAAAATTTCCGGTGAAATTGCTCTTTCGAAAAGGATGGTTTCTCGGTGAAATCCCTTTCAAGCCAAAAGCCATACCTTATAGCTTCCTCTTGAGCTTCATACAAGGACCCTCGATGACCCTCGGAATGCCTCCTCTTGGGCTAACAATACAAGGACCCACGGGCTTCTTAAAAGCATCCCTTTAATCCAATCAATTTTCTCCTTGAGATTTAGACATCTATCATCTCTATGGAAGAAATATCTCATCTATTACATCACATACATCAAAAACTTTTCAAACTCTTTTCAAACAAAACATCTCTTAATTGTAAGTGGTAGCGCTTGTACACTCAAGCAAAACACCCAATACTTAGTTAAAGATTCAATCATCTTTTCAAACATCTTTCTTAAACATGTAAGTGGTAGCGCTTGTACACTCAAGCAAAACACCTATAACTTACGATGAAAGATTTTAATCAATCAAACTTTTCAAAATGTATGTGATGACATAGATTAGATACATTTTCATTAAGATGAGATTTATGCATCTCTTACTAACATCCGTTACTTTCCACTAGCATAAGTGGGAACTACGATTGCTCGACTTTCTCAACATCCTTTTGAGAATACGTAGGCACAAGGTCTCATCCTTGCCGAGCAAATTTCTTTCTCCTCGGACCAAACAAACCATAGAACCACTAGATCCGAGCTACAAATGCTCGATTCCCACTAGGGATATGTATCGGAAGATCCACGGATCTTTGCGAGCACAATAATAACAAACACTAGAATCCCACATAATCATTTCTTAAAATCCAAAGGAGAAACTTTCCCAATCATAGAAATAGCAATTAAAACACACAAACATATCAAACATATTCATATATAAAGCTGTAGATAACTACATATATTTAGGGTGCTCCATCTATTCCTTTATATAACAATCCCCTTACTCGAATCTCCCCGATGCGTTACGTCTAGTTTGCGCTAGTCGTTCGCATACCAATATCAATTGAGGCTATTTCAGCTTTCCCCTTTTTCATAATCATTAAATCATCTTTCTTGTGTTGAAAATAATAAAGCTTGATGCTCGCGGCATCTTTATAAACAAATCAAAAGATTTAAATCGTTACGTGCCAGAGAATCCGAACTCACGTTCGCATCCTCTAGCGCGTCACCTTTTAACGCGAAAAATGCCCAATTCTTTTATGTACATACCAATTTCACTCGTACATAATACAGATACCTTTGTAAATACTCAAGTACAGACAAACTTCGTCCGTTTGTTTTCGTTTCGCTTGTATATACATTGAATACCATTGGTATTAAAAGGAGCATTATTCATGGTGAAACTGCTTTTAAACCAACGGGCCTCCCTTACGGTGTAAGTCCCAACCCTCCTATGTACATACATATTTACTTGTACATACATACTCTCTTATGTACATCCACATCTCCTTGTACATAAATACTCGTTCGTGTACATATTCATTCCCTTGTACACAATCAAACTTGTAAATAATCAAGTTACGCTCGTTTCAAACGTTTGCTTTACACACACTTGTTTACATTTCATTCATAAACTCTTGTAAATAAACTTTACATGCATTGTTTATATTTCCTTCATAAACTCTTGTGAATAAACCTCATACGCTTGTTTATACAACTGTCTAGTTATAACATAACAACTAGTCTAACCACTAGGCTCCCCACAGAGTTAGCCTCCTCTTGGGCTTTGTACAAGGTAACTCATTTCATCTGAGTTCAGCCTCCTCTTAGGCTTCATATAAGAAAACTCATTCATCTGAGTTTAGCCTCCGCTTAGGCTTCATATAAGACAACACTCCCCTGCTGAGTCAGCCTCCTCTTGGGCTTCGTTCAAAAGAACTCCTCATTGATTTTAGCCTTCTGTTGGGCATCAAACAAAGAAAGAGATCAGGAAATCTCTTAGCAGCCTCCTATTGGGCTTCCAATACAAAGAATCACCCGCGCAAGGATAGAACCCATAGAGTATAATTTCCCGGTGAAATTGCTCTTAATCCTAAAAGGATGGTTTCCCGGTGAAATCCCTTTTAAAGCCAAAGTCATCCATACCCTATAGCTTCCTCTTGAGCTTCATACAAGGACCCTCGATGACCCTCGATGACCCTCGGAATGCCTCCTCTTGGGCTTACAATACAAGGACCCATGGGCTTCTTAAAAGCATCCCCATAATCCAATCAATTTCTCCTCGAGATTTAGACGTTTATCATCTCTATGGAAGAAGTATTTCATCTATCACATCGCATACAATCAAAAACTTTCCAAACTCTATTCAAATAAGAACATCTCTTAATCTGTAAGTGGTAACGCTTGTACACTCAAGCAAAACACCCAATGCTTACAATTAAAAGATTCAATCATTTTTCAAACATCTTTCTTAAACTTGTAAGTGGTAACGCTTGTACACTCAAGCAAAACACCTATAACTTACGATGAAAGATTTCAATCAATCAACTTTTCAAAATGTATGTGATGAAATAGATTAGATACATTTTTCATTAAGATGACATTCGTCTTTGTCTCTTAATAACTTCCTTTGCTTCCACTAGCATAAGTGGGAACTACGATTGCTCTGACTTTCTCAACATCCTTTTGAGAATACGTAGGCACAAGGTCTCATCCTTGCCGAGCAAATTTCTTTCTTCCTCAAACCAAACAAACCATAGATCCCTTTAGATCCGAGCTACAAATTCTCTGATTCCCATTAAGGGATATGTATGCAGAAGATCCCAATGATCTTTGCGAGCACAATAATAACAAAACCTAGGATCCCACATAATCTATCCTTCCTAAAAACCCAAAGGAGAAACTTTCCCAATCATAGAAATAGCAATTAAAACACACAAACATATCAAACATATTCATATATAAAGCTATAGATAACTATATATATTTAGGGTGCTCCATCTATTCCTTTATATAACAAACCCCTTACCGAATCTCCCCAATGCGTTACGTCTAGTTTGCGCTAGTCGTAATGCATATCATATCAATTGAGGGTATTAATGACTTTCCCCTTTTCATAATCATTTTTCTTGTGTTGAAAATAATAAAGCTTGATGCTCATGACATCTTTATAAACAAATCAAAAGAGTAAATCGTTTGAGCGAGAATCCGAATTGATTCGATTCCCTCGCGTCACTTTTAACGAAAAAAAATGGCGACTCTGGGAGTACGCTAAACTTTGATTTTCAAAAAATGTGACTCGCTCAAGAGCACCAAGCTTTTTGTTTTCAAAAGAAAAAGAGGGTTAAGCTTTCATATGTGCATATGTTTGTTTTTCTTTATTGTGTGTTTTCGCGACTTTATCGATGGAAAGAAATCTAACCGGTTTAAGAAACATTTTAAGATCTAGGTGGGGTATAGTCCTATTAACTTGTGAGAAGTCTCGGTACTTACGGAGTTAATTTGAGATCCCTCTCGGTGGAGGTTGTCTTGGGAGTATTTGTGTTTAGCAAGTATTTGCGAAGACATTTTTCTTTCAAGAGAACTTGCAGTGGTCATAGAACACATAACCCATCCGGCCATTTAGGATGTAGTGCGAAATTATTCAGCGTAAGTTTAGAATAATTGTCATGCGAAACTACGATCGGCGAGTTTTCTTGAAAAATATTATTGGACTTGAGTATTCAACAAATCCGATAATATTTCAAGAGAAGCGTTGAGCTGTATTATCGATAGAACCGTTTCACGGATGAATAAGCCCTTAGAACTTACCACGTTTGATTCTTATCATTGGCCTCATACTCGTGACTTGAGCGCTTGACCGTGTGTATAACTACTAACCATGTTTGTAGCATTCATGCATTCATTCAAAACTTCATTTCTCTTCCCTTTTCCAAAGAATTTAGAGATTTTTCTTTGTAAATATTTTAGGTTATAGTGATGGACGTCAGAGGAAGATTCACCAAGAAATACAGTTTTAGGATTCCTGATGTAGGAAAGTTAAAAGAGTTGGCATCCTTGGTAGAAGATCCCTCGGATTTGAAACGCTATGGAACTCTTTTAAGCATCACGAACACTAACGTTGATGAAGGACTTCTCAAAACTTTTGTTCGGTTTATGATCCGTCATCATTGTTTCACTTTCCCTGACTATCAGTTGATGCCTACTTTGGAAGAGTACGCACACATCCTGGGTATCTTAGTATCAGATAAAGTGCCTTTCAATGGTTTGGAAGCCATTCCTAAGTCACCAGTCAATGCGACAATGACTCACTTAAAGAAATATGAGATAGACAAAAACCTAACTACCAAAGGAAAACTCTTAGGACTAACTTCAAAGTTCCTAATGGAGAAGGCTCTTAAATTCTCTGAAGCCGGTAGTATGGTAGCTTTTGAAGCTATTTTAGCTTTACTCATCTATGGATTGGTGTTGTTTCCCAACGTCCCAAGTTTCATTGATATCAACGCCATAAGGATCTTTCTGATTGGAAATCTCGTTCCCACTTTGCTTGGTGATACGTACTTCTCCATTCATCATAGGAATCGTCAAGGAGATGGAACTATTGTGTGTTGTGTACCTCTGTTTTTCAAATGGATTGTCTCACACTTGCCTAAATCTCCTATCTTTCGCGAAAACAAAGACGATTGGCATTGGTCTCGAAGGCTCATGTCTCTTATAAATGACGATATCCATTGGTATACCTTGGCAGACAATGAGATGGAAATCATTGAAAGTTGTGGAGAATTTGCCAACGTACCTCTCATTGGTACAAAAGGAGGAATCAACTATAACCCATTCTTGGAAAGATGTCAACTTGGGTATGCAAACTCTAGTAAACCCCTTAGTTTTACAGTAGAAAGATACTTCTATCATGAAGGGGAAGATTCCCAAGATTTGAAAGCCAGAATGATCAGAGCTTGGCATCACATCCGAAGGAAGGACAAAGGTAATGCTAGAAATTGTGTAGCCATGGAAATCTACACTTCTTGGGTGAAGAAAAGAGGAAAGGAATTTCGAATGCCTTATGCTTATGAAGAACCTATGTTTTCAACAGCTTCCAAATCAACAATTTTTCCCGTCGAGACTATGGGAGAATACCAAGAAGCTTTGGCCAAGATGAGGCTTGAGAAAAAGGCTTTGGAAGACAAGTTCTTTAAGACTGACCTCGAAAATGAGAAGCTTAAGAAACATGTCAAAGATCATGAAAAGACACTTTACTTCCAAGATGAATGGCTCATGGAGAAAGATGAGAAGATTCGTCAGAAGGATAACGCGATCAAAAGATACATCAAAGAAAGAAAAAGAAAGCTTGAGGAAATGACAACCAGCGATCCTGCTCCTGACCTGACGAGTGGAAGAAAGTCATCAGCAAGCTAAAAGCCGAGAAAGCTGAACTGAAGGCTCACTATGGGAAGGAAATCCTGAAGTTGTAGCTACATCAAGCCTTTGGATCTTCATCCGACGAGGACGATTAATTAATTTAGATTGTAATTTTATTATTTATTTTATCATTGTGTGAGCTATGCTCAAGAACAAAGAATTGTTGTAATCTTCTTTCAATAATCAATAAAATAAGCGTTTTCCTTCAAAATATTTGCCAGAAATTTCTCTTTTAGCGTAAATTCTTTGGAAATTTTTCTCTTTGCATTCATAATCATGCATCATATTTTGCATATCGAGTTTATTGTTTAGAGTCTTATCTTTTGGAATTTTTTCCAGAAAGAGAAAGATCGTCAAGCTGTCGCGTCTTAGAGTTTCTCGACCATGTCCACAGCCGACTCGTACATACAATACTCATTCAAAAAGAAGGAAAATAATGGAAGTCTTTGAGCAAAAAAATGTTGAGCTTCGTAGCACAGTGACAACACTACAAGAAGAGGTGGAGAGACTCACTTCTTTGGTAAGTTCGTTGGCAACTGCGCAAAGTCAGCAAGCAACATTGAGCAGTCAAAATCAAGCGACGATTTCAGAGATTACTACTACTCCAGTTTCAACTGTTGCAGCCAGTAGTTCACTCTTCAGTATGCCAGAAGGTTATCCATGGGGCATGCCTTTCAATTTCGGCATCGGGTTTCGTCAACCAACTTCTCAGGTACAAACAACCACGCTTGAGGTGCCTACTTTACAGAACTCAACACTTACTCCACAGCATGGAGTAACCTTTCCGCAAGTCACTATGACGGTTTCTCAACCGATCATGAGAAACTCAGCATCTGTAGTTCACACTACTGCAGACGAAGAAGTCTATCATAATCCAGGCGACAACACGAATCCTCGTGGCCCGATGGAGAATCTCCAGGAACAGCTCCATAAGATGCAGCTTGAGATTAAAACAATCCGTGGAAAGGAATTGTTTGGGAAGAACGCCCATGATTTGTGCTTAGTTCCTCGTGTAAGGATACCTGCAAAGTTCAAAGTCCCTGACTTTGAAAAGTATAAAGGAAATTCCTGCCTGCAGAGTCATCTTACGATGTACGCTAGGAAAATGTCTACGTACAATGACAATCACCAACTGTTAATTCACTATTTCCAAGACAGTCTCACCGGTGCCGCACTGAAGTGGTACATGGGACTAGACAGTGCGAATATCTAAACATTCAATGACCTAGGTGAAGCCTTTGTCCAACAGTACAAATTCAACTTGGACATGGCTCCGGATCGGGATCAACTCCGCTCCATGTCTCAGAGGGAAAAAGAGACATTCAAAGAGTACGCCCAACGTTGGAGGGAAATTGCAGCCCAAGTCAACCCACCGTTAGAGGAGAAGGAAATGACCAAGGTTTTCTTAAACACTCTTGGCCCATCTTACTACGAACGAATGATCGCCAGCGCTCCCGGAGATTTCACCGAGATGGTAAGCATGGGAATGCGGCTAGAGGAAGGAGTTCGAACAGGACGCCTAGTCAAAGAAATAGGATCTTCCAGCGGAACTAAGAGGGTTGGAACCAGTTTTCCAAAGAAAAAGGAACATGACATAGGAATGGTATCCCGAGGGGAAACCATGAAAGAATGTCAGCCGACAACAACAGGTAGCTGCCATAGCACCCCACTGTTAATACAAGTCCAAACACAGGAATTGCTCCGCAGTTCCAGCAAACTCAACAGCCTTGACAACAGGCTCAGCAGTTCAACAATCAGAACCGTGCGCCCAAGGTCTCACAATTTGATCCAATTCCGATGACGTACACAGAACTATATCCGGCATTAATAGAAAGGAATCTTGTGCAAACAAGGTCACCACTTCCGGTACCAGACAAATTGCCATGGTGGTACAAAGCGGACGTATCTTGCCCTTTTCATCAAGGGGTACCGGGTCATGATCTTGAGCATTGCATCGCCCTAAAAACTGAAGTACAAAGGTTAGTAAGGACTAATCTTCTTTCCTTTAGGAATACAAATCCAAACGTGCAAGCAAATCCATTTCCCAGTCATAGTGGACATACCGTGAATTTGAGACTAAGGAATACAAATCGGTATCTTGTCACAGATGTGAAACTGATAAGAGAAAGCTTGGTACAACTCCATGATACATACAGTACAATGGGCGCTTTCACTAAACATGATTACGCAGCTTGCAGCATCTGCTTCAAGGATTTTCGAGGATGTCCAACCATAAGATCAGACATTCAACGATTATTAGACATTGGTGACATACAGATCTTCAAAAACAGAAATGACTATGATGTGAATACGGTAGGGCATTTTTCGCATGAGCTTTTAGTCTCAGATATCAACTCGGAAATTCCCGAAGTAAACGTCATTATCCCCTGTTTCAACGTACCCAAGTGCGAGGAAATTGAATATAACGGTTTAAAGGTTCCAAAGACTCCTTTGGTGATCTGTCTACCCGGTCCTGTTCCATACAGTTCTAACAAAGCAATTCCCTATCAATACAGTGCAACTATGATAGAATATGGGAAGGAGAAACCCATGCCAACTCTTCCAGCTAATGTCAACATAACTAAGATAGGACGAGTAACACGAAGTGGACGTGTACATACTCTGTTGCCCCCAAAGCAACCTGTTGTTCCTGTTGTTAGGCGAAATCCAGTTAATACACCGCCCGAGAATCCCACGAGGATTCCCGTTGATAATCCAAACATAAACGTTGGTCCGTCTGATGGAACCAACGTCAACTCAGATTTCGATGAAATTTTGAAGCTAATCAAGAAAAGCGAATACAGAGTTGTGGATCAGCTGATGCAGACTCCCTCTAAAATTTCGATACTATCTCTACTTTTGAATTCCGAAGCTCACCGAGAAGCTTTGATGAAAGTGCTAGATCAAGCTTATGTAGATCACGATGTGACTACAGACCAATTTGGAGGAATTGTGGGCAACATAACAGCTTGCAACAATTTAAGCTTCAGTGATGAAGAACTCTCAGAAGAAGGAAAAGATCACAATTTGGCTCTGCATATCTCGATGATTTGCCAATCAGATTCCCTGTCCAATGTATTAGTAGATACAGGTTCATCCTTAAATGTAATGCCAAAAACGACTCTCGCTCGTTTATCTTACAAAGGAACACCGGTGAAGTTCAATGACATAGTGGTAAGAGCCTTTGATGGGTCAAGGAAATCTGTTATTGGGGAAGTTAACCTGCCAATGACGATTGGACCGCGTACTTTCCAAATCACTTTCCAGGTCATGGACGTGCCAGCTGCTTACAGTTGTTTGCTAGGGAGACCATGGATACATGAAGCAGGAGCAGTGACATCTACTCTCCATAAAAAACTGAAGTTCACAGTAAATGGAAAACTAGTAACCATCATCGGTGAACAAGCCTTACTAGTCAACCATTTATCTAACTTTTCTTTCATCACAGCCAACGACGTTGAAGGGACACAGTTCCAAGGACATCCGTTAGAAGATGAATCTACAAGCAAAAGCAGATCCCATATCTCCTCTTACAAAGAAGCGGCGCAGATAGTGAAAGATGGTAATGCTGCAGGTTGGGGACAAGTAATAGAACCTGTCAACAACGAGACAAAGGTCGGGCTCGGGTTTTCTCCAGTATTTCCTAAAGACAATCATAGGGATGAAACACTTCGCCCAATCAGAGAAGTATTCCACAGTGGGGGTTTCTTAAACCCTGTTCTTCAAGAGGTTAACGTTCTTACCCATGAAGGTGATGAAGACGATCTCTCCGGATCTGAAGAGTGGAGCACTTATCTTACCAGCTCTGAATATGTGTCTTAGGAAGAATTGTACGCGCCATTCTATCCTCTGACTGATCAATTCAAAGGCATGTCCCTACAAAAGAATGAAAGTTCACCTGTTCCTTCTGAAGTTTGGGATACCTTGGGAGAACCAAGTGGCAAGTTTGACTACATGGTGAAATACACTGCGCCAGAAAGTTCAAAAATCAGAATTGAAGACATCCAGCCCATTGGATGGGATGATTCTTTTGAGTATCCTAGTCAACCAGAAGAGTTATATACATCTTCTCGATCTCATCAACCAATTGAGGTTCCGAATGAAGATCTCTGCTTTAACGCACCTGTGGAGTTTGTTAAACCAGATCTTAACTATCACTACATCAACGTAATTACTGAAGATCAGGGGTATGACTCGGGATACGAATTGGAAAGTGTCGCCGACAATGAGTCTCTTCACTCAGAAGATTGGAGAGTACATCCCCAGAATTCAACACGAATGCCAATAGAAAGTACATATGATGTATCCCATGCTTCTCGATTTGTCCATCAAGCAGAAGAAGATCGTTTCAGCAGCACAAAAGGCAAGGCCAATCGTGCAGAGTCTTCAAAACCTGTTCGACCAACGACCAAAGTCTATTCAAGAATTAAGCCAAGTGGAAAACTACCAGAGTACCTCGACTTCCAAGGAGTTCGCCACTACTGGAAACCTGTTGAAGTTCGGACTAATGTTCATAGTTCTAGGTAGTTTATTTTGCTTTTGTTTTGAACTCTCGCTTCTCCCAAAGCGAAGAGATGTTTTATAGGGTTTAGCTTTTAAATAATTTCTCTTTGTCTTGCCCAAGACAAATGAGTTTGTATTTTAGGGCCCTGTTTCATATTGTGAATCATAAATAAAACGTGTTGTTTTGATTCCACATTTTGTGTTTGTTTTTCATTTTTTTACCCTTTCTTGGAAATGATAATCCTAAAAAACACAATAAAAATCTTCAAAAAAAAAAAATAAATATATATATATATATATATATAATAATAATAATAATAATCTGCATACACTTTCACATTAACTTTTAAAAAAAAATGAAAAAAAGAAAGAAGAGTTAATTAATCAAACATAAATCAAATATGCAGATTAACTGATGGACAAATCCATTAAAAGCAATAACTCTATGCTCTCTCCCAACTTTGAAATTCCCAGTGAAGTCGCCGAGAACGAAGTTGAAGAAGAGATCCCGGATGAGATTTCTCGACTACTTAAGCACGAGGAAAGAATCATTCAGCCTCACAAAGAGCCTTCGGAAGCAATCAACTTGGGTTCTGAGGAAGACAAAAAAGAAGTGAACATCGGAGCTCTACTCGACAGCAACGTCAAGGGCAAACTGATAGATCTCCTCAAAGAATACGTCGACGTGTTCGCTTGGTCCTACCAAGACATGCCGGGTTTAGATACCAGCATCGTGGAACATCATTTTCCATTAAGACCAGAGTGTCCACCAGTTAAACAGAGACTGAGAAGAGTTCACCCTGAAATGGCCGACAAAATCAAAAAGGAAGTTCAAAAGCAGCTCGACGCAGGTTTCCTCGTCACTTCTGAATATCCTCAATGGCTAGCCAACATAGTTCCTGTCTCCAAGAAAGATGGAAAGGTTAGAATGTGTGTTGACTACCGGGACTTGAACAAAGCTAGTCCAAAAGACGATTTCCCACTACCGCATATCGACATGCTAGTGGATAGCACTGCAAAATTCAACGTCTTTTCCTTCATGGACGGTTTCTCTGGCTACAATCAAGATCAGAATGGCTCCCGAAGATATGGAGAAGACATCTTTCATCACGCCATGGGGCACATTTTGCTACAAAGTAATGCCGTTTGGGTTAAAGAATGCAGGCGCAACTTACCAAAGGGCAATGACTACTCTCTTCCATGACTTGATGCACAAAGAGATCGAAGTCTACGTGGACGACATGATAGCAAAATCTGACACTGAAGAAAAGCATATAGAATATCTCTTGAAGTTGTTTCAGCGACTAAGGAAATTTCAGCTTCGCTTCGCCTGAATCCTAACAAATGCACCTTTGGGGTAAGATCTGGAAAACTCCTAGGTTTCATCGTCAGTCAAAGAGGTATTGAAGTTGACCCTGACAAAGTCAAGGCTATTCAAGAAATGCCTACGCCTCATACAAAAAAGCAAGTAAGAGGATTTCTTGGACGGTTGAATTACATCTCTAGATTTATCTCCCAAATGACTGCTACCTGTGGGCCAATATTCAAACTTCTCCGCAAAAATCAAGAGGTTGTGTGGACAGAAGATTGCCAAAAAGCGTTTGACAGTATCAAAGAATATCTGTCAGAACCTCCAATACTAATTCCTCCAGTCGAAGGAAGACCGTTAATCATGTACCTTACTGTGCTAGAAGATTCCATGGGCTGCGTGCTTGGACAGTAAGATGAAACTGGTAAGAAAGAGCATGCCATCTACTACTTGAGTAAAAAGTTCACAGACTGTGAAACTCGTTACTCCATGCTCGGGAAAACATGTTGTGCTTTGGTGTGGGCTTCGAAATGTCTCCGCCAATACATGATCAATCACACGACTTGGTTAATCTCCAAAATGGATCCAATCAAGTACGTCTTTGAAAAGCCTGCCTTAACAGGAAGGATTGCTCGATGGCAGATGCTACTATCTGAATACGACATCCAGTACCGTGCTCAAAAAGCGGTCAAAGGAAGCATTCTCGCCGATCACTTGGCTTATCAACCGATCAACGAATACCAGTCTCTCAAATTTGACTTTCCTGATGAGGATGTTATGTACTTAAAGATGAAAGATTGTGATGAACCGCTACATGAAGAAGGTCCTGATCCAGAATCTAGATGGGGCTTAATTTTTTATGGAGCAGTTAATGTCTTTGGCAATGGAATTGGGCGCCATCATTACTCCCGAGGGTTCTCATATCCCGCTTTGATTGAGAATATGAGGCTTGTATCATGGGTATCAAGAAGCCATCGACTTGAGGATCGATCCAGCCTTGAGATCAATGATCAATCAAATCAAATCAATTCATCTTGGTTTAATTCCAAGATTTGAGACGTTTGTTGAGCGCATATATCCTCGAGATCAAAATCGAATGGCAGACGCCTTGGCTACTCTATCTTCTATGTTCAAAGTTAACCATTGGAACGATATGCCTAAGATCCGTGTACCGTGGAAGCATATGCATTCTTCGATAATAAACCGTGGTTCCACGACATCAAACGTTTCCTTCAAACCCGGTAGTACCCACTCGGGGCATCGTACAAAGATAGGAAAACTCTAAGGAGACTTTCTAGAAATTTCTTCCTGAATGAAGAGGTGCTATACAAAAGAAACTTCGACATGGTCCTGCTCAGATGTGTCGACAGACACGAAGCAGACACGATTATCCATGAAGTGCATGAAGGGTCCTTTGGAACCAATTCAAATGGGCATGCAATGTCCAGAAAGATCTTGAGAGCAGGATACTATTGGATAACAATGGAATCCGATTGCTGTAAACACGTCAAAAGATGTCACAATTGCCAGATCTACGCGGATAAGATCCATGTGCCACCGACTCTACTCAACGTTCTCTCCTCTCCATGGCCTTTCTCCATGTGGGGCATCGACATGATTGGAATGATCGAACCAAAAGCGTCTAACGGACATCGTTTCATTCTAGTGGCTATTGATTACTTCACCAAATGGGTCGAAGCAGCATCTTACGCCAATGTTACAAGACAAGTGGTTGTGAGGTTCATCAAGAACAACCTCATTTGCCGATATGGAGTTCCAAGTAAGATCATTACAGATAATGGATCAAACTTGAACAACAAAATGATGAAAGAACTGTGTGAGGAATTCAAGATTGAGCATCATAAATCATCTCCTTACCGGCCAAAGATGAACGACGCCGTTGAAGCAGCCAACATGAAACATCAAAAAGATCGTCCAAAAGATGGTCATCACTTACAAAGACTGGCACGAAATGCTGCCATTTGCTCTGCATGGGTATCGTACTTCAGTACGCACTTCAACAGGGGCAACTCCTTTTTCTCTAGTATACGGCATGGAAGCAGTGCTCCCCGTAGAAGTTGAGATTCCATCAATGAGAGTTCTCATGGAAACTAAGTTATTTGAGGCCGAATGGTGTCAAAGCAGATACGACCAGCTGAACTTAATCGAAGAAAAGCGCCTGACCGCTCTGTGTCATGGACAACTATATCAAAGAAGGATGAAGAACGCTTTCGACAAAAAGGTCCGACCTCGTGAATTCCGAGAAGGCGACCTCGTGCTTAAAAAGATTCTGTCTTTTCAACCAGATTCTAGGGGCAAATGGACTCCTAATTACGAAGGCCCATACATCGTCAAAAGAAGCTTTTCTGGCGGTGCTATGACTCTCACAACCATGGACGGTGATGAACTCCCGTATCCTGTGAATGCTGATGCAGTCAAGAAATACTTTGTCTAAAAAAAACAAAAGAACAGCTCGGTAAGTCGAAAACCCGAAAAGGGCGGCTTAGGCAAAAAGGAGCGTCTCGGTGGATTGAAAACCTGAAAAGGCGGTCCAGGCAAAAATTAGAGACAATAAACAGAAAATATCCTGATAGATTGAAAACCTAAAAAGACAATTTATGCAAAAATTAAGGATACAAAAAAATGACAAAGTAACTGCAATCAGTCCGTACTTCGTCAATCTGAAGAATCTTCTATCAACGGATCTTCAATCAAATCTTCTAAAGCAACAAGCACAGTTGGAATTCAAAGTTGTTAGGGATAATAGCGGTTATTTGTTTTCAATGTAGCCTTTTCCCAATAAATTATCATTTCCAACTCTTGTAAATAGCTCATGGAATCACGCCTTTGGCTGATTACCATTCTATCAATAAATTTGAGCCTTGTGCCTTTTTATTTGCAATCCTTGCTTTATTCCGCTTTGCAAAATAATGCTTTTTATTGTGAAAATCACTTTTTGAAACTAAAAAGGTTTTAAATGAATTTTTACATCAAAATTTTGAAATAAAAGCGAAATTTTCTTTTGAACTATGAACACAGAAGGAATTTCAACAGTTTTCTTCATAAGTGTTTTGATCTCTGAAGGATAAAACAGCTGCTAAAGAAGACTTCTTCTCCTCAACAGAGATCATCAAAGGACGGTATTCTTATTCAAAAAAGAATTCCCAACAAGGTTGCCATAGAAATGCCTTTTTCAGAAAGTTTAAAGCATGCAACTCAGATTCTTCATCAGTAACATCTACACCCTTGCGGCAGATTTTGCTGAGTATTTGTTTGAACTGTGACGTAGTCCTTTTCCCAAATACCTTTTTTGTTGTCTTTGTCAAGTATCGTCAGCATGCATATGACATTCATAACATTCATCATACATAATAGCATCATTAATGCATTTCTGCATTTTTCAAATGTTTGCTTCTATATCACTAGTTTAGATTACATTTACTCATGTGGGTATGTCATATCTCCAGTAGATTATTCCCAAGCAGAAAAATTCATATTTTCTCTCCTATTCCCCGGCTGAGATCATTTCTCATTGGGAACAAAGTCTTGATTGACTGTTTCTTTCCAGTTCATTCCTGGTTAGAACCTCGTCTCTGACCAACTCAGGTTTGGATTTCACAAGAAAAATCTACCGGCAAACAATAAGCACTAGCCTTGTCATCTGGGCTGCTTATTTCCTTTTCATCTTAAAACTTATCATAAAATGATTGTTCTTCTCAACAAGTTCAAATCATGAAAGTTCAAGAAATCTCCACAGTTGTCTTTCTGTCTAGAGAAAACCTATGTCTTTTCAATCAAAATGCCCGCATCTTCTCAAGAGAGAGATCCCCGGTAAGGTTGTAACTGAGAAAATAGAAACTCGTTTGAGATCTATTTCCATCATTGTCTGTTATTCACAAGGCTGAATATTCAGTAATTTTCTCAAGAATTACCTTGTTATAGTTATCACTTCGCTGATAATTGGTAATATCTTCAGAGCTCATTACCATAAACTATCACAAGGCTGATAATTGGTAATATCATTTTCACTTACCTTAAACATTGTCACAAGGCTGACAGAAGGTAATCTCCTCGTTTCCTAAAGCGAAACAGATATATTCACACACATTGTGAATCTATTTTCCTAGTGAATCATATTGCTTGTTTCCCAACAAACAGGATTCTCTTTTCTTAGACAGATTGAGTCATCCTCACAAATTTTTCCCCACCATGTCATTCTTTGATATCTTCTGGGTGAATCTTTTTGCAATCATTTTGCATCACTCGCATCTTTTGGTATCTTAGGTCCAAAATTTGCGTATTGTGATATTTAAGTCTCTTCACACCTATCGAGACGAAGATATTCATCTTCATATCTCAGGGTAAAGAAACTTAAATAGGGGCATCTGTCATACCCCAATTTTTGACCTAATATACCACCATACATTTGCATCATTGCATCACTAACAATTCAGAACAGAATTAATCGGGTGTAGCTTCTACAGGTCAAAATTAGGGTTTCATCATTTTTTCATCTGATTCAAGAGGTAATCAATTAGGATTTGAGTTTTACTCACCTCAATTGACCTATCTTGATCAAATCATCAACCTCTGATCTTCAGATATCCAATTTTTTCTCATGATTTATCAAGGATCGACCAATTAGGGTTTTTATCGAGGATAAGCAATCACTGATTTTCTGATCAATAAATGACTTTTTTGCTTGGAGATTGATCTTCATATCTTCAATACAACATGTTGACCTAATTTCTGGATTCAAAACATCACAGAAGTTCACAAAATTTATCAGTCAATTTCTGGATCATCTGATGAAATTTCATCTGCACTGAAAAGTCAAACTTTGACTTTTGGTCAACTTTTTCAAGACAAAACTTTTTCAATCATCAAAATACTTCAAATGATCCATCATGATCATAAAAAATCAAGACATTTTGAAAAGTCAACAAAAAGTCAAAATTTTCAACACTTAGAAAAATTTTCAAGTGTTAAAATTTCACATTTTTTCCAAACTTCATGGCATTGTTTCACATAGTTCCATTTGGAATTAGAAAAAACTCAAAACATGAAAGTTGTAGCCCTTGAAACAAGCTTTCCAAAATGTCCAAGAACTTGCAAATCCATGGTGTCTAGCTATACTTTTGATTTTGAAACATAGAGCTCCAAAACCATGGATTTTCAAGTACAACTTTCAAAATTACAAGTCATTTTTGAGTTTTCTCCTTCTAGAAGCCATGCCACCTAGCCAAGAGGGATAGAGCTGATAAAAATAAGATGGAGAGTAATTATGATGAGATAAGATCAAGTTGAATTATTTAACCATGGTTAAAAGGAAGCTTTCTTTTGCATTTATGGCAAAAATGACTTTCTTGCCCTCTAAGGCAAGTTGTCCAAATCCAAGCCAATCTTCTTTGCTTGCCATTCAGAAATCTTGACCTATAAATAGAGGTCATGTTTGCCATTTGAAACTACACCAAAGCTATGCCAAAACAAGCTTTCTCATTTCTTTCTTAAAATTCAAGTAACATAGTTCAAATTGAGAAATTCTTGCATTTTTCAAAACTTGTGAAAAAACATGAGAGATTTGGTGTCTAACATGTCATAAACATCATATAAAACTGGTTTGAAACTTAAAATCAATGTAACAACAACTAAAAACCAGATTTGTATTTCAAACTTCCAAACTTGCCAAAACTGCCTTAACTTTCGAAATTGATATTTGGCTCGAGCAAGTTGTGTTTTTTCCATTCAAACATCATCAAGATACTCCATATGGATGATGCAGATCATTAACCTTGACCTGTAATACCTCTAACATCGAATTCGAGTTTCACTTTGAAGCATATGCAGGTGGACTTGGTTGGAATGATCCAGGCAATTTCAAAGTGTGCAGACCATCCTCACACCTTCCATAAGGTTCATTGGTGCTCTAGCAATCCGTAAACAACAACTGGAAACACTCCATTGAAGATTTCGATCTCAGCTTCAAGAGGTAAGAACTCAAACTTCGAACTCCTTGATTTCTCACTTCCAGTTCAAAAAGCTCTTGGTCGTTTTGTTTCTGCACCATCCCTAAAGCTTAACCCTCAATCAATTGCTTAATTCCATGATCACACACGATTTCAATTTGATTTTTAGGAATTAGGGTTCTTCGTGATTTCTGGGAATTTAATCATGTTAAACTAAAAATAAATGAAATTAAACCACATCATCATGTTCCTGGTTAAATTTCGATCAAGTTTGATGTTTACATTGAGCAATTTCATTAAGAAACAAAGAAACCATGGCTGATTGAAGGATCGGGGAAGAAGAAGGTGATTGCGCGCATTTTTTTTCAAATTCAAATACAAGTTTATAATATTATAACATGGTTCGAAATCAATACACGGATGTATTGCTGCCCCAGCGGTTGCCAGCTCACTCTTAAGTCTTTCCCTTGCCACACCTTGCCCAATGGTCCCGGCTTCGAGTAGCCTTGGGACCATTTTTGCCAAACTTTTCATTTTCTCTTCATATTTTTTTCAAACTTTGACTCTTTCAAAACCCAATCAAAACTCCTCATTTTGAGGTGATTTTTTGTACACTTGTCAATTAACATGTCTATTTTAAGATAGTGTCAAAAAAATTCAAAAATACTTTCGTCTGATTATATTTTTATCGAGCCGAAAACGATACGTTTGAGTACTTTTTAAAGCACTTTCAAAGGCATTTTTTTTCAAACTTTCAAAGCCCGATTCTTTTTCAAACTTCTTGCAAGTAAACTTCATCTTTCAAAAACACTTTCAAGATCATTTTTCAAAACTTTTCATCAAAAATTACATCTTTTTTCCATGATCGATCCGATTTGAAGATAAAACCGAACTCGCTTTTTCTCGAATTTCTTAACCGATCATGGGCCTCCCTCATGGTGTAAGTCCCAAAACTCTTTTTATGTACATACATATTTCCTTGTACATGCCCAATTCTTTTATGTACATACCAATTTCACTCGTACATAATACAGATACCTTTGTAAATACTCAAGTACAAACAAACTTCGTCCGTTTGTTTTCGTTTCGCTTGTATATACATTGAATACCATTGGTATTAAAAGGAGCATTATTCATGGTGAAACTGCTTTTAAACCAACGGGCCTCCCTTACGGTGTAAGTCCCAACCCTCCTATGTACATACATATTTACTTGTACATACATACTCTCTTATGTACATCCACATCTCCTTGTACATAAATACTCGTTCGTGTACATATTCATTCCCTTGTACACAATCAAACTTATAAATAATCAAGTTACGCTCGTTTCAAACGTTCATTTTACACACACTTGTTTACATTTCATTCATAAACTCTTGTAAATAAACTTTACATGCATTGTTTATATTTCCTTCATAAACTCTTGTGAATAAACCTCATACGCTTGTTTATACAACTGTCTAGTTATAACATAACAACTAGTCTAACCACTAGGCTCCCCACAGAGTTAGCCTCCTCTTGGGCTTTGTACAAGGTAACTCATTTCATCTGAGTTCAGCCTCCTCTTAGGCTTCATATAAGAAAACTCATTCATCTGAGTTTAGCCTCCGCTTAGGCTTCATATAAGATAACACTCCCCTGCTGAGTCAGCCTTCTCTTGGGCTTCGTTCAAAAGAACTCCTCATTGAGTTTAGCCTTCTCTTGGGCATCAAACAAAGAAAGAGATCAGGAAATCTCTTAACAGCCTCCTATTGGGCTTCCAATACAAAGAACCACCCGCGCAAGGATAGAACCCAGAGAGTATAATTTCCCGGTGAAATTGCTCTTAATCCTAAAAGGATGGTTTCCCGGTGAAATCCCTTTTAAAGCCAAAGCCAGCCATACCCTATAGCTTCCTCTTGAGCTTCATACAAGGACCCTCGATGACCCTCGATGACCCTCGGAATGCCTCCACTTGGGCTTACAATACAAGGACCCATGGGCTTCTTAAAAGCATCCCCATAATCCAATCAATTTCTCCTCGAGATTTAGACATTTATCATCTCTATGGAAGAAGTATTTCATCTATCACATCACATACAATCAAAAACTTTCCAAACTCTATTCAAATAAGAACATCTCTTAATCTGTAAGTGGTAACGCTTGTACACTCAAGCAAAACACCCAAAGCTTACAATTAAAAGATTCAATCATTTTTCAAACATCTTTCTTAAACTCGTAAGTGGTAACGCTTGTACACTCAAGCAAAACACCTATAACTTACGATGAAAGATTTCAATCAATCAACTTTTCAAAATGTATGTGATGAAATAGATTAGATACATTTTTCATTAAGATGACATTCGTCTTTGTCTCTTAATAACTTCTTTTGCTTCCACTAGCATAAGTGGGAACTACGATTGCTCTGACTTTCTCAACATCCTTTTGAGAATACGTAGGCACAAGGTCTCATCCTTGCCGAGCGAATTTCTTTCTTCCTCAAACCAAACAAACCATAGATCCCTTTAGATCCGAGCTACAAATTCTCTGATTCCCATTAAGGGATATGTATGCAGAAGATCCCAATGATCTTTGCGAGCACAATAATAACAAAACCTAGGATCCCACATAATCTATCCTTCCTAAAAACCCAAAGGAGAAACTTTCCCAATCATAGAAATATCAATTAAAACACACAAACATATCAAACATATTCATATATAAAGCTATAGATAACTATATATATTTAGGGTGCTCCATCTATTCCCTTTATATAACAAACCCCCTTACCCGGAATCTCCCCAATGCGTTACGTCTAGTTTGCGCTAGTCGTAATGCATATCATATCAATTGAGGGTATTAACAGCTTTCCCCTTTTTCATAATCATTTTTCTCGTGTTGAAAATAATAAAGCTTGATGCTCGCGGCATCTTTATAAACAAATCAAAAGAGTAAATCGTTTCGAGCCAGAGAATCTGAATTCAGATTCGATTCCCTCGCACGTCACTTTTTAACGCGAACATATACCAGTATAATTAAATTAATAATCTAATAGGAGATTTTATAAATACTTTTATTAGCAAACATTAACTCCAATGTTACACTGAGCAAGATAATTAAAAGACTTACAAGAGTCTTCAATTTTATCCGCATCACAACTAGTAAATGAGGATATTGATATATTAATATATAGTTATATGGATGAACTTTATTGGTAATTGGTGTTATAGGTGTCATCAATATTATTTGAAAATGATATATTATGATGGACATACAGGGTCAACTGGGGTACTACGACCACAAGAATTGAGTATAGCTTTAACGATGATATTAATATCAATATCAATATTCAAAATGTTAGCCTTGATTGGTGTTCAAAGGCATAAAACAACATCAAGCTCTACAAGGCCATCAATGAGGGGGCAACATGGCGGAGAAGTAGGCCCAACCACGACAGTCACCAAATCTTGAGCCAAAGCGAGACAAGCAGGTAAATTAGGACAATTGGGCGGTGGTGAGACATTCTACTCCTGACTTGAACTAAGGGTGGCAAAATAGAGAATGACGAGGGAGAGGATGAGAAAAGTAATGTTTGAAACTCTCTTTGGATTCATATTAAAATAAAATGTTTTGATATACTTAATGAATAATTTGAAAAACTTACTATTTTTTGTACTTGTTGTCGAATGAAGATTTAGGGAACAAATTTATAGAAAAATTAAAATAAAAACGAAGGTTTTTTGACATTATTAATTAGTGAATAAAAAATACGTTAGGTAAAAAATAATTTATAGAGGATAGACTGTTAGGAAACATCTATTAAGCCTAATTAACGCCATAGTTATTATTATAAATTGCAACTACAATCTTAGGATGGATTATTTATATTATATAGAAAAAATATTTACGTAATAAGATTTACATAATCATTTCTAGAAACTGAATTTAAATGTAATATATATATATATATATATATATATATATATATATATTTATAAATAACTTTTAATTCTGTTATGTAATTACTGGCATGAAAAAACCAAATTGATATTAAACGAGCAAAGATAACTAATACGTAATAAACTTAAAAGATGCAAGATTAGATAATGTAGTTGGCGTAAAAAGACAAAATGATAAATATATCGAGGGTTTTTGTATTTTTAATTAAATGAGATCGATCTTTTAAGTCTAATTAAATTTAACTATTAAAGGGTTGATTGTTAGGCAATATCTAATCTACCTAATTAAGTCTACATTTCTTCATTTTTACTTGTATGCAATACATAAGGATGACATAATAGTATCTCTATTTTAATATATTTTTAGGTAATTAGGTTTTTTAATTACATAATTGATAAAATAAATTATTTGTTTAATTTTAATATATATAATATATTGTTAATAGAGGGTTGGATCATTTTTTATATTATTGAAGGAAAGATTAATGGTTCGGTAAAATCTATTAATCATAACTAAGATTTAATATTATTAATTTAAATTGCACGGTATTTCCATAGATATTTATGTCTTTTTTACAGATAGTTATTACTAATTTGTTTGGTTTATGACTAATTTTAGATATTTATCAGGCATTTATTGCAAGGGAAGTGTTTTTAGAATGAAATTTTATTCCACTGTACGAAATCTTACTAAAAACAATGCTGGTAATTTTGAACGTAATTACACCTTTCCTAAGAAAGATATGTGACTAACCGATTTAAAGAATTTAAAGAACTTTAAAAAATTGAAATAACCTGTTAAGTCATTTCAATAACTATATAATTTATCATAATATATCCACTAAAGTACTTGAAGATGTATTGATTTAACATATCAATAAATATAATATTGCAAGTTTCATAAAACATAAAAGAAGCTTATTTGCCCAACTCTATCATAAACCAGATTTATTCCTCTTCTATGTTGAAAATCCTTTTTGCATCATTATTATCTCTCTCTCAAGAATTTTTATTTTTTCGATAATTTTAAGCCTGATGTGCCTTAGTTTTTTTAAACCACTCGCTGTTCAAGAAAAATGGTGATTTAAAAACATGGATGCAACTAGAGAATGTTGTTCGGCGACACCATATCATATTTTTATCATTATCCACATACTTCTTATTTTATTTAGTGTTTAAGCTCATATTATTTCATTAAAGTGGAAAGTTCAAATTTTTAAAAACCTATTGTTATTTTTGTTATCGTAAACGGAAAATATTGCCACAAACTCTCATTCTCGGGAAACTATCTCCTTTGACAACTACACTATCTCTATTCCAAGCGTGGTTGTCACTCCTCTTTATTACATAGTCTCCATTAATTTCATTTTTATTGAGAACCATATAAAGGACATTGTCAACCTAAATCCTTCATGACAAGTTAATAATTTCGATTTGTTTCCGTCTAAATTCCCTCTTTAAAGATCCGTACACCCCTACTTAAAAAATGAGATATTTTCAAAGTAAGTTTTAATTGGTATATCTTTTATTACGTTTATATTATCATAACAGTTTACAATTCATGCCATAAATCATTCCTCTAATTTATTATAGAAATTATGTGTGTTTTTAGAAAAAGAAAATTTAAAATATTATAATATGAATTTTTTTCTTTCAATTATATACATGCAAGGATGCAAAAAGAACAAGCAAAACAAAAAGGAAGACTAACTAGTATTAGCCTTAATGTTGTCATGCAAAGATTATACCTATGGTTGAGGATGTAAGGGAATCTCTACTTATGTCCACATGCAAAGAATGTCCATCCTAATGTCTAGGCTCGAGAGCTATCCTAACCGAGCAGTCCTAGGGGAAAGTTATCCTATATCCGTCTTGGTTGTAAAATCAAGGGATGCAAAGGGATGAAGAAATCAAGTGCTTTGGCAGAAGCACGCAAGCAATGCAATGCGCAAACAAATGTCAAACAATTGTAGGCATAACTTACAGAGCAAATGATGCGAGTTCAGCAGTAAATGCGAACCCCAAGAATGAGTAGAGAGTTAGAATAGGGAACTCTGGCCATTTTTTAATCGACTCAATAGGAATAGTAACATGATTTGCGTGCACCATACAAGACACAGACTAGAACTGCGGGAGACGACTACCGACCCTTTTCGCTTGCCCATATATCAATGACTTGATAGTAAGAAATATAAAAGCGGGACTTTGCGTGGTGGTTCCACGTCGGGTGTCCTAACCACTTCTGACCTGTGCAAGCACAATTGTAAACACAATGAAAAGCGCCTCCCTATGCACGGCTGAGGACTTTAAACAAACCAAGCACAATTAGCAAACAGAAGCGCCCTAAATGGGCCTTTAAATAAACCAGAGGGGTTCCTGAACATGCTACAACTACGGAAGCCCCATCATGCATCTCTATTCCTACTTCTCATGGAAAAAGAAATCTGTCAAGCCCTACTTCTCATGATATCTAGGAAATCTGTAAGAGAATGAGATAAATGGTGTAGGAACTACCAAACGGATATAGAATCCGAAGTGCACTGCAAGTTAATGAAATACTCCGGAAAACTTCAAGTATTGCAGCCATGCAATAAGAGTAAACCGGTGAGAAGAACTCAAGGTATCAAAAACAAGAGGAATGCATATTCATGAACTTCCGAAGCAATAACACCTACAAGAGAACCACGCAAGCAGCCAATAGAATGTACGCATATGTGCACAAGAAAAGGAACATGTGTATACACATTCCACTCAAGATACACCTGCATGAAGGGAGTTAGACCCAAAAATCAAGCAAAAGGAATGTATACATAGGTATACAAACGTGAAATATCGAAGAATTGTGTCATACGTGTGTACAACACAAGCTCCTACATTAAATACATCTCAAACAATGGTTAAGACTGTTAGAACACATGTTGTTTGTATTTGGAATTAAGAAAGGACAAAAAATTCAGTTCCAGGTCGCGCTAAGCCTCGTATATGGCGCTAAGCGTGACGCAAACAGAAAGTTTGGCACTAAGCCTGCTCCTGGTGGCTCTAAGCATGATCTGCAATACAAAAGTCAGTAGCTTTGGCGCAAAGCGCGCTTCTGGTGGCGCTTAGCGTGGTCTGCAACCTGCAGAATTTTCCTATTTTGATTTGAATCATCTGCCCATGACATTCTCAATTCCAAGAGTCGATCCATGCAGTCAAGCAACAGTTCCAATGTTCATAGATGAAGAATTATGTATGAACATGTTAAGAATGCAAGTTGTATCAACAATTCTAATGTTCATATGCAAAATTATGTATGAACATGTTAAGAATGCGAGTTTAAATCTACAATTCCAATGCTCTTATGCAAAATTACAATGCATGAACATGTCAAGAATGCTAGTTGAAACAACAATTCTAATGCTCATATGCAAAGCTATAATGCATGAACATGTCAAGAATGCTAGTTGGATCAACAATTCTAATGCTCTTATGCAAAATTACAATGCATTAACAAGTCAAGAATGTTAGTTGAAACAACAATTCTAATGCTCATATGCAAAAATACAATGCGTGAACATGTCAAGAATGTTAGTTGAAACAACAATTCTAATGCTCATATGCAAATCTATAATGCATGAACATTTAAAGAATGCTAGTTGGATCAACAATTCTAATGCTCATATGGAAAGCTATAATGCATGAACATGTCAAGAATTCTAGTTGAAACGACAATTCTAATGCTTATATGCAAAGATATAATGTATGAACATGCTAAGAATGCAAGTTGTATCAACAATTCTAATGCTCATATGCAACGCTATAACGCATGAACATGTCAAGAATGCTAGTTTGATCAACAATTCTAATGCTCATATGCAAAGCTATAATGCATGAACATGTCAAGAATTCTAGTTGAAACAACAATTCTAATGTTCATATGCGAAGAAACAATGCATGAACCTGTTAAGAATGCAAGTTGTATCAACAATTCTAATGTTCATTGTCAAGAAATAATGCAAGCAAGTCATGCTACAAAGAAGTATTGAAAGCTCATGTCAAGTCTAAATTGTGCATTAACACATACACTTGGAATGCATATGCATGGATTATGTATAATACAAAATGTGCTAATGATCACAATGCCTTTGAATCTACATGTCGACACACTTTCGAATGCAAATTATGCTTCAAATCATCATGAATCAATGTAATTCAATCAATCTAAATGCTCTCTAATGCATGAGCATGTGATAGATGATGCAAGATGTACAAGTTTGTGACCTAGATGTTTGGTGAATACAAATGCACAAGAGTATATGCATTCTATGTACAAAATCTTCACACCGACACAAATAACGTTGCAAAATCTGATTCAAATCAAAGAATTCGAGAATGAAAGTTCAAAAATCAGAATCTACATGGAATTTGTAAGCAATAACAGTATTACATTTCAAGAAAAGTTAAAAGTCAATAATAGCTTAAAATAAGTGCTTAATTGAACAAAACACTTACTTGAACTTGAAGTTTGAATCAAATTGAAGAGGAATTCCTTGTACTCTTCCAAGAAAATTCCAAATTAGAACCGAATTGATCATAATCCTTGAAATCAAACTTGAATTCTTGAAGAAAACTTGAAGTCTTCAATCGAGAATTGAAGAAGATGAAGAACAATTACTTGAATCTTGAAATTGAAGAGAAATCAAGAAGAAACTGTTCCTTCTATGTCATATTCGAACAGAAGAAGGATAAGAGGAGCAAGATTCTATCAGAAGAATCTACGATGAGAAAAAATCAAAAATTGCAGGGCGCGCTTAGAGCTGTGAGGCGCGCTTAGCATGGTATGAGGTGGTGACAGTTGTCAGGCAGAGGTCTGGTGGCGACCTGTGGTGGTTGTTTGGAAGAAAAGTTGAAGTTTAAAATTTGTTCTTGAGTTTTTGCTTTGGTTTGAGAGAGAATTAGAGTTTGATTTGTGGTGAAAATTAAGCAAATGATTGTGTTGTTGTAATTTGTGAAGGAAAAAATCTATTTGTAGTTTTAGGAGTTGGGCCTTAATCCATAATCAAGCCTAAATCATGATTATCCGAATAATTTTCGTAATTAATCCAAAATATCCAAATCCGTGTGGAATTTGAAGTCAGAATGTAAATGAAAAGTGTCCGG
This sequence comes from Vicia sativa, assembly GCA_021764765.1. Taxonomy (NCBI): domain Eukaryota; kingdom Viridiplantae; phylum Streptophyta; class Magnoliopsida; order Fabales; family Fabaceae; genus Vicia; species Vicia sativa. The sequence goes on from CM038796.1 coordinate 227,939,976, forward strand.
AATGCAATTTTGCTGGCGCAAATCAAAATCTCGACTTGATCGAACGGTCAAGGTGATATGAATTTTTGAAGTTTCAGCACGGTTTTCAAGCTACTGACACATGTAGAATTTTATTTGCGCTCTTCGGAGAAAATGACTCGAACGAGGGTCTTCTGATCAAAATTTGCAAATGAGTCTTTCTAAGACAATTGAAGCTAACAAAATTTGTGACTTTTGGCACTGGTCCTATCTTGTTTCGATAAAAATCGAGCGAGATATGATTTTTTGAAGTTCGCGTATCAGATGAAAATTTGCTCAGTTTAACTCAAAATCAACTCCAAAGAATAAAATTCTGATATTGATTGGTGAGAAATTAGCTCTCGAGTTGCAAACAAACGTTTTAGAGGGCATTGGTACGGAATTTTAGAAATCGACCTTGCTCAGTTTCGATTTTCCAGCTGGAAGATATGAACTATTTAGTGGACAGAACGTACAGTTCAGCACTAAAATTCAATCTAATTCGCTGGAGAAATCCATTTCCTTGAGGACCTTCCTCACACAATTTGCTTTCGGATTTCAAACGAAAGTTGTAGATAATATGGAGAGGAAATTACCGATCAAAAAATCATAAGAAAATACCCGACGAGCTGAAAGGTACGCCTTCTAGAGTGCCCAAAATGCGTCGAAAACCCATAATTCACTTTATTGAGAAATGAGCAAATAAATTCTTTTTGTTTGGCGAAAAGGCCTCCAAAGTGATCTGAGATAACCGAAACGCTCCATTTTCAAAACTTTGGATACCTTGAACCTGGTAACCTCATGATCAATGCTATGCATGTGACTACATGTATGTTTATGCAATCGAATTATAAGCCAGAAATACGGGAAAGAAGAGGGTAAATTTGAAGGTACAACAGCTGCCCCTATTCAATCATCCTCAAGCTTGGGAGCAAGGTTGGCGTCTTTCTTTCGAGCAACAAGGTGTGAGGTGATACTAAAATGGACTGAAAAATTTACGCTCTGAATCCCAAAAGATGTATCAAGAAATAAGTGAACTTTTAAACTTCCAATGAGACTCACTGGAGAAAAAGGATATGTTGCGCCAGAACTTAACTGGGTCACAATAAGAGAGAACACAAAATAAATGTTGAATTCTGCAAAGACAGATACAGGTGTAATCCTGACCTGAAAAATAATTGGTCTCTATCCAGTTCAATCCACAATGCTAGGGAAAAGCTGACACGTAAGCGGAAGAAAAGACTAGATACGTTAACCAGACTAATCACATTACGCCAGAAAATAATTGGACGACCGTGATGTAAAGATCGTGAAACGCCGATTAGGCTTTCAAAGAAGAGAAACAAGTGCATTCTTGTTCTCAAAAGATGACCCACAATGCCAGGGGAGAGCTGACATGCTAGTGGAAGTAAAGGCTAGATACACTGACTAGACTAACCACATTACGCCAGGGAATGACTGGACTGGTTTGTGATGCGAAGGCTAGAAAGTGCCGATTAGGCTCTACGGACTCATAACGTTGTACTCTGAGAAGAGAAACAAGTGTATTCTTGTTCTCGAAAAGGTACAGGAAAAGAACATGTCCTAAGAAACGTTGCACCAGGAGACGTACTGGCAGTTTCAACGAAGATGAAGACTAAAAATGTTGACCAGACTCCAAACATAACATAGAGTAATCTCTATCATGCGTATAGGAGAGAGCGTAATACTCAGACATGTTCAAGAATTGGTAGCGAATCAACTCTTGTGCGAAAGGAAGAAACAAGTGTAGGGCTTGCTTTCAACGCTGAAGACGTGTTGCACCAGGGTAAGAGCTGGCAGTTCCAACACCAAAAAAAGCTAATGGATATATTGCGGCAGGAAAAATTGGGATACAACGGATTCCAATGGGATGCCACACCAAAGAAGAAATCCTTGCTAGGATTTCAGAGAGACACAGGAATGTCACTGGGAACGAACGTTTATATTCCTGGCTTATAATTATATGAAATGCATGAATTTCCTAAGAAATAATGCGGATGCGATGATGCATGTTTGCAAAAAGTATAAAAAACGAGCAAACCGATGATCGTAGGTCACCGAACCATCAGGTTCAAATCAGGAAGCTCTGTTGGGTAAAAAAGCATTGGCAAGCACCCAAGATACGGCCAAACTGATGATCCAAAAGAAGATCACTTGGAGAGATCAAATTTCATCAGGCAAACATGCTGAGGAGATGATATCATGGGAAACTGCCTGTTGGACAAAGATCCGCTGGGAATAAAAGGGAATACTTGAAGAAGAGCTTTTGTTGTTACCCATCACGACTCTGGCTGGGGGAAGACAATGATGTGCCAACTTATCGGGGATGTTAGGAGAGATGTACTTCAACTCCTTCTTGGGGAAGCACCAGAGTGACTAGAACTCATACTGGGGATATCAGGAAATGTGAACCCACTGGGGATGAAACTCCACGATCAATGGTTCATATACTGTCTCCACAGGGGATAAAAGAATTAACCTTCTACCAAAGCACATTTCAGATTCTGATGAACATCAACTGGGGAACTCCAGCTGAGATAGACACCGATGACCTGCACTGGGGATCTGTGCAATGCATTGTAGTAATAATCTCCGTCAAAGACAACATTGGGGAGGGAAAGATAAAATCTTTTGGGGATGATGAGAAAACATCCATCAACAATCCTTGGCACAAAACTATGGTTGACTTCACTGATCCAACGGGGATACCTAGCAAACTTCTGGAGACCATTTTTGTCTAGGAACGGACTCACCGGGGAAGGCTTCAGTCGATCTCCATCTTAGTGCATCTGGACATCTGCAAACACGGAAGAATTCCTGCAACACAGTGTTAGTGAAGTGCCCCTGACGTGATGCGAAAAATCTGCCTGCCATCAAGGTCACTAAAGTTTCAGACTAATATTCAAAAGTTTTTGATCATGGTAAAACCAACAATGTTTATATGTGCAAAATTTTACCACAAAACTTTGAACGTCTTTCGCAATCAAATCAGCAAACGCAAGAAACTAATTGACAAGGAAAAACTCATTTTATTAATTTGGAAGTAGTCTTATAAATAGGCAAGTACAATAGGAGACAATTCCTGAAATGAGCCAATTGCCAAAGCAAAATAAGAGGAAAACTAAAACGCATGGAAATGCGATAATGAATCCTCATCGGGTTTCATCCCTGCTATCACTTTTATAACTCCAACTATCTCATCACTTTGCTTTTCCCGAAAAAGGTGATTGGATTGGTCACTGCCCTTCGGAGTAGCTTGAGATGTTGCCACAAGGTGCAATCGTTGATCTAATGCGGGACGTAGTCGCTGGCCCTTATTTCTTTATCAACTAGGCAAGTCTATGCATAGTATTTCTTGACTACGTCCGTGTTTACGGGTAGTGGAAAATCTTCTTCGTCCATTGTTGCGAGCATCATGGCACCACCTAAGAAAACTTTTTTTACAATAAAAGGCCTTTCGTAATTCGGCATCCACTTACCCCGAGGATCACCCTAAGGAAGAATTATCCTCTTTAGCACGAGATCACCAGGCTTATAATTTTGAGGTCACACCCTCTTGTCATATGATATCTTCATCCTCTACTGATAAACTTGTCTGTGACCGACAGCTGCCAAACGTTTCTCGTCGATGAGGCATAATTGGTCTAGTCGATTCTACACCCACTCATCTTCATCAAGCTCTACGTCTTTCATGATTCTCAATGAAGGGATCTGAACTTCGATTGGAAGCACCGCTTCCATGCCATAAACAAGAGAAAATGGGGTTGCCCCAGTTGAAGTGCGAGCGGTAGTCCTATAACCATGCAAATAAAAAGGCAACATCTCATGTCAATCTCGATATGTTACTACCATCTTTTGCATAATTTTCTTAATGTTCTTATTTGCCGCTTCAACAGCACCGTTCATCTTCGGGCGATACGGAGACGAATTACGGAGACGAATTGTGATGCTTGATCTGGAAGAACTCACAAAGCTCCTTCATCATCTTGTTTTTAAGATTCCACCCATTATCCGTGATAATCTTGTCATGAATCCCGTAACGGCGGATGATGTTATGCTTAATGAACCGGGTAACTACCTATTTGGTGACGCTCGCATAGGATGCTGCTTCAACCCACTTGGTGAAATAGTCTATTGCAACCAAAATAAAGCGATGTCCGTTGGACGCTATCGGCTTAATCTTTCCGATCATATCAATGCCCCACATAGCAAATGGCCAAGGGGAGGTTAAAACATTCAAAGGTGATGGCGGCACATGCACCTTGTCAGCATATACTTGGCATTTATAACAAACCCGAGCATGATTGAAACAATCAACCTCCATTGTAGACCAGTAATACCCAGCCCACAAGATCTTTTTAGCCATATTATACCCACTGGAATGAGTTCCAAATGAGCCCTCATGCATCTCTTCGATGATATTTGCAGCTTCATCTTTACCAACACATCTGAGCAACAGCCCATCATGATGTCTATGGTATAACACACCGTTGTTGAGGAAGAACTTCACCGAGAATCTTCTAAAAAACTTCTTATCCGTCACCTAAGCTTCCTCTGGATATTCTTGAGTTTCAAGATATCGCTTGACATCATAAAACCAAGGATCACCATCTTTCTCTGCTTCAATATAAAAACAAAAGGCTGGCTCATCCAATCTCTGAATGGTTATCGAAGGCGCTTCATTAGCCCATTTGACTTTAAGCATGGATGCTAAGGTGGCCAAAGCATAAGCCAGGTTGTTCTCTTCTCATGAGATGTGCTCGAAAGTGATCTCCTTGAAGTAAGGAATCAATTTCATCACGTGTTCACGGTTAGGAATTAAATTTGGGTGACGAGTCTCCCAATCACCATTAATCTGGAAAATCACAAGTGCAGAGTCTCCGTACACTTTCAGATGCTTAATTCTCAAGTCAATCGCCGCTTCGATACCAAAGATACAAGCCTCGTATTCAGCCATGTTATTACTGCAATCAAATCAGATTCGGGTTGTGAACGGGATGTGATGAACGTCCGGAGTGGTAATTACCGCACTAACACCATTTCCCAACGCATTGGAGGCTCCATCAAAAACCAAAGACCACTTGGCTCCTGGTTCGGGTCCCTCGTCTAGACCAGGGATGTTACCATCCCGAATGTACATGATATCCTTATTAGGAAATTCAAATCTCATCGGATGATAATCATCTACAGGCTGGTGAGCAACATAATTCGTCAACACACTACTCTTGATAGCTTTTTGAGTAGTATAATGGATGTCATACTATGTTAAGATCATTTTCCATCTAGCGATCCGGTCTGTCAAAGCTGGCTTCTCAAATATGTACTTGATCAAATCCATCTTGGATATCAACAAGGTTGTGTGAGTCAACATATATTGTCTTAGTCGGCGAGCAGCCCAGGCTAAAGCACAACAAGTTTTCTCGAGCAGTGAGTATTTTGTTTCACCGTCGGTAAACTTTTTGCTTAGGTAGTATATTGCATGCTCTTTTCGACCAGACTCGTCATGTTGCCCCAACACGCACCCCATTGAGCCTTCAATCACAGTCAAATACATGATCAACGACCTACCCTCCACGGGAGGAATGAGAATCGGAGGTTCTTGTAGATACTCTTTTATCTTGTCGAATACGACTTGACAATCGTCATTCCACCTGACCATTTGATCCTTTCTCAGTAATTTGAAAATAGGTTTGCATGTGGCAGTCATGTGAGAGATGAATCTAGAGATGTAGTTTAACCTCCCTAGAAAGCCACGGACCTCTTTCTCAGTTCTTGCCTCAGGCATTTCTTGAATTGCTTTTTTTTTAGCAAGATCAACCTGGATGCCTCTTTCACTTACAACGAAGCCTGACAGCTTGCCAGATTGTACGCCAAACATACACTTGTTCAGATTCAGCATTAATCTGAATTTCTTCATCCTATCAAACAACTTTTGTAGGTGTACCAGATGCTCTTCTTCATCCTGAGATATAGCAATCATGTCGTCGACATATACTTCAATCTCCTTATGAATCATATTGTGAAAAAGAGTTACCATTGCACGTTGGTATGTTGCCCCGACATTTTTCAATCCTAAAGGTATCACTTTGTAGCAAAAGGTCCCCCAGGGGGTGATAAAAGTTGTTTTAGCCATGTCTTCTGGTGCCATCTTAATCTAATTGTACCCAGAGAAGCTATCCATGAACGAAAACACTTTTGCGTGGGCTGTATTATCCAGCAATATGTCAATATGGGGAAGTGGAAAGTCGTCTTTCGGACTGGCTCTGTTCAGATCCCTATAGTCCACACACATTCTAACCTTGCCATCTTTCTTGGGCATAGGAACACTATTGGCAACCCATGGTGGATAAGAAATGACTTTCAAAAAGCCTGCATCAAGTTGTTTCTAGACTTCCTCTTTGATCTTCTTAGACATCTCAGTATGAGTTCTCTGAAGTTTCTGCTTAACAGAAGGACAATCTTTTTTCAAAGGTAGCTTGTGCACAACTATATCAGTATCCAACCCAGGCATGTCTTCATAAGACCAGGAGAAGATATCTGAATACTCTCGGAGTAATTCAATCACTCTTTGCTTCACGCTGTCTTCTAAAGCAGCCCCAACTTTAACCTCTCTAATCACATCAGAATTGCCCAAATTCACCTTCTCAATCTCTTCCTGATGTGGTTAGATAACCTTTTCCTCTTGCTTTAACATTCTTGCTCGCTCTTCAAGGAGTTCACAATCTTCCTCACCTTCTTCTTCAGCTTGGCTGATCGGATTATCAAAGTCATAAAGAGTGATAGTAGAGTCGTTATCGAAGAGATCCATTAAGAGTGTGGGATTATATCTACATGATTGATTTTAATGCTTATTTTAGTTTTTTAGATGATAAAAAGAAAAATAAAGCATTGTCATTTTTCATTTTAAAATTGTGATGTAAAATAGAAGGAAAGGGAACAAAACATTTGAATGAAAAGACGTTCCTTTATTTCGTGGTAAAAAGGTTGCACATGCAAACATGGTGGCCCTACATATGATTCATTGTGCCTTGGGAAGAGCACATGAATTATTTGCATGATAACAGAAACAAAAGAAAATTACTCTTTAACCATCATGACCAGGACGCAGTCTTTCGAGGTCCAGTTACTCAAATCCACGCCAGGGACACTGGGGAGGATCCACTTGTCGATATCAAATTCGTTATATCATCAACCACATTTTCTTGTCTGGGACTGATGTCGGGGCTAGAAAACCTCACGGGAGTAGCCAAGTTGGGTGCTTTAAGAATATGGCATCGCATAATGGGGTAAAATCCCAACTCGAACTTGTTAAACTTGGGTGCTACATCCACCACACTTCCCCAACCTTCAGGGGGTCTAGCCTCAACCACAACTTTAGCATCTCTTAAAGATGCCATGGAAGATTCTGACTTGTCTTTCTTAACCTCCTTCTGTTGAGGGGTCTTCAGCATATGAACTGTCTCAAAGCCTTAAAACGGAGTTTCATGAATCTCGCCATCAACCTCAACATACCGGAAGGAAGAGAGGTGGCTAACAATATATTCCTCTTTAGCACAGACTGTGATAGTTTTCCCTTCAACATGGTATTTCAGCTTCTGGTGAAGAGTGGATGTGACTGCTCCATCTTTGTGAATCCATGGATGGCCCAAAAGGAAACAGTAGGGAGGCTGGATTTCCATGACAAAAAAATTTGTAACAAATAGCTGAGGGCCGATTTTGATAGGGAGGTCTAATTCTCCAAAGACAGATCTCCAGGAACCATTAAATGCTTTAACAATCAAATCACTAGGCCGGAGTTCAAGACCTCCATAGTCGATCTTCATTAATGCTAACTTAGGAATTATATTCAGAGAAGAACCAGTATCCACCAACACACAACACAAAGTAGTGCCCCAGCACTCCATGGAGATATGCAACGCTTTGTTATGGATTCGACCCTCTAGCGGAAGATCGCAATCAGTAAACCCCAATCCGTTGTTAGCCGATATGCTTGCACATACATTCTTAAACTGGCCCACGAATATCTCTTACGGTACGAAGGCAGTGCTCAACAACTTCATTAAAGAATTCTTGTGTGCTTCTGAGTCTCGCAGCAAAGAGAGGATAGAAATTTTAGCGGGCGTCTGGGCAAGCTGATCAATCACCCGAAAATCACTTTTGCAAATGAAATTCATAATCTCCTCGACGTCCTTATCAACGTCAGTATTAGCGCTCTGTAATTCAGGATGCTTCATGGGCTATTTGCCCTTGGCCTTGGCCAAAGCGTCTACATTGGATTGTATTACAGTATTAGAGAATATTCGTCCATTTCTGGTCACACCACCACTTCCAGCGAAGTTATCGGCATTAGCAACATCCAACACGTCATCCTTCTTAGTAGAGGAGGATAAATCTTCTTGTTTCATGGCACAACTTTGTCACTTTCATATGGCAAGGGACCGGGTTTAGTGATTGCCAACGGAAGAGGTTTTGTTGGTGCAAATATAACAATCGGAGAATAAGGAATAGTAATCATAAATACATCACGTATTCCAACCTTCTTATCCTTCTTAATCCGATCAAATTGCAATTGGCCACTAGTAATCAAATACTGAATACCATCCTTCAGATTTACACAACCGTTTGAACAATGTTCACATCTCTCGCAATCAGCTTCACAACCAGCGAAAACACTCCCCTTGATCAAGTATTCCTTAACAAAAGGTGGTGGCGTCTTTACTAGGTCAACATCCATTATCAAATTAAGGACCTCCCCATCTTCCATTACAACTTGAACAACCCCACCAGTATGACGCTGCATCGAGTTCTAGGTAACGTTTGGTCCAGCATTTTGTGGTCGATCTTCCCGTTCAATAGTCTTTGAACCAATTAGGTCTTGCACTTTGCATTTGAATGCATAATAATTCTCAATGCTATGCCCCAACATTATAGAATGGAACTCACAATTGGAAATGGAATCATAATTTCTAGGACGCTTGTACGGAGAAGGAGGCGCAAATGCAGCCTTCGGCACTACCAACTTTAGATCATTCAAACGAACAAACAAATCAGCATAACTCATTGGAACGACATCAAAACTCTTAGGAGTGTGATTCTCTTGCTGCCTCTGGTTCTGTTGACGAGGTTCTTGATGAGTTTGTCGTTGAGAAGTGGAGATAGTCACTACATTGACTTGTGCCTTATTTCTGCCACCATAAACAACACTAGCTTCTCCCTTTTCTTTCTTGGGATGACCACTGTAAGCTTTCTTTAGGTTAGAGGAACTTCCTGCCTCAGAATATTGGATTTTCCCAAATTTCAGCCCACTTTCGATCCGTTCACCATAACGGACCATCTCAGCAAAGCTTGCAGAAGTGCTACAGGAAACATAATAATGTCCAGACAGAGTGCTAGTAAACATATCAATCATTTCTCGCTCGACCATGGGTGGTTGAACTCTAGAAGCAAGTTCTCTCCATTTCTAAGCATATTCTTTAAATGTCTGACCCGATTTCTAAGACAGACCCAACAACTGTGTACGGTTCGGAGCCATGTCAATGTTAAATTGGTATTGTTGGATAAAAGCATTTACCAGATCACGCCATGTCCTGATGTGACTTCTCTCAAGATGCATATACCATTCTAGAGATGCACTAGTCAAACTCTCTTGGAAAAAGTGCATGAGAATCCTTTCATCTTCAATATACACCGCCATCTTGTGGAAATACGCAGTGATATGAGTTTTCAGACAAGTTGCCGCATTGTACTTGTCAAACACAGGGACCTTGAACTTTGGAGGAAGTCTCACTCTAGGTGCCAACCCAAAATCAGATAAGTCCAAACCTGAAATTTTCTGTCCCTCAACGACCTTCAACCTTTCTTTGAGAAAACGGTACCTTTGATCATCAACTGGGAAATCTACTTCACTACCATTCAAAGAATAAGCTTCATCATTCTGATCAACATCCGGACCTTGGAAACGAGGACGTAACCTAGTACGATGCCCCTGCATCCCGTCATCAAAGAAATAAGGCCCATGTGGTGGAGTAGGTGGTGGAGGCAGAAATCGACCATTGAGATGTAGACCCTGACCACGAAGGTGGTCGTTAACACCCCAATCGGCATTATGTGTCTCATGTTCAACACGTGGCTGACCCATAGAAGCGTCATTATACGAATTTTGATGGTCATCCTCTGGACGGGATCTCTCAACCAAAGCCCTCAAATCTTGTTGTCCTAGGTTCATATTAGTGATAACCTCCATGAACTGAGTTATCTATGCTTTCATCATTGCTATACCTTGAAGTTGTTCCATTTGTAAATCGTTCGTTGTTACGAGTCGAATGCGGTGGAAGTTTGCAATTTTCTGCTAAATAAAAGGAGAAGCAGAGGATAAGAATTCCTCTCCAAACCTGTTATGCATGGTATGAACATATATGAATGTTATGCATGTAATGTTGTGCATGTAATGACATATTTGAACATTTCCATGATTCTTAACACTTTGACTCAAGTTTTAGGATTTAAACAAGATAATGGATACTGAAAAGTCTAATCATCATTAAATCAAATCAAAGAAGTTTACAAACACCTGAACAATTGCTTTGCAATTCATACAATAAAAGGAGTAATCCCATCAACAAGCATGATGGTGATTTACCGCAAAAGACAAATGAAGCATAAATCTAAAAATCAGACATAGGGAACCCTTCAACATCCTGCACATCCAATTGAATCTTGAGACGTTCCAACTCTCCAATGGCAAGGGATAGTTGGGCTTCTTTCTCTTGGATACGGGATTCATACGCCAACTTCTGATTATGCATTTGCTTTTTCAAGTCTTTGATTTGAGCCTTGTACTCCTTTTCCATATTTTCTTTGGAAGTCTTAAGGGTCTCACACTCTCGGCTTTTCTGCTCATATTTATTTTCCCAACCAGCAACAACTTTCTTATACTCTTCTCCGGGAATAGAGAAATCTTCAACTCTGGGCCTCTTCCTTGTTGAATTAGATGCTTCTCCTTTGAAATACTTGAGCTCATGAGCCAATTGATTCTTTGTTTGAGTGGCAACGAGACAATTCACTGCTAGTGTCTCCTTCACTTCAAGAAAAAGGCGATTCTGAGCACACACCCGCTCATAATCTCCTTTTGAGACAACACTTGGAACTAACTCTTGAGGATAAAAAGCTACGGCTCCGGTAATGGAAGGCCACTAACGATCGCCATTCCTCTCCTTAATCCACTAGATGTAGGAAGCATAGGCCGTGGGATCTTTCTTTCCAAAATATTGTCCTTCTTCAATGCGGGTGCTTTTCCATGCTTGAACAACCTTAGTTATTATCCCGGTAATATCAGGCACATCTTAGCATAGAGTTTCACGCACGAAACTCACATTAGGAGGTCCCATCAGAGCATAACCTAATTTCCGCAAAGAGAGAGTCGGATGGTAGTTGACTCCCCCCTTATGCCCATGAGAGGGACATTAGGGAAGTCTCCCCAATGGATGATGATCTTCTCACTTTCAATCTTGGACATTTCGCGTTAATTCCACCCAATATCTTGAGATGTGAGGCCCATCAATCTTGGAACCCACCTCATAGTATGTTGAGTGTCAATGAAAGCACAACTATGGCGAAGAAAACCTTGAAACCAATGGTACAACAATGGCACAGAACAGTTTACACTTCCACCTTTCCCTTTAAAGCTTCTGGACTGTATAGAATGATAGACATCTCCCAAAAGAGTTGGAATAGGATTCCGCTGGATGAAAATGGAAATAGCATTCCTGTCAACAAACTTGGGATCATTCAGAAATAAACACATCCCATAGATGAAACAAGCTAGAATGGCGTTAAAATTCTTCCAATCTTTCTCGACAACTTTGGCATTACCTTCCCGCAGCAGAAAACCCAAATGAAAACCTCTCATGGCCCCCTTACTTGCAACATTAGCGGACACCATAAATTTCTCCAAATGAAGAGCTTTCGCGATTTGATCATTGGTCGGTCTCTCCATAGAGGCATGGAAAGTCACTTGATGCAAAATAGGAATGTCTAGAATGCTAGAATATTCTTCCAACGTAGGCATTAACAAGTAATCAGGGAATACAAAACACCTCAACTCACGGTCATAGAATTGGAAAAGAGCACGGGCCGTCATACGATACTCGGTCAAGGAGACTTGACCATGTCAGAATTCTTCCATAATCCTTGGTAAACATGCCAACATTCTCAGGTGTAGACTTGTTAGCCAATAAGAGGAGATTCTCAAGAGCGGGAGTGGGAAATTTGTACACTGGATGACGTCTCTGATTGTTCTTCTTTTTAGTATCCATCTTCCAAAACGACCCACCAACTAGACTCAAAGGCTAGAGAAATCCTTGAAATAAACAAATATGCAAGTTAAAATATGCAAATTAAAAGTTTTCATGAATGCAATGCTTTAGAACCATATCTTCTGTATGTTAAACCACTATTGTACTAAAATCCCGGACAAATGCAACAACGTCAAAAGCTTGACACCCAATCGAGATATCATGTAGAAACCAAATCTGAATATCACAGGGTCAAAGTTCCGACATCAAACTGGAACTCCATAGAAAATACCAAAAAATACCAAGTCACCGTCAATAACAAGTCACCAACGGTCACCAACAATACCTGTAGTAATGATATCCCGCCCCAACTCATAGGGTAATTCTAGATACAACGGGGGATCCCTAATGATAAAAAGAGTCGACGATCCTTTATCGAGTACTTCGTTGACTACACAATAGGGTGTAGGGCAAAAGCACCGTCAATCGAATCTCGTCTGAGTTCGGTACTTCATGCCTCCTCACACGCACCACGAGATGCGGGATTCGACATGAACATCCATCTATCCTATATGTCACTGGTAGGGGTAGTGGGCCTTTTACCTCAAGTAACACCCACCCAAACCAAGAGATCAACCAGTACAGCAACAACAACCCATATACAGGATATATGAAAGTGATAAAGATGCCATATAGAATGCAATGCAAAGCATACAAAGGATGATGCGATAAAGCGAGTAAATAGATAAACACCCAATAGACATGAAAATAAAAGCTAAGATCAACTCCTAGACGGACCAGCAATAGGTCATCTGTCCCCAGTGGAGTCGCCAGCTGAAACCACCTGGCTGAACTTACAACTGATAGGGGTGTATCAAAGGAGTCGCCATCGAACGTCTTTTATCTCGCGAAGGAGAAAGGAAAAACATCGAGTCAACCTAAAGGGGAGACATCACGGTCCTATGATCGAGAGATCGAGAGAATCTAGGTAAGGGAGTTAGTTAGGCGAGGGGAACGGATTAGCACCCCACACGCCTGTAGTACTCTACGATATCCACTTCTATTTTCTAGCTAAAGGGTGTGTTATATCTATCTATGCTCAAAAACGCTACAATGCATGCAAAAGAAAATGGAAAAATAAAGTAACCACGGGGAAAAGAAGGAAATATTTACAAGTTGTGCTCGATCGAGCCGCGTGACAAGATGCCTACGTATTCCAGCATGCAATGGAAAAGTTAGAGCGTCGTAGTTCGGCTCACTTGTTTTGGTTGGTTTTGTGTTTTTTACTTGTGAAAAAGATTTTAAACACAAAAAGAAAAGCACACAAAGGCGAAAAGAGTTTGTCTTGGTTGGTTGCTTTTACCTTGCGAAAGGAGTTCAAACCATTATTAACTGTTTTTCAAAAGGAAAAAAAAAGAAAGCAACTTTTGGTTTTATTTACATGCAAAGATACAAAAAGAACTAGCAAAACAAAAAGGAACACTAACTAGTACTAGCCTTAATGTTGTCATGCAAAGATTAGACCTATGGTTAAGGATGTAAGGGAATCTCTACCTATGTCAACATGTAAAGGATGTCAATCCTAATGTCTAGGCTCGACAGCTATCCTAACCGAGCACCCCTAGGGGAAAGCTATCTTATATCTGTCTTGGTTGTGAAACCAAGGGATGCAAAGGGATGAAGCAATCAAGTGCTACGGCAGAAGCACACAAGCAATGCAATGCGCAAACAAATGTCAAACAATTGTAGGCATAGCCCACAAAGCTAATGATGTGAGTTCAGCAGTAAATGCAAACCCCAAGAATGAGTGGAAACTCAGAATAGGGAACTCTAGCCACTTTTGTAATCGATTCGATAGGAATATTTACACGATTCGCGTGCACCATAAAAGACACGGACTAGAACTGCGGGGGACGACTCCCGACCCTTTTTGCTTGCCCATATATCAATGACTCGATAGCAGGAAATATAAAAAATGGGACTTTGCTTTGTGGTGCCACGTCGGGTGTCCTAACCACTTTTGGCCTATGCAAGCATAATTGTAAACACAATGAAAAGCGCCTCCCTATGCACGAATGAGGACTTTAAACAAACCAAACACAATTAACAAACAGAAGTGCCCTAAATGGGTCTTTAAATAAACCAGAGGGGTTCCTGAACATGCTCCAACTACGGAAGCCCCATCATACATCTCTATTCCTACTTCTCATGGCAAAAGAAAGTTGTAAAGCCCTACTTCTCATGATATCTAGGAAAGCTGTAAGAGAATGCGATAAATGGTGTAGAAACTACCAAACGGATATAGAATCCGAAGTGCGCTACAAGCTAATGAAATACTCTGGAAAACATCAAGTATTGCAGCCATGCAATAAGAGTAAACCGGTCATAAGAACTCAAGGTATCAAAAACGAGTGCAATGCGCGTTCATGTGCTTCCGAAGCAATAACACCTGCAACAGAACCACGCAAGCAGCCAATAGAATGTACGTATATGCGCACAAGCAAAGGAACATGTGAATACACAGTCCACTCAAGGTACACCTGTAAGAAGGGAGTTAGACCCAAAAAGCAAGCAAAATGAATGTATATATAGGTATACAAATGTGAAATATCAAATAATTGTGTCATACGTGTGTACAACACATGCTCCTGCATCAAATACATATCAAACAATGGTTAAGACTGTTAGTACATATGTTGTTTGCATTTGGAATTAAGAAAGGACAGAAAATTCAGTTCCAGGTCGCGCTAAGTCTAGTATGTGGCGCTAAGCGCGACCAAACCAGAAATTTTGGCGCTAAGCCTGCTCCTGGAGGCTCTAAGCGCGACCTACAATACAAAAGTCAGTAGCTTTGGCGCTTAGCGCGCTTCTGGTGGCGCTAAGCGCGGTCTGTAACCTGCAGAATTTTCCTGTTTTGAACTCAATCACCTGTCCATGACATTCTCGATGCCAAGAGTCAATCCATGCAGTCAAGAAACAGTTCCAATGTTCATAGATGAAGGACTATGTATGAACATTTTAAGAATGCAAGTTGTATCAACAATTCTAATGTACATATGCAAAATTTTGTATGAACATGGTAAGAATGCAAGTTGAAATCAACAATTCCAATGCTCTTATGCAAAATTATAATGCATGAACATGTCAAAAATGCTAGTTGGATCAACAAATCTAATGCTCATATGCAAAGCAATAATGCACGAACATGTCAAGAATGCTAGTTGAAACAACAATTCTAATGTTCATATGCGAAGAAACAATGCATGAACATGTTAAGAATGCAAGTTGTGTCAACAATTCTAATGTTCATTGTCAGGAAATAATGCAAGCAAGTCATGCTACAAAGAAGTATTGAAAGCTCATGTCAAGTCTAAATTGTACATTAACACAGACACTTGGAATGCATATCCATGGATTATGTACAATACACAATGTGCCTAATGATCACAATGCCCTTGAATCTACATGTTGACACACTTTCGAATGCAAATTATGCTTCAAATCATCATGAATCAATGCAATCCAATCAATCTAAATGCTCTCTAATGCATGAGCATGTGATAGATGATGCAATATGTACAAGTTTGTGACCTAGATGTTTGGTGAATAAAAATGCACAAGAGTATATGCATGCTATGTACAAAATCTTCACACCGACACAAATAACGTTGCAAAATCCGATTCAAATCAAAGAATTCGAGAAAGAAAGTTCAAAAATTAGAATCTACATGTAATTTATAAGCAATAACAGCATTCAAATTCAAGAAAAGCTAAAAGTCAATAATAGCTTAAAATAAGTGCTTAATTGAACTTAACACTTACTTGAACTTGAAGTTTGAATCAAATTGAAGAGGAATTCCTTGTACTCTTCAAAGAAAATACCAAATCAGTATCGAATTGATGATAATCCTTGAAATCAAGCTTGAATTCTTGAAGAAAACTTTAAGTCTTCAATAGAGAATTGAAGAAGATGAAGAATAATTGCTTGAATCTTGAAATTGAAGAGAAATACACAAGAAACCGTTCCTTTTATGTCATATTCGAACAGAAGAAGGAGAAGAGGAGCAAGATTCTATGAGAAGAAGTTGCAGGGCGTGCTAAGCGTGGTGAGACGCGCTTAGCGTGGTCTGTGGTGGTGGCTTGTGGTTGTTGTTTGGAGGGAAAGTTGAAGTTTGAAATTTGTTCTTGAGTTTTTTCTTTGGTTTGAGAGAGAATTAGAGTTTGATTTGTGGTGAAAATTAAGCAAACGATTGTGTTGTTGTAATTTGTGAAGGCAAAAATATATTTGTAGTTTTAGGAGTTGGGCCTAAATCTATAATCATGATTATCCAAATAATTCTCGTAATTAATCCAAAACAGCCAAATCCGTGCAGATTTTGAAGTCAGAATATAAACGAAAAGTGTCCGGAATGAGATTTTTCATGCGAGAATCAAATTTTCGACTTGATCAGGTGAATGGTCAAGGCGATATGAATTTTTGATGTTTCAACACGGTTTTCAGGCTACTGACACATGCATAATTTTATTTGCGCTCTTCGGAGAAAATGCCTCGAACGAGGGTCTTCTGATCAAAATTTACAAATGAGTATTTCTGAGACACTCGAAGCTAACGAAATATGTGAACTTTTAACACTGGTCCCATCTTGTTTCGATAAAAATCAAGCGAGATATGAATTTTTGAAGTTCGCGTATCAGATGAAAATTTGCTCGGTTCAGCTCAAAATCAACTCCAAAGAATAAAATTTCGGTATTGATTGGTGAGGAATCAGCTCTCGAGTTGCAAACGAAAGTTATAGAGGGCATTGATGTGGAGTTTTAGAAATTGATCCCGCTTAGTTTCGATTTTCTAGCTTGAAGATATGAACTATTTAGTGGACAGAACATACAGTTCAGCACTAAAATTCAGTTTAATCCGCTGGAGAAATCCATTTCCCTGAGGACCTTCCTCACACAATTTGCTTTCAGCTTTCAAACGAAAGTTGTAGATAATAAGGAGAGGAGCTTCCCGATCAAAAAATAATCAAAAAATACCCGATGAGGTGAAAGGTACGCCTTCTAGAGTGCTCAAAACGCAACAAAAACCTAGAATTCACTTTATAAGAAATGAGCAAATAAATTCTTTTTGTTTGGCGAAACGGCCTCCAAAGTGATCTGAGATAATCGAAACGTGCCATTTTCAGAACTTGGGATACCTTGAACCTAGTAACCTCATGATCAATTCTATGTATGCGACTACATGTATGTTTATGCAATCGAATTATAAGCCAGAAATACGGGAAAGAAGAGGGTAAATTTTAGGGTACAACAGGGTTTGATATCTTATTCCCTTCCTGTTGTTTCTACTAACTCCATGGATCATTGAAGCCATCTTGCTTCTATCTATGCTTTTAGTCAGAAACTTCTGAAAGCTATAGTCATATTCTTTAAGAATATCTTTAGAACTTGAAGCAGTATCTGAACTAGAGGTTTTTTGAAATTTTTGAAAATCATCTTTAAGTTTAATGTTATTTTCTTTATGTTCATCATTTTCTGCTTTGAGTTGTTCAATCTCAGATACAAGACTCTTTTTAAGTTTCTTGTATTTTATCTTGAGCTGACTTTTAATTTCAAAAAGTTTTGAAAGACTATCTATCAATTCAGTACGAGAGAATTCAGAGAATACCTCATCAAGGTCTGATTTATAGCCTGAGTAATTTTTTGTTGTGGCCATGAAAGCTATGTGGGCATGCTCATCTTCTGAGTCAGTTTCAACTTCAAAAGAATCTGAGTCGTCCCATGTTGCCATCATTCCTTTCTTTTTCTCAAATCTTTTCTTTGGCTTTTCTCTCTGAAGCTTGGGACATTCATTTCCGAAATGTCCAGGTTCTTTGCATTCATAGCATGTGACACTTCATTTATTGAACTTCTTGTGTCTAGAGGATTCTCCTCTATCTTCAGATGTTCTGTGGTTTCTGAACTTCTTTTGCCTATGTTTCCACATTTGATTTATTCTTCTGGAACGTATGGATAGTTCATCTTCTGACTCTGAATCTTCAAAGCTTCCATCTTCACCTTGAAAAACATTAACATCAAATTGTTTAGTAGATTTCAAAGCAACTGACTTACCTTTCTTCTGAGGCTCAAATTCATCAAGCTCTATTTCATGACTTCTCAGTGCGCTGATGAGTTCTTCTAGAGATATAGCATTCAGATCTTTTGAGACTTTTAAAGTTGTCACCATAGGTGCCCATCTTCTGGGTAAGCTTCTCATAATTTTCTTTACATGATCAGTCTTGGTGTATCCTTTATCCAGCACTCTCAGACCAGCAGTTAAGGTTTGAAACCTTGAGAACATTGCCTCAATAGATTCATTTTCCTCCATCTTGAATGCCTCATACTTCTGGATAAGCGCCATAGCTTTAGTTTCCTTGACTTGAGCATTTCCTTCATGTGAAATTTTGAGTGACTCAAAGATATCATGTGTTGTGTCTCTGTTTGTAATTTTTTCATATTCTATTTTTGAAATGGCATTCAACATAATATTTCTAGCTTTGTGAGGATTCTTAAATTCTACTTTATGTGCTTTGTCCATTTCTTTTCTTTCTATTTTGTTTCCATCTTCATCTACTGGATGTTTGTAACCATCCAAAACCATATCCCAAAGATCAGCATCATAACGTGAAATAAAACATTCCAATATATCCTTCCAGTATTCAAAGTCCTCTCCATCAAACATAGGAGGTTTAGTGTTGTTGTTGTTGTGATCTGTTTCCATTTTGTGTTTTCCTTCTGAATCTTTATCTGACACTGTTAAGTGTTTGCACCCAGAACCAAGTGCTCTGATGCCAATTGAAGGCTTAGAAAACACTTAGAAGGGGGGTTGAATAAGTTTTTTAAGATTAAATCTTTCTTTTTATCAATCAACAAAACTAAATACTCAAGGATTTTTATCCTGGTTCGTTTAAAACTCAAACTACTCCAGTCCACCCGTCAAGGTGATTTTGCCTCTCTCAACGAGGACTTAATCCACTATAATCAAAAGATTACACTGCACAACCAACTATTGTGACTATCAACAATGCACAAGCCAACTGCAAGTGACTAACACCTCTAAGACTCAACTAGTCCTAGTCCTCTTGAGAAATCTGACCCAACTGGTCTCTCAAGGAACAATCTTACAAGAACTTCTAGACAATGTGTTTACAATTGCTTCTAAAAATCTTTATCACATAGTGTGATTTTTACACAAATTATTTAGATCAAACAACTTAGAAATAAAACTTTACAAGAAGGTGATTTCAATCTGGAAGCGTAAGTTGTCTGTGAGTAATTGTTGTTTTCTTCTTTAAATTTGAACTATTTATATAGAGCTTCCAGAAAGTTTCCGTTGCATGGTTAGCGTGTCTTGGATACAGGAAAATGTAATTAATGAAGTACAATTCACGTGCTTTTGTTTTCTCCAAGTGTCATAGAAATTTTAACCACTCAAGTACTTCAGCCGTTTTAGCTTTGTAGGGTAATGTTACTGTAGCAGGTTTTGTCTTAGAAGAAGACGTACAAAAAGAGCATAATCTTTTTGTAAGCCTTGTTAGAACATCTTCTAATCAGATAATTCTCTTGGTGCTTCTATCAAAGGTTTTCACTTGCATGCTTCTATCAGAAGTTGCTTCTAGCTTGCGTGACCAGAAGTTCTACTATCATTAGAACTTCTAATTCTTGTTTTACTTAGCATAATTTTGATGTCTCTATATTGTTCAATGCTTGAGTCACAACATCATCTGAAATGAAAACAATATTTATCAGAGTATCATATCTATTATACAAAATTTATTCCACTTGTTATCATCAAAAATCTAAGATTATTTCTAGAACCAAACTATGTTCTGACAAATACCACATCCCATCCTTTGGACAACCACATAAACAACAAATAACCAGACAAAAAAACCAAGCTTCGGATGATTCAATACTTTTAGGTGAACTCTTGTCTCAAGAAAAATGGGAAGAGTAACGGTTGTATTTCGAGGAAATCCACTCTTAATTGAATATAATGGAATAACCTGCATACGAAGATAATAACCAAACAAAGAGAGAATAACACGAAGAGCACAAAAATCTCCCAAGCTGAGGTTAAAGGTCCTAATCCTAAGTCCAAAGATCAAGCTCTAGGTACAAGGATAGTAACCAAGTCCAACTATAATTTTTTATGTTTAAGTTGAATTATTAGATATTTTGGAAAAGGAAAACAAATCTCAAGTGAGCAAATTCAAAATAACAAGAAAGTAAAATGCTCAAATGAGCAAAGGAAAATGACATGACATGTAAATGCTAGAAGTAAAATGCATAAAAATAAAGAGCATAAAAGTAAATGCAAAAAAATAAAGAGCGGAAAATAAAAAGGCACAAAATAAATGGCAATTAAAAATGGTATAGCAAGATGACCATCTTGAAACTTGTCAAGTATATCGTCAAATTGTTAATTGTTAGTCGTCAACTCGACCACACGACAAGTTTCAATCGTTTTTTTGTCAAGTATATCACCGGTTTTGGAATTATCATATCACTTGATCAAAAATGATTGATAATTTCAAATGGTCAAAGTTAGTGGAAGCTTGATTAGAAATCAATGCGGCCACACGACAAGCGCCACAAGTGTTGAAAGATCAAAGCTCAAGTCATCTTTTGGGCCACCAATTGATCAATTTCTCTGAATCGGGACAAAAGAAAAATAAGATGGAGAAGAAGAAAACATTTTCAAATTTATTTTGCATCAGATGAGTTTTATTCGGTCTAACTTCGTCAAAATCAATCAACTTTCTTGGTGGATTTGGTCAAGAAACCTATCAAAACCCAAATTCCATTGATGTTGGGGAAATTTGTGACTCCAAATTAAATTCAAAAATTAGCAAAATAAAATGAAAATAAAAGTCATATAAAAAATATTGAAATTAGGTTATTTAATTGAACTTTATTAACGAAATACATAAATAGTTTTTTTTCATCAATATAAAATTCCAAAAAAATTACCCAAAGTCAACCAGAGGTTAACAAGTGTTGACATAATAGCAAAAAAATAGTAAAATCAGAAAAGGATGAAAAATGTCAAAAATAGCAAAAAATAGTAAACTCAGAAATAAAAATAAAATGAGGTCACCAATATTTGTCAAATGACCATTGAATCCTTCCAGAATTTTTCCATAATTTTAAAATGTCAAAAAGTATTTTTAAACAATTAAAAAACATCAAATAAAAGAGAAAAATCATAAAATTATCAAATCTGAAAAATAAAATTATGAAAAAACAAAATTCAGAAAGATAATAGTCCAAAATGTTTTTGTGAATTTTTTTCATAATCAGAAAATAAAATAAAAACAGAAATAATGTGGGCCATCTGATCTAGTCAAAACGCGTTAGAAAGCTAATCCAATGGATCAGAAGCGCTGTGCTTGATATGGACCTCTTTTAAAATCTCACCGGATCATCATTTAAAAGAAAATTAAAAATAAATAAATTCAGAATTAATGTCACGCGTTGGATGAATTCTGACTCACAAAAGTAATCAAATCCAAAGGCTCTCATTACGCGCGTATGGTAGGATCTGAACACTAGATCCAATTTAATAAAATTACATCTCAAGCCTTCATTGGTTGAAGACAAACACGTAGGTCGTCTTCAACCTCTAGCCATCATCCAAGGCTAATTCTCAAATTGTAAAATAAATTCTTCAGACCGGTGTCATTCGCTTTGTCTCTTCAAGACGATTCTAATGGTACCCTCGCGAAAAATGTATTTCATTTGTAAAATGGACAATTTGGAAAAACAGAAATAATAACGAGCAGTTATTTTCAGAAATTCTCAGTCAATTCTCAATGAAAATGCAAATGGTGAAGATCACAAGGATCGGGGAGATGAGGAGAGTGCAATGACGTTTTATTTTGCAAGGTTTGATGGAGATTTCTACCTGAACGAAGTTCACTTTCAAAGCTCTGAAACTAGACTTGGATAACACGACTAAGGAAGCTTCAAGGCACGATTCTTGTTCTGTTAGCTTCAGTGAGGTTCCAGGAAGAAGAATGAATGGTTAATTTTAGGTTGGAAGTGGTCTAAGAGTGAAAACAAAATCTAAGAAATGTGAGGTTTAGTGTGAGTTTGGCAGCGATTTTCTGGCTCTCAAAGCTTGAGGAAATGATTGGCATGACTTGCTTATTTATAGTAGAAGTGAATGGGATCAAAAGAGAGGGTGTATGATGCAATTTGGAGCGAAATCTTGCACATCTGCATCATGAGCAAAGTGTGACTTGCAAGTTGTCAAAACTCAGCCAAACCGTGTGTTTTATCCCTCTAATCAAGCTTGGCAACTTTTCTAATCATGTTTAAGTCCAAAACGCGCATCAATTTGATCATTAGAAGCTACATTATTGAAAACAAAATCTTACTTCAAGCACAAAATCAATTCCACGAGGCTCTCTTTGCAACTATGGTTCTCATCACTCAAGGACCTTTAGGATGCAATCTTGGGCTCTTTTGAAAGCTGAGATTACAAGCTTTACAATTCACTTAGAAATGTATCATTTTGCAACTTGAGTTGAAAGTTTTGATCATTTAAAATCACCAAAAAACATATGACTTTTTATTTTTAGAAAAATTTCTAAGTTTGGCAAAAAAAACGACCTATAATGTTTTCAACCCAAACACGGTCTTCCATCAAAAATTTGCTCTTGATTTCTAAAGATGAAATGAAGTAGATCTTTCAAAGAACATTTTTCAAAATTAACCAACCAAAATCTCCAAAAATTGAGCAAGTTATGGCCTTGTGAAGTTGAGTTAAAATCATGAAATGACCTATAATCTTTTGATCTTTTCAAGTAACTTCCAAACACTTTCAATATTCAAATCTTATATGGAAACAAATTTCACATATTCAAGATTGTTGTGCAAAAATAATGACCTCAAAATGATAAATGATGATCAAGATATATTCATTTGAAGTTGATTGTCCAAAAGTTGAGGAATTCATCAAGGACTTGTAATCTGTTGATCTCATAGGCCAACTTCAAAGCATTTTCTTTTCTCACCAATTGAACTAAGTTGTTGTAGACACCCTTAGGTTCATTGTGAAAGAAAAATGAGCTCAAGGAGGCAAGGGATGACCAAGATATTATCCTTTGAAGTCATACAAGGTGGATGAAGCATCAATCTAGAGAGTGGGCAATCATAGGTCTTCAAAACAAACTTCTCATCAAATGCTCTTGAATTCATCCACAAACTTCACACGCACATCAAGATATGGTCCTCAGAAGTCCAAAACCCTAATTTCAAGAGAGATGGCCATGGGATGGAGGAATTTTTGAATTTGATGATATCTTTCAAGCATGAAGCACATATTCAAGACAAGAGAGCATATTTGATGATAAAAGAAGTCTTCAAAGAGAGACAATACTTTCAAAATCTTGAGAATTGATGAGAGAAGGCATGGAAATAAACACATGAACCTATCAACTCTTTGAGGAACTTGTGCACCATTCACCTACAAAATTTAGAGCAAAGTATACACATCATGGTTAATCAAATATCAATCATCACACACAAACAATAATCACTTCCACAAGGTGCTTGGTGATCTCCCAAAGGGAAAACCCTAAAGATAAGAGAGAGAGAAAGAGAGAGAGAGAGAGAACCAATTTGGGATCTTTGTGCAATGCAATTGTATGAAGTATGAGAGAATCTTAGGGCCAAAGATTGGGGTACAACACCTGCCCTTATTTAAGTGTATTCTATCCAGAGATAAAAAGGGAACCTTCGCCTTGACAGGATAGAAGATACTTAAATATAACACAAGCCCTATTTTCTCCCTAACATGCCATGTAATGTTTAAGTGTTATGTAATGCAAAAGAATGAATATCAAAGGAGACAGGACACCACTGGGGAAAATGATAACTCCACCTTGAAAAAGGGAAAATCATGACATGGGTTTAACTAACAAGCAAGAGCAACAATCCTTAGATAGACGACGGACTATCCCCTCACAGAGGAGTTAGCAAAAACAAAAGAATGACGTCGACTTCCTAAAGAGAGTAAACCATCAATCCTGAATAAATGCCAAGAATTGTTTCTGAACAAAAGGTGGTAAGAAGACAAGATCAATGAAAGGACCAATCATCAATGAGCTTGTAAATCACCTAAGGAGACATTCAACAACGAGTTTGTAAATCACCCATTGGAAATAAATGGTTAAATCATCAATGAGCTTGTAAATTACCCAGAGCAAAACCAAAGAAACGTTCAACAATGAGCTTGTAAATCACTCAAAGGAACTTCCATTGATGAGCTTGTAAATACCCAAAGATACATTCAACAACAAGTTTGTAAATCACCCATTAGAAAGAAATGGTTAAATCAGCAATGAGCTTGTAAATCACCCATAGCAAAACCAAATAAATGTTCAACAATGAGCTTGTAAAACACTCAAAGGAACTTCTATCAATCAACTTGTAAATCACCCATAGGAGATAAATGGTTAAATCAGCAATGAGCTTGTAAATCACCCAGAGCAAAACCAAAGAAACATTCAACAATGAGCTTGTAAATCACTCAAATGAACATCCATCGATGAGCTTGTAAATCACCCATCAGAGACTCCCATAATAATTTTTCAACTTGCTGGAGGTGAACGGTCAATCCCTAGCGAGAGATTCCTCATTGGGTTACCGTAATAAAATTATATTGTCATTAACAGACTTGCTGGAAAAGATTAAGTTGTTCAAGAAACGGGATTGTCACCTTCTATTTTGGAGAAAAATATTCTCAATATCATTGGAGAATGAGAATGGACTTCCATGGGAAGAGTCAAGTTCACTCCAGCCTAAGATATAGAGTCTTCTTTGCGCAAAATAAATTCAGTACCTCTCCAGAAATTCACAGTCTAAAACAACAATGCCAATTGGAGATTAGGATCCAGACCAAGACTGCACTGGGGAAGAGGCTATATCTCTCCACGAAGGATAACTGTGGGGAAAGCGAGAAGGATGAATCTTTTCTACTCAAAACTGACAATGGTGAAATATATGACATACTCGGATTACCAACGTATGCAAATGGGCAACGAATTAAAGCCATGCATAATGTCTGAATGAATGTACAAGAGATACGTATGGACATCTTATTGAGGATCAACAAAGAAGATCAAATGGCGCATGGACGACACTCAGCCAACATAAAATCTTCTGGAAATGTGGGCTTGAAAAGACAAACTCCCATCAGGCGCGTTGTTGACATTTCCAGGCGTTATTTAACAAACACATTATGTGGAGATGTCATCATGTTCCAACAAGGAAACAATTTGTGTAAACTCTTATGGGGAGAACTGAGATGCTCTGTTAGAGCAACCTGTTTTTCACTAGAATCTCATGCTTGGGGAAGAAAAAAAATTCTACAGAGGTCCTTTAGGGACCAACCTCTACATTACTGATCAAAGTTGGGATAGTGCTATCTTGTACTTTTGCATTACACCCGATGTAAACACACTTTAGAATTGTAAAATTTTTCTCAATTATGTTCTAACGAATCTGTTTGCTTTGAAATGAATTTTCAATAATAAAAGGATATTTTTAGGAACTGGATAAAATAGGATTGCAAAGGAATTGGATAAAAGCTCAAATTTTATTGATAGAATGGTAGCTTGCCAATAGCATGACTCCACAGATGATTACAAAGTTTTGAAAAATGGTAAATACATGAAAAAGGGACATTGAAATACAATGAGCCCCATTCTCCCTAATAACTTCGAACTCCTGTATTGTAGTCTTCGGTTGAGGTATAAAGATGATCCATGTAGATTATTGGTTCTATGATCAAGTCTTGTCTGATGTAGTTACTTGCCGATAAATCCCTAACTTTTTCCTAGACCGCCCTTGCGGGTTTTCAGTCTACCGGGAGATTCATTTTATTTATGTCTCTAATGTTTGCCTAGACCGCCCTTTCGGGTTTTCATCTACCGAGACGCTCCTTTTTTCCTAAGTCGCCCTTTCGGGTTTTCAAATTAGCGAGTTGTTCTTTTATTTATTTAGGCGAAGTATTTCTTGACTATATCAGCATTCAGAGGACGTGGGAACTCCTCACCATCCATAGTTTCAAGAATCAATGCACCTCCAGAGAAGGGTTTCTTGACAACATATGGACCTTCATAATTTGGAGTCCATTTGCCTCTGGAATCAGAGTTTAAAGAAATGATCTTTCTGAGCACGAGGTCGCCTTCTCTGAATACACGAGGTTTGACCTTTTTATCAAACGCTTTCTTCATTCTCTTCTGGTACAACTGACCATGACACAAAGTAGTCATACGTTTCTCTTCAATCAAATTCAACTAATCATATCTGTTTTGACACCACTCGGCTTCTAACAACTTATCCTCCATGATGACTCTCATTGATGGAATCTCAACTTCCACGGGGAGTACTGCTTCCATGTCGTACACTAGAGAGAAAGGGGTCGCTCCTGTTGAAGTGCGTACTTAAGTGCGTACTTAAGTGCGACACCCATGTAAAGAAAAGGGTAACATTTCATGCCAATCTTTGTAATTCACAACCATCTTCTGTATAATCTTTTTGATGTTCTTGTTTGCAACCTCAACTGCCCCATTCATCTTGGGTCTGTATGGTGAAGTGTTTTGATGGACAATCTTAAATTCTTACAAAGTTCTATCATCATCTTATTATTCAAGTTTGATCCGTTGTCAGTAATGATTCTGCTCGGCACACCATAAAGACAAATGAGATTGTTCTTGATGAATCGGACCACCACTTGCTTGGTACGTTAGCATAAGAAGCCGCTTCAACCCATTTGGTGAAGTAATCAATTGCTGCCAATATGAAATAATGTCCATTATAAGCCTTGGGTTCAATCATCCCAATCATATCAATACCCCACATGGATAAAGGCCATGGGGAAGAAATAATATTGAGTAAAGTTTGAGGCACATGAATCTTGTCAGCATAGATCTCAAACTTATGGCACTTCCTCGCAAATTTGTAACAATAAGATTCCATTGTCACCCAATAATATCCTGCCCTTAGTATCTTTTTAGCCATAGAGTGTCCATTGGCATGGGTACCAAAAACAACCCTCATGAATCTCATGGATCAACATGTCTGCCTTGTCGTCACGCATCGAGCAAGACCATGTCATGATTTATTTTGTATAACACACCTTCATTGAGAAAGAAACTACCAGATAATCTCCTCAAGGTATTTCTAACTTTTCTTGTCGCGTCAACCAGATACTCTCGAGTCATCAGGAAACACTTAATATCATAATACCAGGGCCTTTCATATTTTTCCATATCTAGGGAGAATATGTAAGCTGGCCTTTCAAGACATCCAATAGTGATATGAGGTACATCATGTCATACCCCAAAATTTGCCCTCCTACTTCTCAAGACATCACATACATCCATACTCAAGGGTTTCACAAGGGTTGACCAGACAAACTCTCTCCTAGGTAGTCAACCCAAACTAGGGTTCGGCTATTCTCAGATCAAGGTGGTTTCCAACATCTCCAGTGGTCATCATGCCTCATCATGCCTCACCATATGCCTCAAGGGATCTCCATGTCAAGTTTCAAGCCTTACAAGTCAAGTTTCCTTAGACAATTGCTTAGATGGTTGAAAATCAGTTGTATTGGACAAAAAGTCAAACTTCATGATTTTTGGTCAACATCCATATTTTGAAGTAATATTCATCATTTTATCAAGGGTTGATCATGATTCATCAAGAAAACTCAAGATTTGATCAAAAGTCAAACTTTTCAAATTAGGGTTTTTGAAGGAAAAGTCAACAGAACTTTGACCAAGCATAACTTTCTCATACTTTATCAGAAATTTTCCCACCAAAGCTCATTTTTAAGAGAATTCAATTCTCTACAACTTCATGTCTCACAAGCTTGGCCAGAAAATGCTTCATTTGGAAGATATGGGTCAAAACATTACAGGTCTTCTTCAAAGTCAACAAAAAGTCAACGTTTTGTAAAGAAGTGTCATTGAGCATGGAAACTTCAATTGAGCTGAAACCAAAGAGGTTGTTTAGAGGACATCTAGAGCTTTCCAAAAAGTCCAAGAACACCCAAAAATGTTAAAAATTGAGCAAGATACACCTTGCACAAGTTGAGCATTTTTTGAAGAGGTGCACAAAGAGAAATATGTGACAAATGCAAATTTTTTCCAAATGGGATTATAACTTTATGATCCAAAGTTGATCATAATATTATCCATGACCTCTTTACACCTTGCCACGACCTTTTCCTATTTTCTTGATTTATTTTTGAATTTAAAAGCATTTAATTTAATTTTAAATTAAATAAAATATGAAAACAAGGTATAAAACAAGTTGGGTTGGATTTCTATCTATCTTGAGGACCAAGAAAGCCCACAATACATGCCAATTTCGTGCAAGATCATACAAGGAAGAGAAAATCAAATTTTGGAAAGATTTGATAAAAATTAAGAAGAAAATATTTTTGCATTCAAAGCCATATCTTTTTTCATTCTTTTTGATCAAATCTCTTGCTCTATAAATACAGAACACATTCACAAGACCAAGGGACGAAACTCTAGCCTCATGAGTCAACCCTAAACTTCACAAAATTCTTACAAAGTTGCAAATTTCGAAACCCTATTTGCAGCCATTTTCAGGCCTTCTTATTTATCCATTCGTGTTCCTGAGCTTCCCAGCAAGCAAACCAAGCCCTTACGCGAAGCCAAAGCATTCCAGGTCGTGTTATCCAAGCATCACCGGTTTGGTAAAACTCTCAAATTTGATTTTCATAATTCATGTATTATTAACTGTTTTTGTTTGTTTGTTTGATCCCAGGACATCCATTAAAACATGTTTGATGCATTACATGTGAGTTTAGACGTAGAAATCACAGCCTGCCATTGTTAGGGTTCCAAAACGGTGAAGCTTCGTATTGAATGATACAAGCAGTTTCAGACCATGAAAAGTATTCCATTGGATTCGTAATGCCCTAAATATATGATTTGGGCACTTTCTTTTTGTTTTCTGATCGATTTTCACAAGTTTCCAAAATCATCTCGCCGGAGAAGATGACCGGAGGTCCGATCTAGGCTTTTCTGGTTTGGGTCAAAAGAGAAACTCTGCATATCTGTTAATCCATGTAACTTAACTCATGGATGTATCTCCGCCCCAACGGTTAAACTTGCGCGCACTAAGTCACTTGTTCCAAAGATCATGGGTTCGAACCCTGCTTTTGCCATTATTTTTCATCCTATTTTGCTATATTTCAGGTTTCTCCAGAAGGCTTGCCCAGAAATCACGCCTTCTGGCCCTTTATGCCACGCTCTACGCCCTAGAAGCTCTAGCTTCTGGGTGTGCTTCCCAGCAGAAAGCCCCAGAAGGACGTACTTCTAGGCATCTCCAAGCCAGAAGCTCCAAAAAACCCAAGGTTCTAGACACTTCCACGCGCAAGAATCCCCCAGAAGTATGCACTTTTGGGCACGGTCAGCCAAGGGTCTCTTAAAAGTTCCAACTTCTGGGAAAATCCTATTCAGAAGCCCTCTAACCCTTTTCTTATATTTTCATATTTTTCTCTTCTAATTTATTTTCTTTTCAAATAATTTTCTCATGCATTAAAAAATCACCAAAAATATTTTCTTTTTGCATTTTAGGTCAGAAAAATGTTTATTTAATTTTTGACATACAAATTAATCTTTTTGCATGCATATTTTAATTAATTATTAATTAATCATTAAATTGACTTTTAATTGATTTTTCTCATTAAAACCAATCCAGAAAATTCCCAAAAAATTACTCTATCATCTAATTATCATTACAAACCTAAAAAATGTTTTTCTACTAATTTCCAAAACATTTTGCTAATATTTTCTTATTATTCCGATTATCTATTTCTTATTCCGCATTTACAATTCTAGAAAGGATGTATAGGTCGCAAAGTTTTTATCATGTAATAGCGTAGATTTATATTTTCTGCCTTTACTTTCCGCACTCCTATATTATGTAACTGCCCCAAAGCCATGTAATAGCGTAGGACATTTACTTTTCCGCACTTTACTTTCCGCAATTTATTTTATGCACCCTATAAACTGCTAGTAACTAGGCGTGTATGGAAAGATAAAAACAAACGTAGATCACTTCTAATTCCAAGATAACGTATCTGAATTTAACACACTCTTTTTACGCATGCACCCCCTAGGCTATTCTCTCTCGTTGCCTTTCGAATAAATGGTCAAGTCCCTCGAACATAGAGGTATCCTAGCACCGTTGCCTACGAAATATATCATCATAGTCCCTTCGAATCAAAGATCATGAGTCCCTCGACGTGGCCTACGAAAACATGATCTTGTCCCTCGATTGTTGCCTATGAAAAGTGATGATCTTCCATTCGAATGTGCTAGGATACTCCTACAAGTTGCCTTCTATGACCATCTGATGTCCCTTCTATATCCAACGAATAGGGTTACCTACCAACTAATGGTACGGATAGCACTATTCTAAAGGAACGTAAAATAACACGAAAACGACCATTCTGAGTAGGTAATAAGACTTTTAGTTGCTTGCTCTATCAAAATACTTTTCACACCTCACACTTTTGTCAAAGTTCAAACACTTTTCAAAACGAAACATTTCTGAACACTTTGTATACATTCCAACGTGAATCATTACAAATTCAAAACGAAATGCCTTTTCAAAACATTTTTGTCAAACACACACACAGAAATCAAATTTTTAAAGTGAGCTAAAAGCAACTAAGAGCCCGTAGAAAACTACGGATGAAAAGGGGTGCTAATACCTTCCCTTTTCATAACCTTCTCCCTTACTCAAAATCTAACGAAGGTCTTTTTCTGTTCTTTTCACCTTCCCTTAATTGGATAAAAGAAAAGTCGGGTGGTGACTATTGCTATCCGCAACATTTGCGATAAAAAGCAAAACAAATTCCAACGTCAGTTCTCCCACCGTATTACAGAACTGGCGACTCTGCCGGGGAGACACCCTAAAGAGAGAATACCTTAGGGATTTTTAGATCATTTTTACTACTTTCTGTTTGACTTGCTTGCTTTACTTTTAAGGGTTGCTTGGGTATTATACTTGTGAGGGATGCTACACCCGGATCCAGGTTTCCTTAGGTAAGTAGCAATAGATCGTTGCGACCATTAGGCGTATACCGAAACGGTCAACATGATGGCTACGTTAGTGTGACACTTTGGATGTCTTGATACTCTTCATTTCCAAGTTGAGGATAGTATTTGGCTTCTGCGTGGTGTCATCAGCACTAACTCAACTTTTAGAACCCTAATTGACCCATCTTGGCCATTAGAAGGTAGTGAGATGGCCGGCTTTGGTGTAGACCGAGGTTGGCTGATACTCGATTCTACGCTCATTAAGATCACACTTTTGGGATATTTTCGGTCGACCACTAGGTAGTCGCATTGAAATAAAGCCTACGAGAAAGATCAATGATATAAGATTCCTAGAACCCGGTTACTATCATAGGACAGGATGAACCAACTCAAACTTTGGTATGGTAGACACCTATACTTCATGCAAGCCTTAAACCTAGGGCCATTGTATGATTTGTTTGTGCTTGCTAAACATGACATCATGACATCATTGCATTGCATATCATTTCTAACTATTTCAAGGACCTAGGGATTTATCTTTGCTCTGTTTTGTAGGGATTATGGCATCCAGAAAGACTATCTGAATCAACTTCATGGGTGTACCTTCTCAACTCAAAGAATTGGTTTCAGAAATTCCTGATCATGCTCAGTTCATCAAAAGACATGGTTATTCGCTTGACTTGGTTACTTCCGGTTTTGAAGAAGATATGATGCACGTCCTATTCCAGTTCTTTGATCCAAAACACCATTGCTTTACATTTCTAGATTATCAGTTAGTTCCTACCTTGGAAGAGTTCTCTAAGTTACTTGGGATACCCATTCTTGACCAGATGCCATTCACCGGTTTAGAAAAGGTTCCTAAGTACGAAGACATTGCATCAGCGCTACATCTAAAGCGCTCAAACATTGAAGCCAATTGGGAAACCAGAAGCGGAGTTAAGGGTTTACTTGCCAAGTTCCTAATAAAGAAAGCCTGAGAATTCCTCAAAGCTATGAGTTTCCATGCATTTGAAGACATATTGGCCTTGCTAATCTATGGTTTGGTTCTATTTCCCAACTCGAATCAGTTCATAGACGTGAACACCATCAAGATATTCCTCACTCGTAATCATGTGCCTACTTTACTTGGAGATATCCTGCATTCCCTCCACACTCGTACTATCAAAAGACAAGGAACTCTCATGTGTTGTATACCGTTACTTTCCAAGTGGTTTATTTCGCACCTTCCTCCATCAGTAATGAAGAATGAGCAAAGATTGAAATGGTCTCAAAGACTAATGTCACTCTCTCATTCAGATATCCGTTGGTGTCTTTTCTCTTAAAAGTACTTCACATTCATTGAGCGTTGTGGAGAATTCCCTAATGTACCACTCCTTGGCATAAGGGGAGGTATTACCAACAACCCTTCTCTCGCTCTACGTCAGTTTGGTTATGCTCGAAGAGATGGTCCTCATGATATGCTTCTCCAAGATATTATGTTCGACTACAACCACAATCTATAGAATTACCAACGAAGGTTCATACACGCTTGGGGCATGGTAAAGAAGACTGATACCAAGACTTTGGGGCACCAAAACTCCATTCCTTGGGAACCTTACCTCAAATGGGTGCGAGCTCGAGCTCAAAACCTCATGATGCCATTTACACTCGTGTTACCAGTAATTATGGAACCTGTTGCTATAGGTGACGTACCCTATATTGTTCTCCATCCGAACATGCCTACTGATTTTGAAGACTTGAAGAGATCCTGGATTCAGCTTAAAGAAGAAAGGGATACATTCGAAGCTCAATTCTATGCAAGCGAGAAGAAGGTACTAGAGTTGACCAAGCTACTTCACGAGGAGCGAAACATCAACGCCTACTTCAACACCAAGAGGAAGCGCCCATGGGAGACTTAGAGCTTTAGGATTTTTGTTCTTTTATTTTTCAAACTATCTTTTGTACCTAAAAAAAGAGAATAAAAAGAAACTAATAAAGTTTGTTCATGCTTGTTTAACAAATTTAAATTCCTAAGGTCCTTGAAACCATTGCATTGCATCGCATAAACATTGCATATCATGGCATAACATTTCATAACAGGTACACTGAAGAGTGGTTTTCTCATTTTCTCGCTATTTATTTTAGCAGAAATGGCTCTTGAACAAACTATCAAAGATCTCCAGGCTCAGAATGCTCAGTTCTAGGAAGTGGTTACCAGCTTGGTCCAAGGCCAGGAAGATCTGAAGAAGCTCATCAACAGAAAGAAGAAGCTCATTGGTGTTCTCAACTTGGGAAGACGTCACAAAGGTGGTCCTAGAGTGGTCAGCCGAATAGAACTCTCAGATAAGAGTGTCGAAACTGAGGGAAATGTCAAGAACAACGAAGGAATCCAGCGTGAGTTTGAAAACAAAGTGGAAGACT
Organism: Vicia sativa; assembly: GCA_021764765.1. Classification (NCBI taxonomy): domain Eukaryota; kingdom Viridiplantae; phylum Streptophyta; class Magnoliopsida; order Fabales; family Fabaceae; genus Vicia; species Vicia sativa. The sequence goes on from CM038796.1 coordinate 227,973,814, forward strand.
ATGAGCACGAGCAGTATTCTTTTGAAGATGACAAATACAAACAACTTGAAGACCCTTTGAATGCTGTGGAAAATCTGAAAATGTCCGGGCTGAATTTTGATGATCTGAGTCTTGTTCCGAGTGTGGTGATTCCCCGTAAGTTCAAGGTTCCTACTTTTCCCAAGTATGATGGCATTTCTTGTCTGAAGCTGCATTTGAAGTCCTATGTTCAGAAGATCCATCCTCACACTGATGACAGGAAGCTGTGGATCCATTACTTCCAAGAGAGTTTATCCGGAGCTCAGTTGGAGTGGTATTATTAGCTAGAGAGTACCCACATCCATACTTGGAATGACTTAGCAGATGCTTTCTACAAGCAGTACCAGTACAATGCTGAATTGGCACCCACTCGCATGCAACTACAGAGCATGTCTATGGGTCGTGATGAGAAGTTCAAAGAATATGCTCAGAAATGGAGAGATCTAGTAGGCAGAGTTCAACCACCCTTGTCCCATAGGGAGTTGGTTGATATGTTCATGGGAACACTGACAGGCCCATTTTTCAATCATCTGATTGGAAACTCTTCAGCCGGATTCACCGAGTTGATATTGACAGGAGAACGCATTGAGGCTGAAATCAAGAGCGGAAATATTCAGGTAGAGTCATCCTCAAATGCTGCGAAGAGATCTTTTGGTGGTAAGAAACAAGCCAATGTTGTGTACGGTCAGAAAAGCCGAGCCAAGACCAACCGCGCTTAATCTGTGGGGCAGTTGTGATCTCCAATCCTACATCAGCACAACCTCAGCGAGACAACGCGCGTAACCAGAATGCGCCACGAAGACAGTTTACGAAGATCAACATGCCATTGTCGCTAGCATTGCAACACATGTTGATAGAAGAACTGATTACCTTGAGGGATCCTCCTCAAAACATCAACACTTCCTCTCCGAGATACAATCCTAATGCTAAGTGGTCAACGCACCTATGCCTAACCACGACAAAAGTTCCAATGCTATTGACAAGAATTCTTATGTTTTTAATATAAATGACTTGACTATTCCTCTGATGACTGTTAAGAAGAACTTGCTGCAAGCCGGTGTCAATCCAGGATGCTCGGAAAATTGTCGTTGGTGCCCATCTGCACCTAACGGATGTGCTTGGTTGAGAAGACGTCTTCAGTGCATGATGGATAACCGCGAAGTGCTATTTCTGAAACCATCACCTGTGGAGAATCTGTGTGAAGACATGTCTAAGAATTTGAAGATCAAAGATGTGAGTGAAACTGTACCAGAAGTATGGGATACCTTGGGGCAGCCAAGTGGAAAGTTCGATTACATGGTGAAGTATACTGTTCCTGAAAGCTACAAGATTCCTATTGAAGATGTTAAGACGACCGGATGGGGAGACGATTTCCCAGACGATTATGCTGATGTAAACACAATAAGGATCTCTTATGATGATCCTGTCCCTAGAGTGGCACCTCTCATCATTACTTCTCCCAGACCAGTTCCATACTCCTCTGACAAAGCTATACCTTGGAACTATGGAGCCGAGGTTTACTATCATGGCGTCAATCAAGACCCTCTGACCATTGAGGACATTACAATTGAAGCTACCATTCCTGAAATTGACAACATCACCGGATCAAGCAAGGTGACCAGAACCGGAAGAGTTTTTTCTCCAAAGATCTCTCCTCCCAAAGACACTGCGACTCCAGCTCACATTCCAGCTATTGAACCAATTCCCAAAGCTAGAGGGAAAGAACCAGTAACTCATCCTGCTCAGATAGAAGTACTAAAGGAAGTTGCTGAACAAACCTCCAAACGAGAATTGGAGGAAATTATGAAGATTATCAAGAAGAGTGACTACAATGTTGTGGAACAATTGGGACAGACTCCGTCCAAAATATCCATGCTTGCTCTGTTATTGTGCTCTGAGGCTCATGCTAAGGCCTTGGTGAAGTTTCTGAAGAATGCTCTTGTACCGCAAGACACTATTACTGATCAGTTTGAAGTTTGTATTGCTAGCCTGGCTGCCAACAACGGCCTAGGCTTCTCTGATGTTGATTATACTCCTGTTGGAAAGAAACACAACAAAGCCTTGCACATCTCTGTCGAATGCAAGGGCGTTACATTGTCTCATGTTTTGGTAGATACCGGTTCTGCTCTGAATATCCTACCGAAGAATGCTTTCGACCGACTTGATGTTGAAGGATTGGTCTTGAAGCCCAGTGACATAATTGTGAGAGCTTTTGATGGTTCTAAACGAACAGTACTTGGAGAGCTCATTCTGCCTGTTAAAGTCGGTTCCCATACTTTCAACTCCACTTTCTTTGTCATGGACATCCGTCCAGCTTACTCTTGCCTACTTGGACGCCCTTGGATACATGGGGCAGGCGCTGTTACCTCTACCTTGCATCATAAGCTGAAGTACCCAGTAAAGGGGAAGATCGTTACAATATGTGGTGAAGAGGAATACATGGTAAGTCATCTGCAGTCGTTCCGATACCTCGAGATGGAAGGTGAATTCTTTGAGACTCCCTGTCAAGCCTTCGAAACAGTTCCAAGAGTCATGCTTGTTGACTCTCCTGTTACTTCTGAAGTTACACAAGTTCAGCCTAGCATGGCCTCGTTGAAAGATGCTCAAGCTGCAGTTGAAGAAGGAGGTAGTACTATTTGGGGTCAGCTCCCTGATCTTCCTTTCAAATATGACAAGACTGGTTTAGGCTTCACCATCAAAGGTTAGAGGATGATACGCCGCGAACGTGCCGACCAACTTCCCTTCCGCATCAGCAAGAATGGGATCCATGCTATAGAAGACGACGACAACGACTTCGACATCAGCAAGTGGATCTTCCCAACTCCCGACAACGGACTCAACAATTCGAAGACTGAAGACGTCATACCAATCTCCTTTAGACATGACTATGGCTCGTTTGCGAGGGTTATTATCTGTCATTTGCATATTTTCATTCAATAAAATCATTGGACTTTTGCATTTAAATACTGTTTTCTTTCTTTTACATTCATCACCCCTTCAAAAGCTATGTGTTCTTACACACACCAACGTGATACACTGCAGATTCACTCCGAATCTCGTTAATAACAGCTATGCTATTGCTAAATATGACTTCGATAATCCGATCTACCAAGCCGAAGACGAAGGTGAGGAAGATTGTGAAGTTCCAGGAGAACTTGTCAGACTGCTACAGCAAGAAGAACAAGTTATACAGCCACACGAAGAGCCAGTTGAGGTTGTGAATCTAGGTACTAACAAAGACAGAAAAGAGATCAAGATAAGAGCAGGTCTTGAGAACAGTGTCAAAGAGAGATTGGCTCAGATGCTACGAGACTATATAGAGGTTTTTGCTTTGTCATACAAAGACATGCCAGGTCTAGACATTGATATTGTGGTACACCGACTACCGACAAAAGAAGGTTTTCTCCCAGTAAAACAGAAGGTTCGTCGCATGCGTCCTAAGATGTCAGAGAAAATCAAAGCTGAAGTTATGAAACAGTTCAATGTCGGTTTCCTAGCTGTTACTTCTTATCCGCAGTGGGTTGCAAACGTGGTACCCATACCTAAGAAGGATGGTAAAGTACGAATTTGTGTGGATTATAGAGATCTGAACAAAGCGAGTCCGAAAGACGATTTTCCACTTCCTCATATTGATGTTTTAGTCGACAACACTGCTCAACATAAGGTCTTCTCCTTCATGGATGGTTTCTCCGGTTACAATCAGATCAAAATGGCTCCTGAAGACATGGAGAAGACTACTTTCGTTACACAGTGGGGCACTTTCTGTTACAAGGTCATGTCGTTCGGACTGAAGAACGCTGGCATCACTTATCAATGTGCCATGGTGGCATTATTTCATGACATGATTCATCACGAGATAGAGGTCTACGTCGATGACATGATAGCTCGATCACATACTGAAGAAGAACATCTCGATCATTTGCAGAAACTGTTTGATAGACTGAAGAAGTACAGATTAAGACTTAATCCCAACAAGTGCACCATTGGAGTCAAATCCGGTAAACTCTTAGGGTTTGTTGTCAGTGGTAAAGGTATTGAAGTTGACCCCGCTAAGGTTAAAGCTATTCAAGAAATGCCAGAGCCCCGTACCGAGAAAGAAGTCAGAGGTTTCTTGGGACGATTGAATTACATTGTCAGATTCATTGCACATCTAACTGCTATTTGTGAGCCAATCTTCAAGTTACTGAAGAAAGATCAAGTAGTGGAATGGAATGGAACGACGATTGCCAGATCGCGTTTGACAAAATCAAGGAGTACCTACAGAATCCTCCTATCCTGATGCCACCCGCCGAAGGAAGACCTCTTACCATGTACTTGACATTGTTAGAGAATTCAATGGGGTGTGTGTTGGAGCAACATGACGAGTCTGGTCGAAAAGAGTATGCAATATACTACCTTAGCAAAAAGTTTACCGACTGTTAAACGAGATACTCACAGCTCGAGAAAACTTGCAGCGCTTTGGCTTGGGCTGCTCACCGACTAAGACAGTACATATTGACTCACACTACTTTGTTGATCTCCAAGATGGATCCGATAAAATACATATTTAAGAAACCAGCTCTCTCCAGAAGAATAGCAAGATGGCAAATGATCTTGACCGAATACGATATCCAGTATACTTCTCAGAAAGCGATCAAAGGAAGTGTAGTAGCCGATCATTTGGCTCATCAAGCCGTAGATGACTATCAGTCTATGCAGTTCGAGTTTCCAGACGAAGATATTTTACTAGTTACTGATTGCGAAGAACCAGGGCCAGACGAAGGACCTGAACAAGGATCCCGATGGACCATGGTCTTTGATGGAGCCTCAAATGCACTTGGTAATGGCATTGGCGCCATCATTACATCCCCTACAGGCGGACACACGCCTTTCACCGCCAGATTATGTTTCAGCTGCACCAACAACATGGCCGAATACGAAGCGTGCATCATGGGTATTAAAGCTGCTATTGACTTAAGAATCAAATTCTTGCAAGTGTATGGAGACTCAGCTTTAGTGATCAGTCATATTAAGGGAGAACCCGAGTTCCAGTGTGTAAAATTGAAAAACTGGGCATTTTTGAACTCAGGAATCGGTTCCCTACCTGGAGGAACCGGGTTCCCCATACATTTTTCCAGGGGCGTGGTTTTTAAACTTCGTGGGAACCGGTTACTCCCAGGGAGGAACCGGGTTCCACTGATATTTTTTGAAAAATTCCAAACTTTAAAAATTCAAAACTTTCAAACCGTAAGTCCGTTTTGAGCGCCGTTTTTGACGTTGTTTCTTAAATTGAATGCTCTATTTTATGAAATGAAGGATTTCCTATAACTTTAAATTATTTTGAAAATGTGTCGAATTTCCGGTTATTCAATGTATACTTGGTGTATAAGCAATAGTGTACCTGTGGCATTTAACCGTATCAGGATTGTATGAATGAAAGGCATGTTTGTGCTGCTGATTTTGTGTGCATGATCGTTGAAGGTATCATGTTTTGGTTTCGAATTCGGTTTATGATAATTTGGTGTATTCATAGATTGATTGAATGTTGCATGCTGGTGTTGTGCATGCATATGCATTCAGGTGAAGTTAATTCCCATTGTGTGGAATTTGACTTGTATTGCCGATAACCGTACTCGGGTGATGATGGGTGGTTAGGCTGGATTCGTGTCTGGGTGATTGTGGACGAATCGATGATGGCTGTATCCGAGTGATGATGGATCAGTGTATGTGACTTGGTCACGTATTGGTACCACATGCATTGCGTCTGCATTTGTGTTTTGCATAGAATTGTAACATGTTAGGATGTTTTCCAGTGTTACAGTTCTCTTGTTGTCATTGTTGTGCATAATGAATTTTATGGTTGTAATCGTGTGTTGAAATCTGAATTATGCTAGAATGGGTGAATTAATATACTTGTGATATATGTTGATTGAAGAACTTATAATGCATTTTAATTATGAGAAATCTCACCCTTACTTTAATGATTTCAGATTAAAGTTAGCAGTTCAAGAGTCGGTGAGGATGGCTTATAGAGCTGTGTCGGGTTTTATCCGCGTGTGTCATTGTCATGCTCTGATAGTGTAACACTGGGGGAAACGTTTGTTTTGTTGGGTTTATCTGATAATCCATTGTTTTAAATTTTATGTTGGGAATACTTACGAATTGAAGTTATTCCGGTTTGAGATATTTTCCGCTGTGTAGGACATGAAGTTGATTTTGGATAATCTATTTTAGTTATTCCTTCAGTTGAGCATGAATATTGTTTGAAGTTGAGACTTTTGTATTTTCATTTTAATTGTGACATCCCTGTTTCCATGTTACTCTGATTTTACTCTAATTTAATTAGTATATTCGCGGGTTATTTAGAAGGGGTGTTACAATAGTGGTATCAGAGCATAGTTGGTCGTGTCTTAGTGTCGTTATCCCTTTTGTATGCGACTAGTGTAAAGTAACACTGTCGATACTTTTGTGTTAATGAGATTGTTTTGTAATGTTACAAAACAATGGCTGGAAGAGGTAACGGAAGAGACGATGCTGCTATTGCTGAAGCTTTGGGAATGCTGGCTGGTGTGCTCGGAGGGAATCAGCCGGGAGTTGGTATTGGTGCTGACAGGCAATTGGGGAATTTCCAGAGGAATAATCCTCCATTGTTCAAGGGCGCACATGTTCCCGAAGGTGCAAAGAAGTGGTTGAAGGAGATCGAGAGGATCTTCAGAGTGATTGATTGTGCTGAGGAACTGAAGGTGAGGTATGGAACTCACATGTTAGCAGAGGAAGCTGATGACTGGTGGGTTGCTACCAGGACTGAAATGGAATAAGATGGCATTGCACTGAATTGGGCTGTGTTCAGGAGGGCATTTCTGAGGAGGTATTTTTCTGAAGACATTCGGGGTAAGAAGGAGATTGAGTTTCTGGAGCTCAAGCAGGGCAACAAGTCTGTGAGTGAGTATGCTTCGAAGTTTACTGAGTTGGCGAAGTATTATGCTCATTACACTAACGATGCAGATGGAAAATTTTCCAAATGTATCAAATTTGAGAATGGTCTTCGTGATGAGATCAAGCAGGGTATCAGGTATCAGCGTATCCGAAGGTTTTCTGATTTAGTAGACTGTAGTAGGATTTTAGAAGAAGATCTTGCTAGTACTAAGTCGAATGCTCGAGGGTATGTTGATCGGAAGGGTAAGCAACAGATGGGTCGTGGTAAGCCTTAGGATAGGAGTAATCAGAGATCCGGTGGTTGGAAGAAGCCTAGTGGGGGAGATTCTGGTTCTTCCATTAAGTGCTACAAGTGTGGTGAGACAGGACATCGTTTGGTGGACTGCAAGAGTAATGATAAGAAGTGTTTCAAGTGTGGGAAACTCGGTCATGTGGCTAATGATTGCAGAGTAAGAATGGTGACCTGTTACAACTGTGGTGAAGAGGGCCATACTCGTCCTCAGTGTACAAAACCTATAAAGGAGCAAGCTGGTGGTAAGGTGTGTAATACGGTGAACTGACTTTGAGATTTTTGTATCGCAAATGTGCGGATAGCAAGAGTCGCCACCGAATTTTATTTTATCCAATTAAGGGAAGGTGAAAAGAACAGGAAAAGACCTTCGTTAGATTCTGAGTAAGGGAGAAGGTTATGAAAAGGGAAGGTATTAGCACCCCTTTCCATCCGTAGTTATCTACGGGCTCTTAGTTGCTCTTAGATCATTTTCAAAAGTGCTTTCTGTGTGTTTCACAAAAATGTTTTGAAAAAAGGCATTTCGCTTTGACTTTGTAATGATTCATGTATGAATGTATACAAAGTGTCCGGAAATGTTTCGTTTTGAAAAGAGTTTGAACTTTGACAAAAGTGTGAGGTGTAAAAAGTATTTGATTTGAGCAAGCAACTAAAAGTCTTATTACCTACTCAGAATTGGTCGTTTTCGTATTATTTTACGTTCCTTTAGAATAGTGCTATCCATACCATTAGTTGGTAGGTAACCCTATTCGTTGGATGTAAGCGGGACATTCGAAGGGACATCGGATGGTCATAGAAGGCAACTTGTAGGGGTATCCTAGCACATTCGAAGGGACTATCATCATTTTTCGTAGGCAACAATCGAGGGTCAAGATCATGTATTCGTAGGCGACATCGGGGTCTATGATCTTGTATCGAAGGGACTATGATGATTTTTTTGAAGGCAACGGTGCTAGAATACCTCTACGTTCGAGGGACATGACCATTTGTATTCGTAAGGCAACGAGAGAGAATTACCCTAAGGGGTGCATGTGTGAAAAGAGTGTGTTGATTTCAGGTATTTTATCTTGGAATTATGAGTGATCTATGTCCATTTTAATCTTGCCATACACACATAGTTACTAGCAGTTTATAAGGTGCGGAAAGTAAATTGCGGAAATGTAAAATGCGGAAAGATAAATCCTACGCTATTACATGGCTTTGGGGCAGATACATAATTGAAAGTGCGGAAAATGAAAGTCTTAATTAAACTATTACATCTCATAGGCAGTTACATAATTGGAAAAGAAAAGCGATAAAAATCGTCCGAAACGGTGTAACCTGTGAACAGATGCAAAAATCGGAAAACGGAAGAAAATTGCATAAGAGAAAAATTTTAGTAAAAATAAGTATTTTTTAATGAGAAAAAGTTTTTTGTGTTAGTAATGACATAAATATGATAAAATAATTTTTTGGGAATTTTTGGAGTTGATTAGATGATTTAAAAACAATTAAAAGCCATTTAAATGATTAATTAGCAATTAAATTAAATATGCATGCAAAAATAATAATTTTAATTTTAAAAATTAAATAAACATTTTTCTGATGAGTATGCAAAAAATAAATATTTTTGGTGTTTTTTAAATGCATGATAAAAAATATAGAAGATAAAATAAAATGCATGGAAAATATTAAAGAAAAATAAGAAAATATGAAAAATATGTTAGTTTTGCAAAAGGAAAAAGAAAGTTGGTCCCGTGTTCGAACACATGACCTTTGAGGGAATCTCCACATGCCAACGCCTTAACCACTACGCCATAGTGCACTTGGTGTTTGAAAAACTGGAAACATGTGAATATAAGTGATAACGTGTCATGGATATATTTGAAAATCAAAACACAGTCAGCGCGCGGGCCCTAGTTGGAATGAGAGAACGAATCAGGAAGCTTCCTCGCGCCACGCATGCATCCACCGGAGTCAGCCAAGTCAACGACGCCAGAGCCCTAGCTCCGGTCGTCTTCTTCGGCCAACCAAAACCTAAAACTTGCAAAATAACACGAATAAAGAGCAAAGGGGACCCTACCCCCCCTAAATCGAGGGCTGCGAACACGGTGGTGAGGTTCTCTTGCCCTGAATCGTCCTGGATAAGCCGGTTCGAAGAAGACAGCTCAAAAAAACCTAACTATGGCAAAACATGATTTCTACGTGTATGCTTGCATAAGATGCATCATTCATGACCTATTGGATGTCCCGAACCCATTCAAACACACAAAAGCAGTTAATAACGCATGAAATAAGAAAATCGAAATTATGAAAAATACCAAATCGGAGCTTGATGTATGGCACGATCTGGGCAGTTTTGGCTTCGTGTAAGGGATGGTTTTGCTTGCTGGGATATCAAGGAACACAATGGAAGGCTTAGAACTCCTTGAAACTTGCTGCACATTGAATTTCCAAGAATGGAATTGTTGTTGACCCTACGAAGGTAGAAGCGGTATCTCAGTGGGAAGCACCGAAGAATGCTTCTGAGATCTGTAGTTTTCTTGGTCTTGCAGGTTATTACAGGAAGTTTATTGAAGAATTTTCCAAATTGGCGTTGCCATTAACTAAGTTGACCAGGAAGGGTCAGGTGTTTGTTTGGGATGCTGAATGCGAGAAAGGATTCCAAGAGCTGAAGAAGACACCGACTAGTGCTCCGATCTTGATTTTGCCGAATCCGGTGAAGTCTTTTGTTGTGTATTGTGATGTGTCATTGATGGGATTAGGTGGTGTGTTGATGCAAGATAAGCAGGTTGTGGCTTATGCTTCAAGACAATTGAAGGTTCATGAAAGGAATTATCCGACTCATGATTTAGAGTTGGCAGCTGTTGTGTTTGTTTTGAAATTATGGAGGCATTACTTGTATGGTTCTCGATTTGAGGTATTCAGCGATCACAAGAGTCTGAAGTATCTCTTTGATCAGAAAGAGCTCAACATGAGGCAGAGAAGGTGGTTGGAATTTCTGAAGGATTACGATTTTGGTTTGAATTACCATCCTGGTAAGGCAAATGTTGTTGCGGATGCTTTGAGTAGGAAGTCCTTGCATATGTCTATGTTAATGGTTCGTGAATTGGAGTTAGTTGAACAATTCAGAGATTTGAGTTTGGTATGTGAGACTACGTCTAATAGTGTGAAATTGGGAATGTTGAAGCTAACTAGTCGTATTTTGGAAGAAATTCGAAATGGACAGAAGTCTGATGTTGGTTTAGTTGATAAATTGACATTGATCAACCAAGGTCAAGGAGGTGAGTTCCGAATTGATGAGAATGGCGTTATGAGATTTGGTGATAGGGTGTGTGTTTCGGATGTTGCCCCGAGATTAGAAAGAGTATTTTGGAAGAAGGACATCGTAGTGGGTTGAGTATTCATCCTGGTGCTACTAAGATGTATCATGATTTGAAGAAGTTGTTTTGGTGGCCTGGAATGAAAAAGGAAATTTCCAAATTTGTATACGCGTGTTTGGTTTGTCAGAAATTAAAGATTGAACATCAGAAACCGTCGGGATTGATGGAACCGCTGTTCGTTCCAGAGTGGAAATGGGATGGCATCTCTATGGATTTTGTGTCTGGTTTTCCACAGACACCGAAGAATTGTGATTCTATTTGGGTTATTGTCGACCGATTGACAAAATCTTCTCACTTTATTCCGATGAGGATGGATTATCCGATGGAGAGGTTGGCAGAATTGTATGTGGAGAAGATAGTAAGTTTGCATGGTATTCCTTCTAGTATTGTGTCGGATAGAGATCTGAGGTTCACATCTAAGTTCTAGACGGGATTACAGGAAGCTTTGGATACTAAGTTACGATTGAGTTCTGCTTATCATCCACAGACATATGGTCAGACGAAAAATACGATTCAGTCGCTAGAGGATTTGTTGAGAGCTTGTGTGTTAGAAAAAGGTGGAGCTTGGGATAGCTACTTACCGTTGATTGAGTTTACTTACAACAATAGTTTTCATTCGAGTATTGGTATGGCTCCATTTGAGGCATTGTATGGCAGAAGGTGTTGGACACCGTTGTGTTGGTATGAATCTGGAGAGAGTGTTGTGATTGGACCGAAAATTGTTCAACAGACTTCAGAAAAGATTAAAATGATTCAGGAGAATATGAGAGCTTCTCAGAGTCGTCAGAAGAGATATCATGATAAGAGGAGGAAAGATCTTGAGTTTAGTGAAGGAGAACATGTGTTTATGCGAGTTACTCCGATGACTGGTATTGGTCGAGCCTTGAAGTCAAAGAAGTTGACTCCACGCTTTATTGGTCTGTTTCAGATTACCAAGAGAGTCAGGAAAGTGGCATATCAGATTGCTTTACCGCAGTCACTTGCAAATTTGCATGATGTTTTCCATGTATCGCAGTTGAGGAAGTACATTACTGATCCGTCTCATGAGATTCAGGTAGATGATATACAGGTACGAGAGAATTTGACTGTTGAAGCATTGCCTGCGAGAATTGAGGATCGGAAGTTGAAACAGTTTCGAGGTAAGGAAATAGCGTTGGTGAGAGTAGCTTGGGGAGGACCAGCAGATGGAAATGTCACTTGGGAGCTAGAGAGTCAGATGAAGGACTCGTATCCCGAACTTTTCGTCTAAGGTATGTTTTCGAGGACGAAAACTCTTTTTAGTAGGGGAGAGTTGTGACACCCCAAATAATTCGATTATTAAATAATTAGAATTTTTAATTATTAATTTAATTGGAAATTTAATTATTGGAATTTTTGGATTATTGGAATTAATTTAATTAATTGAAGGAAAAAAGTTTGGTGGTGTGGAAATAATTAGAGGGTCTGAGATCCGTAGTTTTCCTTGTCTTGCAGGTTATTACAGGAAGTTTATTGAAGGATTTTCCAAATTGGCGTTGCCATTAACTAAGTTGACCAGGAAGGGTCAGGTGTTTGTTTGGGATGCTGAATGCGAGAAAGGATTCCAAGAGCTGAAGAAGACACCGACTAGTGCTCCGATCTTGATTTTGCCGAATCCGGTGAAGTCTTTTGTTGTGTATTGTGATGTGTCATTGATGGGATTAGGTGGTGTGTTGATGCAAGATAAGCAGGTTGTGGCTTATGCTTCAAGACAATTGAAGGTTCATGAAAGGAATTATCCGACTCATGATTTAGAATTGGCAGCTGTTATGTTTGTTTTGAAATTATGGAGGCATTACTTGTATGGTTCTCGATTTGAGGTATTCAGCGATCACAAGAGTCTGAAGTATCTCTTTGATCAGAAAGAGCTCAACATGAGGCAGAGAAGGTGGTTGGAATTTCTGAAGGATTACGATTTTGGTTTGAATTACCATCCTGGTAAGGCAAATGTTGTTGCGGATGCTTTGAGTAGGAAGTCCTTGCATATGTCTATGTTAATGGTTCGTGAATTGGAGTTAGTTGAACAATTCAGAGATTTGAGTTTGGTATGTGAGACTACGTCTGATAGTGTGAAACTAGGAATGTTGAAGCTAACTAGTGGTATTCTGTAAGAAATTCGAAATGGACAGAAGTCTGATGTTGGTTTAGTTGATAAATTGACATTGATCAACCAAGGTCAAGGAGGTGAGTTCCGAATTGATGAGAATGGCGTTATGAGATTTGGTGATAGGGTGTGTGTTTCGGATGTTGCCGAGATTAGAAAGAGTATTTTGGAAGAAGGACATCGTAGTGGGTTGAGTATTCATCCTGGTGCTACTAAGATGTATCATGATTTGAAGAAGTTGTTTTGGTGGCCTGGAATGAAAAAGGAAATTTCCAAATTTGTATACGCGTGTTTGGTTTGTCAGAAATTAAAGATTGAACATCAGAAACCGTCGGGATTGATGGAACCGCTGTTCGTTCCAGAGTGGAAATGGGATGGCATCTCTATGGATTTTGTGTCTGGTTTTCCACAGACACCGAAGAATTGTGATTCTATTTGGGTTATTGTCGACCGATTGACAAAATCTTCTCACTTTATTCCGATGAGGATGGATTATCCGATGGAGAGGTTGGCAGAATTGTATGTGGAGAAGATCGTAAGTTTGCATGGTATTCCTTCTAGTATTGTGTCGGATAGAGATCCGAGGTTCACATCTAAGTTCTAGACGGGATTACAGGAAGCTTTGGATACTAAGTTACGATTGAGTTCTGCTTATCATCCACAGACATATGGTCAGACGAAAAATACGATTCAGTCGCTAGAGGATTTGTTGAGAGCTTGTGTGTTAGAAAAAGGTGGAGCTTGGGATAGCTACTTACCGTTGATTGAGTTTACTTACAACAATAGTTTTCATTCGAGTATTGGTATGGCTCCATTTGAGGCATTGTATGGCAGAAGGTGTTGGACACCGTTGTGTTGGTATGAATCTGGAGAGAGTGTTGTGATTGGACCGAAAATTGTTCAACAGACTTCAGAAAAGATTAAAATGATTCAGGAGAATATGAGAGCTTCTCAGAGTCGTCAGAAGAGATATCATGATAAGAGGAGGAAAGATCTTGAGTTTAGTGAAGGAGAACATGTGTTTATGCGAGTTACTCCGATGACTGGTATTGGTCGAGCCTTGAAGTCAAAGAAGTTGACTCCACGCTTTATTGGTCCGTTTCAGATTACCAAGAGAGTCAGGAAAGTGGCGTATCAGATTGCTTTACCGCAGTCACTTGCAAATTTGCATGATGTTTTCCATGTATCGCAGTTGAGGAAGTACATTACTGATCCGTCTCATGAGATTCAGGTAGATGATATACAGGTACGAGAATTTGATCGTGAAGCACTTGCATGCAGAATTGAGGATCGAAGTTGAAACAGTCGAGGTAAGGAAATAGCTGGTGAGAGTAGCTTGGGAGGACCCAGATGGAAATGTCACTGGGAGCTAGAGAGTCGATGAAGGACTCGTATCCCGAACTTAATGGGAGGACCAAACTCTTTTAGTAGGGGAGAGTTGTGACACCCAAATAATTCGATTATTAAATAATTAGAATTTTTAATTAATTAATTGGAAATTTAATTATTGGAATTTTTGGATTATTGGAATTAATTTAATTAATTGAAGGAAAAAAGTTTGGTGGTGTGGAAATAATTAGAGGGTCTGAGATCCGTAGTTTTCCTTGTCTTGCAGGTTATTACAGGAAGTTTATTGAAGGATTTTCCAAATTGGCGTTGCCATTAACTAAGTTGACCAGGAAGGGTCAGGTGTTTGTTTGGGATGCTGAATGTGAGAAAGGATTCCAAGAGCTGAAGAAGAGACTGACTAGTGCTCCGATCTTGATTTTGCCGAATCCGGCGAAGTCTTTTGTTGTGTATTGTGATGTGTCATTGATGGGATTAGGTGGTGTGTTGATGCAAGATAAGCAGGTTGTGGCTTATGCTTCAAGACAATTGAAGGTTCATGAAAAGAATTATCCGACTCATGATATAGAGCTGTGTCGGGTTTTATCCGCGTGTGTCAGTCGCATGCTCTGATAGTGTAACACTGGGGGAAACGTTTGTTTTGTTGGGTTTATCTGATAATCCATTGTTTTAAATTTTATGTTGGGAATACTTACGAATTGAAGTTATTCCAGTTTGAGATACTTTCCAGTGTAGACATGAAGTTGATTTTGGATAATCTATTTTAGTTATTCCTTCATTGAGCATGAATATCGCTTTGAAGTTGAGACTTTTGTATTTTCAATTTAATTGTGACATCCTGCTTTCCATGTTACTCTGATTTTACTCTAATTAAATTAGTATATTCGGTTATTTAGAAGGGTGTTACATCATGAGTCAACCCAAAATTCACAAAATTCTTACAAAGTTGCAAATTAAACCCTATTTGCAGCCACTTTCAGCCTTCTCGTGATCCGCACGCTAGGCTCAGAGACGCTTTCGAAATGAAAGGAGCATGGAGATGGGCTTAAGATGCCATCCGAGGAGTCGATTAGACTTCGTGCTCATCTTTGAATGAAGTTATTGGTTTGTATTGGTTTTTAACCAAATATGCAGATTCTAAAGTGGAGAAATGTTGACAAGTAGTCTGGAGATGGGCTTAAGATGCCATCCAAGGCAACTCGAGTCACGCTGCATCTGTAGTTGCTGTTGATAATAAGAGAAAGTCAGAATACATCTTCGTCCTGATTACTCTGAGGGGATAGTAGTTGGCAAAATGTGAACAGCTTCCCTGTTGTGCTTCGGGTATTGGTCCAATGCCTATTATCGGAGGATAACTTGTGATCGTTCAGATAGTTTTCCCGTCTGGCTTCGGGTATTAATCCTGGATCTATTGTCGGAGGACAACTTGGGCGGTCGTTCAGATAGTTTTCCCGTCTGGCTTCGGGCATTAATCCTGGACCAGTTGTCGGAGGACAACTAGGGTGGTCTTTCAGATAGTTTTCCCGTCTGGCTTCGGGCATTAATCCTGGACCTTTTTGTTTCAGAAGTGATTTGCACCTGTTTTGGAAAAAAAAAAAACTTTGATAGGATATCGTTAGTTTTATGCAAAGTATGATGCATGACGATGTGTATGAATGACATATGCATAAATTATGACTTTCATGAGTAATGTATGAATGATAGATGTTGTGGTATTTCAAAACATATCCATCTTGAAGAAGATGCGGTTGTTCTGCTTGAGGATTCCTGACTTCTGTTTGGGGATGGAACGGATGGAAACCCTGAGAAGAAAGATAACCTCGATTCCTCCGGTGCACTATCTGACCAAGTCTTGAGCCTAGATACTGTAGAGGGTGGTAGAGGTCGGGAGGCGCGCTGTTGAGGATCTTGCACACAGACCCTGCTGGGGAGAAATTTGGGAGACGCTCTACTGGGGGTTTTACGCATAAATCCTGCTGGAGAGTATTTGATAGTTGCTGGGGGACCGGGTTAGAAGGATCTGGAGCCCGTTGAGATCTCTGGATGAGGAATAAAAGGTATAGGTTTCCTCCGGTGCACTATCTGACCAAGTTTCAGGTTTGGATACTGCTGTTGCCGGGGAGGTGATGATTGTCAAGAGATATTTTTGTCAGATACTGGTGATGAATCGTTACTGCTTGAGACCGATGTAACATGGTTTAGTTGAGGGAATCACCGCTCAGGCTCATGATACTCACTGGGAAGGTTTTGTGAGTGACACCTCTATGGGGATCATGCTCATGGGAATGTTTTGGTGACTTTGTCACATCTCAATTCTTAGAGCCTCGTAGTAATTACTTTTGTACATTCACTTTTCGCATGGTTGTGAATAGATTTTTATTGTCAAATGCATATAATCATTCAAAGCAAACGTTGGACTTTATGCAAACAACAATAGTGAAAATTTGTAAAGAGAAAGAAACTTGTATTTATTTGAAATGGCGGCCAAGTAGTTTGTAAAAGCTCGCGGAAACAATCTCTAAGTTCCAACTATGCTAGTACTCATATATTTCAACTATCTCATCTCCTTGCTGCAGAGAAAGTGAGTGAATTGATTTTCGCCATTTGAATCTTGAATGCGATAGTAGTCTGGAAGAAGGTGATCCGGAGAGACATAGTCGACGCTTTAAATCCCTAACTTTACCTAGACCGCCTTTCGGTTTTCGCCCAATGATACCTTGCCCAAGCCGCCTTTTCGGTTTTCGACTTGCAGGGTGTACATGTTTTGTATATATCTTAACTTTTCCTAACCCTTTGGTTCGCCAGATGCCCTTATTTTTGCCTAGGTCACCGACCTAGCGGGTCTCTTTCATGCGTAGTATTTTTGACTATGTCTCGTTCAGGGTGGGAAGTCCTCACCATCCATGGTGCTAAGTATCATAGCTCCGCCGAAAATACGTCTTGACTACAAACGGTCCCTCATAGGTGGGAGTCCATTTGCCCCTGGGATCACCTTGTGGAAGAATGATGCGCTTGACTACTAGATCACCGACTTGGTAGACTCGATGCTTGACCTTCTTGTTGAATGCTATGATCATTCGCTTCTGATAGATCTGTCCATGGCAGATGGACGCGAGTCGTTTCTCATCAATCAAGTTAATCTGGTGAATGCGAGTCTGGATCCAATCGTCTTCACCTAACTCTGCGTCCTAGAGGAGTCTGATTGAGGGTATCTGAACCTCGATTGGTAGGACTGCCTCCATACCGTATACTAGAGAGAAGGGGGTTGCCCCTGTTGATGTCCGTGCTGTAGTGCGATAACCATGAAGAGCAAATGGTAACATCTCATGCCAATCTTTGTAAGTCACTGTCATCTTCTGTATGATCTTCTTAATGTTCTTGTTGGCGGCTTCCACAGCGCCATTCATCTTAGGCCGATAAGGAGAAGAGTTGTGATGCTTGATCTTGAACTGCGTGCAGAGTTCAGTGATCATCTTGTTGTTGAGATTAGAGAGATTCGTGATAATCCTTTCGGAGTGCCATACCGATGATAAGATTATGCTTGATGAATCGAGCCACGACATTCTTGGTAATGATGCGAACGAGGTCGCCTCTACCCACTTGGTAAAATAATCAATTACCACAAGGATGAAACGATGTCCGTTGGAAGCTGTGGGCTTGATTTCTCCGATCATGTCAATGCCCCACATTGCAAAAGGCCAAGGAGCTGTTAGAACATTCAGAGGTACTTGAGGTATGTGCACTTTGTCTGCATAAATCTGGCATTTGTGACAAGATCGAGCGTAGCGGTGACAATCAGCTTCCATGGTGGACCAATAGTAACCTGTTCTCAAAATCTTCTTAGCCATTGTATGACCACTCAGAGGGTACCAATACGCCCTGTAACTCTTCCATGATGCGTTCCGCTGTTTTCCGGTCTACATAGCGGAGTAAGCACAAGTCGTGATTGCGCTTGTATAAGATGTCGTTGCTGAGGAAGAATTTGGATGCAAACCTTCTTAAAAACTTCTTATCGTTGATAGATGCCCCTGCGGGATATTCCTGAGTCTCAAGATACCTCTTCACATCGTAGTACCAAGGCTTCTCTTTTGTATCAAGCTCATAACAATATGCTGGTTCGTCAAACTTCTCAATGATGATCTGGGGAGCCTCGTTGTCCCACCTAACCTTGAACATAGACGACATAGTAGCCAATGCGTCTTCCAACTGATTCTCTTCTCGTGGAATGTGATTGAAAGTAATCTCTTCGAAGTAGGGGATCAAACTCAAAACATGCTCGATATGGAATGAGATTCGGATGCTTCGATCCCACCGCTTTTAACTGACCGATCACTAAAGCTGAGTCTCCATACACTTGCAAGAACTTGATTCTTAAGTCAATAGCACTTTGATACCCATGATGCACACTTTGTATTCGGCCATGTTGGTGCAATCAAACATAACTGTGGTGAAAGGCGATGTTCACCCTCAGAGGGGATGTAATGATGGCCAATGCCACAAGCAAGGCGCTTTGAGGCTCCATCAAAGACCATGGTCCATCGATCCTTGTTCAGGTCCTTCGTCTGGGCCCGACTTTCACAATCGTAATTAGTAAAACATCTTCATCTGAAACTAACTGCATAGACCGATAGTCATCATTACTTGGTGAGCCAAATGATCGCTTACTACACTTCCTTTGATGGCTTCGAGAAGTGTATCGGATGTCGTATTCGGTCAAGATCATTTGCCATCTTGTTATTCTTCCGGAGAGAGTTGGTTTCAAATATGGTTTATCGATCCATCTTAGAAAATCAAAAAGTAGTGAGTCAATATATCATTTTAGTCGGCGAAAGCAGCTCGCCAAAGCGCTTGCAAGTTTTCTCAGCGAGCTGTGAGTATCTCGTTTGGGCTATGTCGGTAAACTTTTTTGCTAAGGTAGTATATTGCATACTCTTTCTCAATCTCCAGACCTGCCATGTTGCCCCAACACACACCCCATTAAGTTCTCTAACACCTTAAGTACATGATAAGAGGTCTTCCTTTTCTGCAGGCATTAGGATAAGAGGATTCTAGGTAATTCTTTTGATTTTGTCAAAAGATCTGGTAATCGTCGTCCATTCCTACCACTTGATCTTTCTATGACTTAAATATTGGCTCACAAGCAGTGCTAGGTGTGCAAATGAATCCGCAGTACTTTAATCGCCCAAGAAACCCCTCGACTCCTTCTCGTGCGGGAGCCGCATCTCTTGAATAGCTTTTAACCTTGGCGGGGTTGTTACCCCAAATTTGCTCTTCATCTCCTCAAGATATTTCATACATCCATACTAAGGATTCTCAAGAGTTGATCGTATAAACCCTCCTAGACAAACAACCCAAACTAGTTTGGCAATCCTCAGGTCCAAGATGACTCAACATCTCCAATGGTCTTCATGCCTCCTCATGCTTCAAAGATTCCATGTCAAGTTTCAAGCCTTACAAGTCAAGTTTCCTCAGACAATTGCCTTTATGGTCGAAAAATCACTGTATTGGACAAAAAGTCAATTGTGGTCAACATACAGTTTCAAAACTTCATGATTTTTGGTCAACATCCTCATTTTGAAGTTACATTTGATCAAGGGTTGATCGATTCATCAAGAAAACTCAAGATTTGCTCAAAAGTCAAACTTTCTAAATTAGTTTCTAGATGAAAAGTCAATCGAACTTTGATCATCATAACTTCTTTCATACTTTCAGAAATTTTTCCACCACCTCTTGTTTTGAAGGAAATTCAATTCCTCTACAACTTCATGTCTCACAAGAATGTCCAAAAATGCTTCATTTGAGAGGTATGGCTCAAAACATTACAAAGTCATTTTCAAAGTCAACAAAAGTCAACTTTTTGTTTTGAGGATATTGAGCATGGAGAATCCAATTGAGATGAGACCAAAAAGGTTGGTTAGAGGACTCTTATAGCTTCCAAAAAGTCCAAGAACACTCAAAATGTGGAAAAATTGAGCAAGATACACTATTCAGAAGTTGGGCAATTTGGACAATTGCACAAAAGGACATTTTGGTCAAATGCAAAATTTTCCACATACTAAAATCTTTGATCCAAACTTGTTCATGACATTATTCTTGACTCATAAATGCTTGGCCATGGCAATTTTCTATTTTATTAATTTATTTTGAATTTTGAATATTTAATTCAAAATTAATTATAAAATATGAAATAAATATATTTTTCCAAAAGGGCTAATTTTATACCAAACTTGAGGACCAAGAAGCCCAAAACACTTGCCAAATTCAGCATGATCATGCATTGAAGAGGAAATCAAATTCTTTCAAAATTGATTTTATTTGAAAAAAATATTAAATGCTCCAAATCAAATCTTTTTTCACTTTTTCCTCTCTCAATTTGCTCTATAAAATACTCAGCAAGTACACAAGCACAAGACACGAAACCCTAGCTCAAAGTACAGCCCTTATTTCTACAAAATTTTTCGCAAAAGTTGGAAAATCGAATCTAATTAAGCAAATGAAGTTTCATCTCAATCAGCAGTTGTTGTTTTCTATGACCATCCGATGTCCTTCGAATGTCCCGCTTACATCCAACGAATAAGGTTACCTACCAACTAATGGTATGGATAGCGCTATTCTAAAGGAACGTAAAATAACACGAAACGACCAATTCTAGGTAAGACTTTTAGTTGCTTGCTCAAATCAAATGCTTTTCACCCTCACACTTTTGTCAAAGTTCAAACTCTTTCAAAACAAAACATTTCCAAACACTTTGTATACATTCCTACATGAATCATTACAAAGTCAAAGCGAAATGCCTTTTCAAAACATTTTGTCAAACACACGTAAAGCACAATTTTTAAAGTGATCTAAGAGCAACTAAGAGCCCGTAGATAACTACGGATGGAAAGGGGTGCTAATACCTTCCTTTTCATAACCTTCTCCTTACTCGAATCTAACGAAGGTCTTTTCCTACTTTTACCTTCCCTTAATTGGATAAAAATAAAAGTCGGTGGCGACTCTTGCTATCCGCACATTTATGTATAAAACACTAAAAGTCTTCACCGTATCACGTAACTGGCGACTGGCCGGGAGACACCCAAAGAGAGATTACCTTAGGGATTTCTAGATCACTTTATTGCTTTCTGTTTGACTTGCTTGCTTTATCTTTAAGGGTTGCTTGGGTATTATATTGTGGGGATCCTACACCGATCCGGTTTTTAGGTAAGTAGCATAATCGTCGCGACCGTTAGACGATATCGAAACGGTCAACATGATGGCTACGTTAGCGTGACACTTTGGATGTCCGATACTCTTCATTCCCAAGTTGAGGATAGTATTTGGCTTCTCGCGTGGTGTCATCAAGCGCTAACTAAACTTTTAGAACCTTAATTGACCCATCTTGGCCATTAGAAGGTAGTGAGATGGCCATTTTGTGACTAGTTGTTTGACTCGATGCTACGCTCATTGAGATTAGACTTTTGGGATATTTTCGACCACCTAGTCGATTGAAATAAACGCCTACGAGAAAGATCAATGATGAGATTCCTAGAACCCGGTTACTATTATAGGACAGGATGAACCAACTCAAACTTTTGGTGGGTAATCACCTATACCTCATGCAAGCCTTAAACCTAGGCTCATTGTGTGAATTGTTTGTGTGTGCAAACATGACATCATGACATCATTTGCATTGCATATCATTTCTAACTATTTCAAGGACCTAGGGATTTATCTTTGCTCTGTTTTGTAGGGATTATGGCTTCTAGAAAGACTATCCGAATCAACTTCATGGGTATACCTTCTCACTCAAAGAATTGGTTTCTAAATTCGATCATGCCTTACCATCAAAAGACATGGTTATCTACTTGATTTGGTTATTCCGGTTTTGAAGAAGATATGATGCATGTCCTATTCGGTTCTTTGATCCGAAACACCATTGCTTTACATTTCCTGATTATCGTTGGTTCCTACTTTGAAGAGTTCTCTAAGCTACTTGGGATACCTATTCTTGACCAAATGCCATTCACCTTTAGAAAAGGTTCCTAAGTACGAAGACATTGCACCACATCTTAAGCGCTCAGACATTGAAGCCAATTGGGAAACTAGAAGGAGTTAAGGGTTTACTTTCCAAGTTCTTAATTAAGAAAGCCCGAGAATTCCTCAAAGTTATGAGTTTCCATGCATTCGACATTGTGGCTTTGCTAATTTATGGTTTGGTTCTATTCCTAACTCGGATCAATTCATAGATGTCAACGCCATCAAGTTGTTTTACCCGTAATCCCTGCCTACTTTACTTGGAGACATCCTACATTCTCTCCACACTGCATCATCAAAAGACAAGGAACTCTCATGTTTTACCGTTACTTTCAGGTGGTTTATTTCACCTTCCTCCATCAATTTTGAAGAATGAACAAAGGTTGATGGTCTCAAAGGTTAATGTCACTCTCTCATTCAGATATCCGTTGGAGTCTTTTCTCTCAAAAGGACTTCACCTTCATTGAGCGTTGTGGAGAATTCCTAATGTACCACTACTTGGTATAAGGGAGGTATTACTTACAACCCTCTAGCTCTACGTCAGTTTGGTTGCTCAAGAGATGGTCCACATGATATGCTTCTCCAAGATATTGTGTTCGACTACAATCACGATCTCCGAATTACCGACGAAGGTTCATACACGCTGGGGCATGGTAAAGAAGATCGATACCAAGACTTTGGGGCACCAAACTCCATTCCTTGGGAACCTTACCTCAAATGGGTGAGAGCTCGAGCTCAAAACTCATGATGCCATTCACGCCTGTTTTACCAGAATTATGGAACCCTGCTATAGGTGACGTACCCTATATCGCTCTCCATCCCGACATGCCTACCGATTTTGAAGACTTGAAGAGATCCTGGATTCACTAAAGAAGAGAGGGATACCTTTGAAGCTCAGTTATGCAAGGAGAAGAAAGTGCTAGAGTTGACCGCTACTTCACGAGGAGCGAAACATCAACGCCTACATCGCACCAAGAGGAAGCGCCCATGGAGACTTAGAGCTTTAGGATTTTCTTTATTTGTTTTGAACTATCTTTGTACTTAAAAAAAAAAGAATAATAAAGAGTACTAATAAATGTTTGTTCATTGCTTGTTTAACAAATTTAAATCTCTAAGGTCCTTGAAAACATTGCATTGCATTCATATAAACATTGCATATCATAGCATAACATTGCATCACTGTACATTGAAGATTGGTTTTTCTCATTTGCTATTTATTTTAGCGAAATGGCTCTTGAACAGTCTGTCAAAGATCTTCAAGCTGAATGCCTAGTTTCAGCAGATGTTCACCAGCTTGGTCCAGGCCAAGAAGATCCAAGAAGCTCATCAACAGAAAGAAGAAGGTTGTTGGTCTCCTCAACATGGGCAGACGCTACAAAGGAGGTCCTAGAGTGGTTAGTCGAATTGAGCTCTCTGAAGGAAGTGTCAAGAAGGAGGATGAGCAAAGTAACAAGGGGGATGGCGAAGGCAGTCAGCCTGAGCTTGAGAAGAACTATGATGATGGCCAATACTCTGATGAGGATGACAAGTACAAACAACTTGAAGACCGTCTGAATGCTGTGGAAAACCTGAAGATGTCCGGGCTGAATTTTGATGATTGAGTCTTGTCCTGGTGTTGTGATTCCTCCCAAGTTCAAAGTTCCAACTTTTGCTAAGTATGATGGCATGTCTTGCCCTAAGCTGCATTTGAAGTCCTATGTCCAGAAGATCAATCCCCACACTGATGACAGAAAGTTGTGGATGCACTATTTTCAAGAGAGTTTGTCCGGAACTCAATTGGAGTGGTATTATCAGCTAGAGAATGACCGTATCCGTACTTGGAGTGACTTGGCTGATGCTTTCTACAGACAGTATGAGTACAATGCTGAATTGACACCCACTCGCATGCAACTACAAAGCATGTCTATGGGTCGTGATGAGAAGTTCAAGGAGTATGCTCAGAAGTGGAGAGATCTAGCAGGCAGAGTTCAACCACCCTTGTCCAATAGGGAGTTGGTTGATATGTTCATGGGAACACTGACAGGCCCATTCTTCAATCATCTGATTGGAAACTCTTCAGCCGGATTCACCGAGCTGATATTGACAGGCGAGCGTATTGAAGCTGGTATCAAGAGTGGAAAGATTCAAGTAGAGACATCTTCAAATGCTGCAAAAGATCTTTTGGTGGTAAGAAGTTAATGCTGTGTATGGTCAGAAAAGCCGAGCCAAGACCGACCGTGCTCAATCTGTGGGGGCAGTTGTGATCTCCAATCCTACATCAACACAACCTCACGAGACAACGCCAGAATCGAACGCGCAACTAAGAGAGTTTACGAGATCAACATGCCATTGCAAGCCTTGCAACACATGTTGAAAGCAGAGCTGATTACTTGAGGGATCCTCCTCAGAATGTCAACACTTCCTCTCCGAGATACAATCCTAATGCTAAGTGTGCTTACCATTCCAATAGCCCAGGACATAGTACTGATGATTGTTGGGCTCTGAAGAACAAGATTCAAGATATGATTGAAGCTAAGCAGATTGAGTTTGATCCTCCTGTTGAGACTCCGAATGTGATCAACGCGCCTATGCCTAATCATGACAAGAGTTCCAATGTCTGGTGATGACACTTATGTTTTCAACATAGATGACTTGACCATTCCTCTGATGACTGTTAAGAAGAATTTGCTGCAAGCCGGTGTCAATCCAGGATGCCCAGAGAATTGCCGTTGGTGCCCATCTGCGCCTGATGGCTGTCCTTGGTTGAGAAGACGTGTTCAATGCATGATGGATAACCGTGAGATACTATTTCAAACCACCGTGCGTAAGCCGTGAAGAAATGTCTGTTGAAGATTGACAATGCAAATGAAACTGTACCATCTGTGGGATACCTTGGGGCAGCCAAGGAAAGTTGATTACATGGTGAAGTACACTCGCTCCGAGAGCTACAAGATTCCTATTGAAGATGTTAAGGCTAATGGATGGGGTGACGATTTCTGTAAGACTATGCCGATGTTAACACAATAAGAATTTCTCTGCTGATCTGTGCCTAGGTGGCACCTCATCATTACTTCTCCAAGACCAGTTCCATTCCTCGACAAGGCTATCCCTTGGAATTATGGGATGATGTTTACTATCATGGCGCAAGCAAGACCCTCCGACCATTGAAGATCTTACAATGAAGCCACCATTCTCGACATTGACAACATCACTGGATCAGGCCCTAACCGAAGTATTCTCCAGATATCTCCTCCAAAGACATCGCGACTCCAAATGATTCTATATTCAATCCACTTCCCAAGCTAGAGGGAAGAACCAAAGGACTCATCCCGTCACCGTAAGTACCAAAGGAAGTTATCAAGACACCTCCAAACAAGAAATGGAGGAAATTCAAGATTATCAAGAAGAGTGATTACAATGTTGTGGAACAGTTAGACAGACCGTCCAAAATCTCCATGCTTGCTCTCGCTCTTGTGCTCGAGGCTCATGCTAATGCCTTGTGAAGTTTCAAGAATGCACACGATCGCAAGACACTACATCGACTCGGTTTGAAGTGTGTCTTGCTAGCCTGGCTGCCAACAACGGCCTAGGCTTCTCCGATGTGATTTGACTCTACCGAAAGAAACAACAAAGCCTGCACATCTCTGTTGAATGCAAAGGCACTACATTGTCTCATGTTTTGCTGATACCGTTCTGCTCGAATATCCTTCCGAAGACCGCTTTTGATCGACTTGATGCCAAGGGTTGGTTCTGAGACCCAGTGACATTATTGTGAGAGCTTTTGATGGTTCTAAGCGAACAGCACTTGAGAGCTCACTGCCTGTTAAAGTCGGTTCCCGACTTTTGACTCCACTTTTGTCATGGACATCCGTCCGCCCTTATTTTGCCTACTGGACGCCTGATACATGGGCAAACCTCACCTTACATCGGTTCAAGTACCCAGTGAAAGGAAGGTTACGTATGTGGTGAAGAAGAGTATATGGTCATCATCTACGTCATTCGATATCTTGAGATGGAAGGTGAATTTTGAGACTCCCCGTCAAGCTTTTGAAACAATCCCCAGTCATGCCTGCTGACTCTCCGTCACTCCCGAAGTTACACAAGTTCCACCTAGGATGGCCTCGCCGAAGGATGCTCAAGTCCAGTTAAACAAGGAGGTATGCATTGGGCCTCATCTTCCTTTTAACTCGATAAGACGGGTTTAGGCTTCACCATCAAAGGTCGGAAGATGATACGCCGCGAACGTGCCGCCAACTTCCTTTCCGCCAGACCGTACAGTGGAATCCATGCTATAGAAGACAACGACAATGACTTCGGACATCAAAGTGGATCTTCCCAACCTGTATCATGGCTCAAAGAATTAAGACCAAGATATTTACCTATCTCCTTATCAGAGTAATTGTTTTGTTTTGTTTTATT
>CM038796.1:228000377-228031318 GCA_021764765.1 Vicia sativa
ACACTCCCTCATTGATGGAATCTCAACTTCCACGCGAGTACGCCTGTCGTGACACTAGAGAAAGGGTCGCTCCCGTTGAAGGGCGCGACAGTGCATTTCTTAAGTGCGACACCCATGTAAAGAAAAGGGTAACATTTCATGCCAATTTGTAATTCACAACCATCTTCTGTATAATCTTTGATGTTCTTGTTTGCAACCTCAATCGCCCATTCATCTTGGGTCCGTATGGTGAAGTGTTTGATGGACAATCTTAAATTCTTACAAAGTTCTATCATCATCTTATTATTCAAGTTTGATCCGTTGTCAGTAATGATTCTGCTCGGCACACCATAAAGACAAATGAGATTGTTCTTGATGAATCGGACCACCACTTGCTTGGTACGTTAGCATAAGAAGCCGCTTCAACCCATTTGGTGAAGTAATCAATTGCTGCCAATATGAAATAATGTCCATTATAAGCCTTGGGTTCAATCATCCCAATCATATCAATACCCCACATGGATAAAGGCCATGGGGAAGAAATAATATTGAGTAAAGTTTGAGGCACATGAATCTTGTCAGCATAGATCTCAAACTTATGGCACTTCCTCGCAAATTTGTAACAATAAGATTCCATTGTCACCCAATAATATCCTGCCCTTAGTATCTTTTTAGCCATAGAGTGTCCATTGGCATGGGTACCAAAAACAACCCTCATGAATCTCATGGATCAACATGTCTGCTTCGTGTCTGTCCACGCATCTGAGCAAGACCATGTCATGATTTATTTTGTATAACACACCTTCATTGAGAAAGAAACTACCAGATAATCTCCTCAAGGTATTTCTAACTTTTCTTGTCGCGTCAACCAGATACTCTCGAGTCATCAGGAAACACTTAATATCATAATACCAGGGCCTTTCATATTTTTCCATATCTAGGGAGAATATGTAAGCTGGCCTTTCAAGACATCCAATAGTGATATGAGGTACATCATGTCATACCCCAAAATTTGCCCTCCTACTTCTCAAGACATCACATACATCCATACTCAAGGGTTTCACAAGGGTTGACCAGACAAACTCTCTCCTAGGTAGTCAACCCAAACTAGGGTTCGGCTATTCTCAGATCAAGGTGGTTTCCAACATCTCAGTGGTCATCATGCCTCATCATGCCTCACCATATGCCTCAAGGGATCTCCATGTCAAGTTTCAGCCTTCAAGTCAAGTTTCCTTAGACAATTGCTTAGATGGTTGAAAATCGGTTGTATTGACAAAAGTCAAACTTCATGATTTTTGGTCAACATCCATATTTTGAAGTAATATTCATCATTTTATCAAGGGTTGATCATGATTCATCAAGAAAACTCAAGATTTGATCAAAAGTCAAACTTTTCAAATTAGGGTTTTTGAAGGAAAAGTCAACAGAACTTTGACCAGGCATAACTTTCTCATACTTTATCAGAAATTTTCCCACCAAAGCTCATTTTGAAGAGAATTCAATTCTCTACAACTTCATGTCTCACAAGCTTGGTCAGAAAATGCTTCATTTGGAAGATATGGGTCAAAACATTACAGGTCTTCTTCAAAGTCAACAAAAAGTCAACGTTTTGTAAAGAAGTGTCATTGAGCATGGAAACTTCAATTGAGCTGAAACCAAAGAGGTTGTTTAGAGGACATCTAGAGCTTTCCAAAAAGTCCAAGAACACCCAAAAATGTTAAAAATTGAGCAAGATACACCTTGCACAAGTTGAGCATTTTTGAAGAGGTGCACAAAGAGAAATATGTGACAAATGCAAATTTTTTCCAAATGGGATTATAACTTTATGATCCAAAGTTGATCATAATATTATCCATGACCTCTTTACACCTTGCCACGACCTTTTCCTATTTTCTTGATTTATTTTTGAATTTAAAAGCATTTAATTTAATTTTAAATTAAATAAAATATGAAAACAAGGTATAAAACAAGTTGGGTTGGATTTCTATCTATCTTGAGGACCAAGAAAGCCCACAATACATGCCAATTTCGTGCAAGATCATACAAGGAAGAGAAAATCAAATTTTGGAAAGATTTGATAAAAATTAAGAAGAAAATATTTTTGCATTCAAAGCCATATCTTTTTTCATTCTTTTTGATCAAATCTCTTGCTCTATAAATACAGTAACACATTCACAAGACCAAGGGACGAAACTTAGCCTCATGAGTCAACCCTAAACTTCACAAAATTTTACAAAGTTGCAAATTTAAACCCTATTTCATTTTCGGCCTTCTTATTTATCCATTCGTTCCCTGAGCTTCAAGAAGCAAACCAAGCCTCACGAAGCCAAAGCATTCAGTCGTGTTATCCAAGCATCACCGGTTTGGTAAAACTCTCAAATTTGATTTTCATAATTCATGTATTATTAATTGCTTGTTTGTTTGTTTGATCCCAGACATCCATTAAAACATGTTTGATGCATTACATGTGAGTTTAGACGAAATCATGACCGCCATTGTTAGGGTTCCAAACGGTGAAGCTTCGTATTGAATGATACAAGCCATGGACCATGAAAAGTATTCCATTGATTCGTAATGCCCAATATATGATTTGGGCACTTTCTTTTGTTTTCGAATGACACAAGTTTCCAAAATCATCTCACGGAGAAGATGACCGGAGGTCCGATCTGAGCTTTTCGGGTTTGGGTCAAAAGAGAAACTTCTGATATTCCGTAATCCATGTAACTTAACTCATGGATGTATCTCCGCCCCAACAGTTAAACTTGCGCACTAAGTCACTTGTTCCAAAGATCATGGGTTCGAACCTCGCTTTTAATATTTTCATCCTATTTTGCTATATTTCGTGTTTCTCAGAATGGTTCAAATCACGCCCTGCCCTTTATGCCGCTCACGCCCCTAGAAGCTCTAGCCTCGGGTGTGCTTCCCACAGAAAGCTCCTGTAGGACGATTTCAGGCATCTCCAAGCGGAAGCTCCAAAACCCAAGGTTCTGGACACTTCCACGCGCAAGAATCCTTAAGTATGCACTTTGGGCAGGTCAGCCAAGGGTCTCTTTAAAGTTCCAACTCGAAAACTTATCTTAAGCCCTCTAACCCTTTTCTTATATTTTCATATTTTTCTCTTCTAATTTATTTTCTTTTCAAATAATTTTCATGCATTAAAAAATCACCAAAATATTTTCTTTTGCATTTTAGGTCAGAAAAATGTTTATTTA
Organism: Vicia sativa; assembly: GCA_021764765.1. NCBI lineage: Eukaryota > Viridiplantae > Streptophyta > Magnoliopsida > Fabales > Fabaceae > Vicia > Vicia sativa. The sequence continues at coordinate 228,003,569 of CM038796.1, forward strand.
ATTTTTGACATACAAATTAATCTTTTGCATGCATATTTTAATTAATTATTAATTAATCATTAAATTGACTTTTAATTGATTTTTCTCATTAAAACCAATCCGTAAAATTCAAAAAATTACTCTATCATCTAATTATCATTACTAACCTAAAAATGTTTTTCTACTAATTTCCAAAACATTTTGCTAATATTTTCTTATTATTCCGATTATCTATTTCTTATTCCGCATTTACAATTCTAGGATGTATAGGTCGCAAAGTTTTTATCATGTAATAGCGTAGATTTATATTTTCATTACTTTCCGTGACTATATTATGTAACTGCCCCAAAGCCATGTAATAGCGTAGACATTTACTTTTCCGCACTTTACTTTCCGCAATTTATTTTATGCACCCTATAAACTGCTAGTAACTAGGCGTATGGCAAGATAAAAACAACGTAGATCACTTCTAATTCCAAGATAACGATCTGAATTTAACACACTTTTACACATGCACCCCTAGGCTATTCTCTCTGCCTTTCAATAAATGGTCAAGTCCCCGAACATAGAGGTATCCTAGCACCGCTGCCACAAATATCATCATAGTCCTTCGATCAAAGATCATGAGTCCTGACGTGGCCTACGAAAACATGATCTTGTCCCGATTGTTGCCTATGAAAGTGATGATCGTCCTTCGAATGTGCTAGGATACTCACAAGTTGCCTTCTATGACCATCCGATGTCCCTTCTATGTCCACATCCAATAGGTTACCTACCAACTAATGGTATGGATAGCACTATTCTAAAGGAACGTAAAATAACACGAAACGCACCATCCGAGTAGGTAATAAGACTTTTAGTTGCTTGCTCTATCAAAATACTTTTCACACCTCACACTTTTGTCAAAGTTCAAACACTTTTCAAAACGAAACATTTCTGAACACTTTGTATACATTCCAACGTGAATCATTACAAAGTCAAAACGAAATGCCTTTTCAAAACATTTTTGTCAAACACACACAGAAAGCAATTTTTAAAGTGAGCTAAAAGCAACTAAGAGCCCGTAGATAACTACGGATGAAAAGGGGTGCTAATACCTTCCCTTTTCATAACCTTCTCCCTTACTCAGAATCTAACGAAGGTCTTTTTCTGTTCTTTTCACCTTCCCTTAATTGGATAAAAGAAAAGTCGGTATATTTGCTATCCGCAACATTTGCGATAAAAAGCAAAACAAATTCCAAAGCCGCCTCCCACAGACACAGAATCAAGCTCACGGGAGACACCAAAGAGAGAATACCTTAGGGATTTTTAGATCATTTTTACTGCTTTCTGTTTGATTTGCTTGCTTTACTTTAAGGGTTTCTTGGGTATTATACTTGGGGGATCCTACACCGGATCCAGTTTCCTTTAGGTAAGTAGCAATAGATCGTTGCGACCATTAGGCGATATCAAACGGTCAACATGATGGCTACGTTAGTGTGACACTTGGATGTCTTGATACTCTTCATTTCCAAGTTGAGGATAGTATTTGGCTTCGTGGTGTCATCAAGACTAACTCAACTTTTAGAACCCTAATTGACCCATCTTGGCCATTAGAAGGTAGTGAGATGGCCGGCTTTGGTGTAGACCGAGGTTGGCTGATACTGATGCTACGCCATTAAGATCACACTTTGGGATATTTTCGTCGACCACTGGTAGTCGATTGAAATAAAGCCTACGAAAGATCAATGATATGAGATTCCTAGAACCCGGTTACTATTATAGGACAGGATGAACCAACTCAAACTTTGGTAGGGTAGACACCTACCTCATGCAAGCCTTAAACCTAGGGCTATTGTGTGATTTGTTTGTGTTGCAAACATGACATCATGACATCATTATTGCATATCATTTCTAACTATTTCAAGGACCTAGGGATTTATCTTTGCTCTGTTTGTAGGGATTATGGCTTCCAGAAAGACTATCCGAATCAACTTCATGGGTATACCTTCTCAACTCAAAGAATTGGTTTTAAATTCTCGATCATGCTCACCATCAAAAGACATATTCGCTGACTTGGTTACTTCCGGTTTGAAGAAGATATGATGCACGTCCTATTCCAGTTCTTTGATCCAAAACACCATTGCTTTACATTTCTAGATTATCGCTAGTTCCTACCTTGAAGAGTTCTAAGTTACTTGGGATACCTATTCTTGACCAAATGCCATTCACCCGCTTAGAAAAGGTCCTAAGTACGAAGACATTGCATCATAGCTACATCTAAAGCGTCAAACATTGAAGCCAATTGGGAAACCGAATGGAGTTAAGGGTTTACTTGCAGTTTCTAATAAAGAAAGCCCGAGAATTCCTCAAAGCTATGAGTTTCCATGCATTTGAACATATTGGCCTTGCTAATCTATGGTTTGTTCTATTTCCTAACCGATCAATTCATAGACGTGAACACATCAAGATATTCCTCACTGTAATCATGTGCCTACTTTACTTGGAGATATCCTACATTCCCTCCACTGCACTATCAAAAGACAAGGAACTCTCATGTTGTATATACTACTTTCAAGTGGTTTATTTCGCACCTTCCTCCATCAAGAATGAAGAATGAGCAAAGATTGAAGTGGTCTCAAAGACTAATGTCACTCTCTCATTCGTATATCCGTTGGTGTCTTTTCTCAAAAGGACTTCACATTCATTGAGCGTTGTGGGAGAATTCCTAATGTACCACCTTGGCATAAGGGAGGTATTACTTACAACCCTTCTCGCTCTACGCCGTTTGGTTATGCTCAAGAGATGGTCCTCATGATATGCTTCTCCAAGATATTGTGTTCGACTACAACCACGATCTAGAATTACCAACGAAGGTTCATACACGCTGGGGCATGGTAAAGAAGACTCAAGACTTTGGGGCACCAAACTCCATTCCTTGGGAACCTTACTCAAATGGGCGAGCTCGAGCTCAAAACCTCATGATGCCATTTACACTGTTACCAAGAATTATGGAACCTGCTATAGGTGACGTACCCTATATTGTTCTCCATCCCGACATGCCTACCGATTTTGAAGACTTGAAGAGATCCCGATTCAACTTAAAGAAGAAAGGGATACATTCAAGCTCAATTCTATGCAAGCGAGAAGAAGGTACTAGAGTTGACCAAGCTACTTCACGAGGAGCGAAACATCAACGCCTACTTCAACACCAAGAGGAAGCGGGAGACTTAGAGCTTTAGGATTTTGTTCTTTTATTTTCAAACTATCTTTGTATTAAAAAAAGAGAATAAAAGAAACTAATAAAGTTTGTTCATGCTTGTTTAACAAATTTAAATTCTAAGGTCCTTGAAAACATTGCATTGCATCGCATAAACATTGCATATCATGGCATAACATTTCATAACAACATAATGAAGATGGTTTTCTCATTTTCTCGCTATTTATTTTAGCGTAAATGGCTCTTGAACAAACTATCAAAGATCTCCGTGCTCGTAATGCTCAGCCTAGGAAGTGGTTACCAATTTTGGTCCAAGGCCAAGAAGATCCAAGAAGCTCATCAACAGTAAAGAAGGTCATTGGTGTTCTCAACTGGAAGACGCCACAAAGGTGGTCCTAGTGGTCACCGGATAGAACTCTATAAGAGTGTCAAACCGAGGGAAGTGTCAAGAACAACGAAGGAATCCGTGAGTTTGAAAACAAAGTGGAAGACTATGAGAATGAGCAAAAGATTTCGAAGATGACAAATACAAACAACTTGAAGACCTTTGAATGTCGTGGAAAATCAAAATGTCCGGCTGAATTTTGATGATCCGAGTCTTGTTCCGTGTGGTGATTCCTCCCAAGTTCAAGGTTCCTACTTTTCCAAGTATGATGGCATTTCTTGTCCGAAGTCGCATTTGAAGTCCTATGTTCAAGATCCATCCTCACACGATGACAGAAGTCGTGGATCCATTACTTCCAAGAGAGTTTATCCTGAGCTCGCTTGGAGTGGTATTATAGCTGAGAGTACCCACATCCATACTTGGAATGACTTAGATGCTTTCTACAAGCATTAAGACAATGTCGAATTGGCACCCACTGCATGCAACTACAGAGCATGTCTATGGGTCGTGATGAGAAGTTCAAAGAATATGCTCGTAAATGGAGAGATCTAGTAGCGTAGTTCAACCACCCTTGTCCCATAGGGAGTTGGTTGATATGTTCATGGGAACACCGACAGCCCATTCTTCAATCATCCGATTGAAACTCTTCACCGGATTCACCGAGTTGATATTGACAGAGAACGATTAGGTGAAATCAAGAGGAAAGATTCAGGTAGAGTCATCCTCAAATGCCAAGAGATCTTTTGGTAAGAAAGAAGCCAATGTTGTGTATGGTCGAAAAGCCGAGCCAAGACCGACCGCGCTTTAACTGTGGGCGTTGGATCTCCAATCCTACATCGCACAACCTCGCCGAGACAACGCGCCAGAACTGCACGCGCCACAACAGTTTACGAAGATCAACATGCCATTGTCGCAAGCATTGCAACACATGTTGATAGGAAGAACTGACACCTTGAGGGATCCTCCTCAAAACATCAACACTTCTCTCCGAGAGATACAATCCTAATGCTAAGTGGTCAACGACCTATGCCTAACTACCTGACAAAAGTTCCAATGCTATTGACAAGAATTTTATGTTTTTAATATAAATGACTTGACTATTCCTCCGATGACTAAGAAGAATCCTGTCGCGTCGTGTCAATCCGTGATGCTCGAGAATTGTCGCTGGTGCCCATCCGCACCTAACGGATGTGCTTGGTTGAGAAGACGATTCAAAGGCATGATGGATAACCGCCAAGTGCTATTTCTCAAACCATCACCGTGGAGAATGGTGAAGACATGTCTAAGAATCAAGATCAAGATGTGAGTGAAACTGCACGTAAGTATGGGATACCTTGGGGCAGCCAAGTGGAAAGTTCGATTACATGGTGAAGTATACTGTTCTAAAGCTACAAGATTCCTATTGAAGATGTTAAGAGCAACCGGATGGGGAGACGATTTCAGAAGACTATGCCGATGTAAACACAATAAGGATCTCTATGATGATCCCGTGCCTAGAGTGGCACCTCTCATCATTACTTCTCCTGCACCGCCCATACTCCTCCGACAAAGCTATACCTTGGAACTATGGAGCCGAGGTTTACTATCATGGCCAATCAAGACCCTCCGACCATTGAGGACATTACAATGAAGCTACCATTCTCGACATTGACAACATCAACGGATCAAGCAGGTGACCGTAACCGAAGAGTTTTTTCTCCAAAGATCTCCTCCCAAAGACATCTGCGACTCCACCACATTCCAGCTATTGAACCAATTCCCAAAGCTAGAGGAAAGAACCAGAACTCATCCCGCTCAGATAGAAGTACTAGGAAGTTGTTCAAGAAACCTCCAAACAAGAAATGGAGGAAATTTCAAGATTATCAAGAAGAGTGACTACAATGTTGTGGAACAATTGGGACAGACTCGTCCAAAATATCCATGCTTGCTCGTTATTGTGCTCGAGGCTCATGCTAAGCCTGGTGAAGCTCAAGAATGCTCTTGTACCGCAAGACACTACTACCGATCGCTTGAAGTTTGTATTGCTAGCCCGCTGCCAACAACGCCTAGGCTTCTCCGATGTTGATTATACTCCCGCTGGAGAACACAACAAAGCCTTGCACATCTCTCTCGAATGCAAGGGCTACATTGTCTCATGTTTTGGTAGATACCGGTTCGCCTCAATATCCTACCGAGCGCTTTGACCGACTTGATGTTGAAGGATTGGTCTTGAAGCCAGTTGACATAATGTGAGAGCTTTGATGGTTCTAAACGAACAGACTTGAGAGCCTATTCACCATAAAGTCGGTTCCCATTTCAACTCCACTTTCTTTGTCATGGACATCCGTCCACCACTACTCTTGCCTACTTGGACGCCTTGATACACGGGCAGGCGCTACTCCACCTTGCATCATAAGTCGGTACCAAGAAAGGGGAAGATCAACAATATGTGGTGAAGAGGAATACATGGTAAGTCATCTCATCATTCGATACTCGAGATGGAAGGTGAATTCTTGAGACTCCCTCACAAGCCTTCGAAACAGTTCCAAGAGTCATGCTTGTTGACTCTCCTGTTATTTCCGGTTACACAATTGTTACCGCTGAAAGATGCCTGCTGTTGAAGAAGGAGGTAGTACTATTTGGGGTCACCGATCTTCCTTTCAAATATGACAAGACTGTTTAGGCTTCACCATCAAAGTTAGAGGATGATACGCCGCGAACGTGTCGACCAACTTCCTTCCCATCAGAAGAATGGGATCCATGCTATAGAAGACGACTACAACGACTTCGACATCAGCGCAAGTGGATCTTCCCAACTCCCGACAACGGACTCAACAATGAAGATCAAGACGCCATACCAATCTCCTTTACATGACTATGGCTCGCTTCATGAGGGTTATTATCTGTCATTTGCATATTTTCATTCAATAAAATCATTGGACTTTGCATTTAAACACTGTTTTCTTCTTTTACATTCATCACCCTTCAAAAGCTATGTTCTACTTACACACCAACGTGATACATCGCAGATCACTCCGAATCTCGCTAATAAGCTATGCTATTGCTAAATATGACTTCGATAATCCGATCTACCAAGTCAAGACGAAGGTGAGGAAGATTGTGAAGTTCCGTGGAGAATTGTCGACCGCACAAGAAGAACAAGTTATACACGCCAAAGAGCCAGTTGAGGTTGTGAATCTAGGTACTAAATAAAGATGTAAAAGAGATCAAGATAAGAGCGTGTCTTGAGAACAAAGGTCAAAGAGAGATTGGCTCAGATGCTACGAGACTATAGAGGTTTTTGCTTTGTCATACAAAGACATGCCGTGTCTAGACATTGATATTGTGGTACACCGATCACCGACAAAAGAAGGTTTTCCTGAAAATGTATGTCTGTCGATGCGCCCAAGATGTCGAGAAAATCAAAGTCGGGTTATGAACAGTTCAATGCTCGGTTTCCTATTGTTACTTCTATCCAAGTGGTTGCAAACGTGGTACCCATACCTAAGAAGGATGGTAAAGTACGAATTGTGTGGATTATAGATCCGAACAAAGCGAGTCCGAAGACGATTTTCCACTTCCTCATTGATGTTTTAGTCGACAACACCGTCAACATAAGGTCTTCCTTCATGGATGGTTTCTCCTTACAATCCGATCAAAATGGCCTCAAGACATGGAGAAGACTACTTTCACAGTGGGTTTCTGTTACAAGGTCATGTCGCTCGGATCAAGAACGCTGGCATCACTTATCAATGTGCCATGGTGGCATTATTTCATGACATGATTCATCACGAGATAGAGGTTCACGCCGATGACATGATAGCTCGATCACATATCAAGAAGAACATCTCGATCATTGCGTAAACTGCTTGATAGACTCAAGAAGGTAGATTAAGACTTAATCCCAACAAGTGCACCATTGGAGTCAAATCCGTAAACCTAGGTTGTTGTCATGGTAAAGGTATTGTTGACCCCGCTAAGGTTAAAGCTATTCAAGAAATGCCAGAGCCCCGTACCGAGAAAGAAGTCAGAGGTTTCTTGGGACGATTGAATTACATTGTCAGATTCATTGCACATCTAACTGCTATTTGTGAGCCAATCTTCAAGTTACTGAAGAAAGATCAAGTAGTGGAATGAACGACGATACGATCGCGCTTGACAAAATCAAGGAGTACTTCTAGAATCCTCCTATCCCGATGCCACCAGCCGAAGGAAGACCTCTTACCATGTACTTGACATTGTTAGAGAATTCAATGGGGTGTGTGTTGGAGCAACATGACGAGTCTGGTCGAAAAGAGTATGCAATATACTACCTTAGCAAAAGTTTACTGACTGTTAAACGAGATACTCACAATGAGAAAACTTGCACGCTTTGGCTTGGGCTGCCACCGACTAAGACAAAGACATATTGACCACACTACTTTGTTGATCTCCAAGATGGATCCGATAAAATACATATTTAAGAAACCAGCTCTCTCCGAAGAATAGCAAGATGGCAAATGATCTTGACCGAATACGATATCCAAAGATACTTCTCGAAAGCGATCAAAGGAAGTAGTAGCCATCATTTGGCTCAGCCGTAGATGACTATCACTATGCAGTTCGAGCCTGCATCGAAGATATTTTACTAGTTACCGATTATGAAGAACCAGGCGCATTTAAGGACTCGAACAAGGATCCCGATGGACCATGGTCTTTGATGGAGCCTCAAATGCACTTGGTAATGGCATTGGCGCCATCATTACATCCCCTACAGCGGACACACTTTCACCGCCAGATTATGTTTCAGCTGCACCAACAACATGGCCGAATACGAAGCGCATCATGGGTATTAAAGTGCTATTGACTTAAGAATCAAATTTTGCAAGTGTATGGAGACTCAGCTTTAGTGATCAACATATTAAGGAGAACCCGAGTTCCAGTGTGTAAAATTGAAAAACTGGGCATTTTTGAACTCGTGAATCGGTTCCTACCTGAGGAACCGGGTTCCCCATACATTTCCATGGTTAAACTGTGGGAACCGGTACTCGTGGAGGAACCGGTTCCACTGATATTTTTTGAAAAATTCCAAACTTTAAAAATTCAAAACTTTCAAACCGTAAGTCCGTTTTGAGCGCCGTTTTTGACGTTGTTTCTTAAATTGAATGCTCTATTTTATGAAATGAAGGGATTTCCTATAACTTTAAATTATTTTGAAAATGTGTCGAATTTCCGGTTATTCAATGTATACTTGGTGTATAAGCAATAGTGTACCTGTGGCATTTAACCGTATCAGGATTGTATGAATGAAAGGCATGTTTGTGCTGCTGATTTTGTGTGCATGATCGTTGAAGGTATCATGTTTTGGTTTCGAATTCGGTTTATGATAATTTGGTGTATTCATAGATTGATTGAATGTTGCATGCTGGTGTTGTGCATGCATATGCATTCAGGTGAAGTTAATTCCCATTGTGTGGAATTTGACTTGTATTGCCGATAACCGTACTCGGGTGATGATGGGTGGTTAGGCTGGATTCGTGTCTGGGTGATTGTGGACGAATCGATGATGGCCGTATCCGGAGTGATGATGGATCGTGTGACTTGTCACGTATTGGTACCACATGCATTGGTGTCTGCATTTGTGTGTTTTGCATAGAATTGTAACATGTTAGGATGTTTTCCAGTGTTACAGCTTCTCTTGTTGTCATTATTGGCATAATGAATTTTATGGTTAGTAATGTGTTGAAATCAATTATGCTAGAATGGGTGAATTAATATACTTGTGATATATGTTGATTGAAGAACTTATAATGCATTTAATTATGAGAAATCTCACCCACTTTAATGATTTCAGAAAGTGTTAGCAGCTCAAGAGTCGGTGAGGATGGCTTATAAGTGTCGGTTTTATCCAAGGTGTCATTGTCATGCTCGATAGTGTAACACCGGGGAAACGTTTGTTTTGTTGGGTTTATCCGATAATCCATTGTTTTAAATTTTATGTTGGGAATACTTACGAATTGAAGTTATTCGGTTTGAGATATTTTCCTACTGTAGGACATGAAGTTGATTTTGATAATCTATTTTAGTTATTCCTTCGCTGAGCATGAATATTGTTTGAAGTTGAGACTTTGTATTTTCATTTTAATTGTGACATCCTTTTCCATGTTACTCGATTTTACTCTAATTTAATTAGTATATTCATGGGTTATTTAGAAGGGGTGTTACAATAGTGGTATCGAGCATAGTTGGTCGTGTCTAGTGTCGTTATCCTTTTGTATGCGACTAGTGTAAAGTAACACTGTCGATACTTGTGTGGTGATGAGATTGTTTTGTAATGTTACAGAACAATGGCTGGAAGAGGTAACGGAAGAGACGATGCTGCTATTGCTGAAGCTTTGGGAATGCTGGCTGGTGTGCTCGGAGGGAATCAGCCGGGAGCTGGTATTGGTGCTGACAGGCAATTGGGGAATTTCCAAAGGAATAATCCTCCATTGTTCAAGGGCGCACATGATCCTGAAGGTGCTCAGAAGTGGTTGAAGGAGATCGAGAGGATCTTCAGAGTGATTGATTGTGCTGAGGAACCGAAGGTGAGGTATGGTACTCACATGTTAGCAGAGGAAGCTGATGACTGATGGGTTGCTACCAGGACTGAAATGGAACAAGATGGCATTGCACTGAATTAGGCTGTGTTCAGGAGGGCATTTCTGAGGAGGTATTTTCCTGAAGACATTCGGGGTAAGAAGGAGATTGAGTTTCTGGAGCTCAAGCAGGGCAACAAGTCTCTGAGTGAGTATGCTCAAGTTTCTCGAGTTGGCGGTATTATGCTCATTACACTAACGATGCGATGGAAAATTTTCCAAATGTATCAAATTTGAGAACTTCTGATGTGAGATCAAGCAGGTATCGTGTATCGTATCCGGTTTTCTCGATTTAGTAGACTGTAGTAGGATTTAGAAGAAGATCTTGCTAGTACTAAGTCGAATGCTCGAGGGTATGTTGATCGGAAGGTACAATGTATGTCGTGGTAAGCCTTAGGATAGGAGTAATCGAGATCCCGGTTGGAAGAAGCTTCTGGGGGAGATTCTGTTCTTCCATTAAGTGCTACAAGTGTGGTGAGACAGACATCGCTTGTGGACTGTAAGAGTAATGATAAGAAGTGTTTCAAGTGTGGGAAACTCGGTCATGTGGCTAATGATTGCAGAGTAAGAATGGTGACCGTTACAACTGTGGTGAAGAGGGCCATACTGCCCTCGGTACAAAACCTATAAAGGAGCAAGCTGGTGGTAAGGTGTGTAATATGAACTGACTTTGAGATTTTTGTATCGCAAATGTGGATAGCAAGAGTCGCCACCAATTTTATTTTATCCAATTAAGGAAGGTGAAAAACAGGAAAAGACCTTCGTTAGATTCTCGAGTAAGGAGAAGTTATGAAAAGGAAGGTATTAGCACTCTTTCCATCCGTAGTTATCTACGGCTCTTAGTTGCTTTTAGATCATTTTCAAAAGTGCTTTTCGTGTGTTTCACAAAAATGTTTTGAAAAAGGTATTTTCGCTTTGACTTTGTAATGATTCATGTATGAATGTATACAAAGTGTCCGAAATGTTTCGTTTTGAAAAGAGTTTGAACTTTGACAAAAGTGTGAGTGTAAAAAGTATTTGATTTGAGTGCAACTAAAAGTCTTATTACCTACCGTAATTGGTCAGTTGTATTATTTTATGCTCCTTTAGAATAGTGCTATCCATACCATTAGTTGGTAGGTAACCCTATTCGTGGATGTAAGCGGACATTCAAGGACATCGGATGGTCATAGAAGGCAACTGTAGGGGTATCCTAGCACATTCAAGGACTATCATCATTTTCGTAGGCAACAATCGAGGGTCAAGATCATGTATTCAGAGGCTTACATCGTGGGTCTATGATCTTGTATCGAAGGGACTATGATGATTTTTTTTGAAGGCACGTGCTAGAATACCTCTACGCTCGAGGACATGACCATTTGTATTCTGAAGGCAACGAGAGAGAATTACCCTAAGGGGTGCATGTGAAAAGAGTGTTGATTTCGTATTTTATCTTGGAATTATGAGGATCTATGTCCATTTTAATCTTGCCATACACACATAGTTAGCGTTTATAAGTAAAAGTGAAGTAATCATGGAAATGTAAATGCGGAAGATAAATCCTACGCTATTACATGGCTTTGGGGCAGATATATAATTGAAAAGGAAAATGAAAGTCTTAATTAAACTATTACATCTCATAGGCGTTACATAAAAAGAAAAGCGATAAAAATCGTCTCAAATATGTAACTCGTGAACAGATGCAAAATCGAAACGGAAGAAAATTGCATAAGAGAAAAATTTTAGTAAAAATAAGTATTTTTTAATGAGAAAAAGTTTTTTGTGTTAGTAATGACATAAATATGATAAAATAATTTTTTGGGAATTTTTGGAGTTGATTAGATGATTTAAAAACAATTAAAAGCCATTTAAATGATTAATTAGCAATTAAATTAAATATGCATGCAAAAATAATAATTTTAATTTTAAAAATTAAATAAACATTTTTCTGATGAGTATGCAAAAAATAAATATTTTTGGTGTTTTTTAAATGCATGATAAAAAATATAGAAGATAAAATAAAATGCATGGAAAATATTAAAGAAAAATAAGAAAATATGAAAAATATGTTAGTTTTGCAAAAGGAAAAAGAAAGTTGGTCCTGTCCAGGTTCGAACCTGTGACCTTTGAGGGAATCTCCACATGCCAACGCCTTAACCACTACGCCATAGTGCACTTGGTGTTTGAAAAACTGGAAACATGTGAATATAAGTGATAACGTGTCATGGATATATTTGAAAATCAAAACACAGTCAGCGCGCGGGCCCTAGTTGGAATGAGAGAACGAATCAGGAAGCTTCCTCGCGCCACGCATGCATCCACCGGAGTCAGCCAAGTCAACGACGCCAGAGCCCTAGCTCCGGTCGTCTTCTTCGGCCAACCAAAACCTAAAACTTGCAAAATAACACGAATAAAGAGCAAAGGACCCTACCCCTAAATCGAGGGTTGCGAACACGGTGGTGAGGTTTCTTGCCTCGAATCGTCCTCGATAAGCCGTTCAAGAAGACACTCAAAACCAACTATGGCAAAACATGATTTCTACGTATGCTTGCATAAGATGCATCATTCATGACCTATTGATGTCCCGAACCCATTCAAACACACAAAAGCAGTAATAACGCATGAAATAAGAAAATCGAAATTATGAAAATACCAAATCGGAGCTTGATGTATGGCACGATCTCGGCGCTTTGGCTTCGTGTAAGGGATGGTTTTGCTTTGTCGGGATATCAAGGAACACAATGGAAGGCTTAGAACTCCTTGAAACTGCTGCACATTGAATTTCCAAGAATGGAATTGTTGTTGACCCACGAAGGTAGAAGTTGTATCTCGGAAGCACCAGAATGCTTCCGAGATCTGTAGTTTTCTTGGTCTTGCAAATGGTGAAGTTTATTGAAGAATTTTCCAAATTACGCTTACATTAACTAAGTTGACCAGGAAGGGTCAGGTGTTTGTTTGGGATGGAATGCGAGAAAGGATTCCAAGAGTCAAGAAGACAACCGACTAGTGCCCGATCTTGATTTTGCCGAATCCTGAAGTCTTTTGTTGTGTATTGTGATGTGTCATTGATGGGATTAGTGGTGTGTTGATGCAAGATAAGGTGTTGTGGCTTATGCTTCAAGACAATTGAAGGTTCAAGAAAGGAATTATCCGACTCATGATTTAGAATTTATGTTATGTTTGTTTTGAAATTATGGAGGCATTACTGTATGGTTCTCGATTTGAGGTATTCATGATCACAAGAGTCTCAAGTATCTTTGATCGAAAGAGCTCAACATGAGGCGAGAAGGTGGTTGAATTTCAAGGATTACGATTTGGTTTGAATTACCATCCCGGTAAGGCAAATGTTGTTAGCGGATGCTTTGAGTAGGAAGTCCTTGCATATGTCTATGTTAATGGTTCGTGAATTGGAGTTAGTTGAACAATTCAGATTTGAGTTTGGTATGTGAGACTACGTCCTATAGTGTGAAACTAGGAATGTTGAAGCTAACTAGTGGTATTCGTAAGAAATTCAAATGGATGTAAGTCCGATGTTGGTTTAGTTGATAAATTGACATTGATCAACCAAGGTCGGTGAGAGTTCCGAATTGATGAGAATGGCGTTGGAGATTTGGTGATAGGGGTGTGTGTTTGATGTAGATTAGAAAGAGTATTTGGAAGAAGGACATCGTAGTGGGTTGAGTATTCATCCCGGTGCTACTAAGATGTATCATGATTTGAAGAAGTTTTGGTGGCCTGGAATGAAAAAGGCCCAAATTTGTATACGCTGTTTGGTTTGTCAGAAATTAAAGATTGAACATCGAAACCTCGGGATTGATGGAACCGTTTGCTCAGAGTGGAAATGGGATGGCATTCTATGGATTTTGTGTCTGGTTTTCCATGATAATCAAGAATTGTGATTCTATTTGGGTTATTGTCGACTCGATTGACAAAATCTTTCACTTTATTCGATGAGGATGGATTATCCGATGGAGAGGTTGGGTATCTGTATGTGGAGAAGATCGAAGTTTGCATGGTATTCCTTCTAGTATTGTGTCGGATAGAGATCCGAGGTTCACATCTAAGTTCTAGACGGGATTACAGGAAGCTTTGGATACTGTTACGATTGAAGTTCGCTTATCATCCATGCACATATGGTCAGATTTAAAAATACGATTCACCGCTAGAGGATTTGTTGAGAGCTTGTGTGTTAGAAAAGGTGGAGCTGGGATAGCTACTCACCGTGATTGAGTTTACTTAACAATAGTTTTCATTCGAGTATTGGTATGGCTCCATTTGAGGCATTGTATGGCGTATAATGTTGGACACCGTTGTTGGTATGAATCGAGAGAGTGTTGTGATTGGACCGAAAATTGTTCAACAGACTTTAAAAGATTAAATGATTCAGGAGAATATGAGAGCCTCTAGTCGCCGTAAGAGATATCATGATAAGAGGAGGAAAGATCTTGAGTTTAGTGAAGAGAACATGTGTTTATGCGAAGTTACCTGATGACTGGTATTGGTCGAGCCTTGAAGTCAAAGAAGTTGACTCCACGCTTTATTGGTCCGCTTCAGATTACCAAGAGAGTCAGGAAAGTATGCGACGATTGCTTTACCGCAGCCACTTGCAAATTTGCATGATGTTTTCCATGTATCGCAGCTGAGGAAGTACATCGATCCGGCTCATGAGATTCGTGTAGATGATATATGCACGAGAGAATTTGATCATGAAGCATTGCCATGCAGAATTGAGGATCGAAGTTGAAACAATCGAGGTAAGGAAATAGCGAGAGAGTTGGGAGGACCAAGATGGAAATGTCACTGGGAGCTAGAGAGTCGATGAAGGACTATCCCGAAATTTTGTCCAAGGTATGTTTTCGAGGACTAAAACTCTTTTAGTAGGGGAGAGTTGTGACACCAAATAATTCGATTATTAAATAATTAGAATTTTAATTATTAATTTAATTGGAAATTTAATTGGAATTTTTGGATTATTGGAATTAATTTAATTAATCAAGGAAAAGTTTGGTGTGTGGAAATAATTAGAGGGTCGAGATCCGTAGTTTTCTTGCTGTTATTACAGGAAGTTTATTGAAGGATTTTCCAAATTGGCGCTATTATTAACTGTTGACCAGAAGGGTCAGTGTTTGTTTGGGATGCCGAATGAGAAAGGATTCCAAGAGTCAAGAAGAGACCGACTAGTGTCCGATCTTGATTTTGCCGAATCCGCTAAGTCTTTGTTGTGTATTGTGATGTGTTGATGGATTAGGTGGTGTTGATGCAAGATAAGGGTTGGGCTTATGCTTCAAGACAATTAGTTCATGAAAGAATTATCCGACTCATGATATGTGTCGGGTTTTATCCAAGGTGTCACCGTGATGCTCCGATAGTGTAACACTGGGGAAACGCTTGTTTTGTTGGGTTTATCTCGATAATCCATTGTTTTAAATTTTATGTTGGGAATACTTACGAATTGAAGTTATTCCGCTTGAGATACTTCCACTGTGTAGACATGAAGTTGATTTTGGATAATCTATTTTAGTTATTCCTTCAGTTGAGCATGAATACCGCTTGAAGTTGAGACTTTGTATTTTCAATTTAATTGTGACATCCCCTGCTTCCATGTTACTCGATTTATTTTAATTAAATTAGTATATTCATGGTTATTTAAGGGTGTTACATCATGAGTCAACCTTAAAATTCACAAAATTTTACAAAGTTGCAAATTTCAAACCTATTTAAACCACTTTCTTCTCGCATCCGCACGCTAGGCTCAGAGACGCTCTCGAAATGAAAGGAGCATGGAGATGGGCTTAAGATGCCATCCGAGGGAGTCGACGTTAGACTTTTCGTGCTCATCTTTGAATGAAGTTATTGGTTTGTATTGGTTTTTAACCAAATATGCAGATTCTGAAAGTGGAGAAATGTTGACAAGTAGCTCGAGATGGGCTTAAGATGTTATCCAAGGCAATCGAGTCGACGCCGCATCAGAGTTGCCTGATAATAAGAGAAAGTCGTAATACATCTTCGTCCCGACACCAGGGGATAGTAGTTGGCAAATGTATGTACCTTTCGCGTTTCGTGTATTGGTCCAATGCCTATTATCGAGGATAACTTGTGATCGCTCGTATAGTTTTCCGTCGGGCTTCGGTATTAATCCCGATCTATTGTCGGAGGACAACTTGGGCGGTCGTTCGATAGTTTTCCGTCTTCATTACCTCGACCGCTTGTCGGAGGACAACTAGGGTGGTCTTTCGATAGTTTTCCGTCTCTTCCTGCATTAATCCCGGACCTTTTGTTTCGTAATGATTTGCACTGCTTTGGAAAAAAAAAACTTTGATAGGATATCGTTAGTTTTATGCAAAGTATGATGCATGACGATGTGTATGAATGACATATGCATAAATTATGACTTTCATGAGTAATGTATGAATGATAGATGTTGTGGTATTTCAAACATATCCATCTTGGAAGAAGATGCGGTTGTTCTCGCTGAGGATTCCCGACTTGCTTTGGGATGGAAACGGATGGAAACCCCGAGAAGAAAGATAACCTCGATTCCTCCGTGCACTATCTCGACCAAGTCTTGCCTAGATACACGAGGGTGGTAGAGGCTCTGGAGGCGCGCTGTTGAGGATCTTGCACACGAACCCTCACTGGGAGAAATTTGGGAGACGCCCATCGGGGTTTTACGATAAACTCGGAGAGTATTTGATAGCTGGGGGCTGGGTTAGAAGGATCTGGAGCCCGTTGAGATCTCCGGATGAGGAATAAAAGGTATAGGTTTCCTCCGTGCAATTATCCGACCAAGTTTCGTGTTTGATATCGCTGTTGCCGAGGTGATGATTGTCAAGAGATATTTTTGCAGATACCTTGGTGATGAATCGGCACGCTGAGACTCGATGTAACATGGTTTAGTTGAGTGGAATCACCGCTGGGGCTATCAGATACCCACTGGGAAGGTTTGTTGTGAGTGACACTCTATGGGGATCATGCTCATGGGAATGTTTTGGTGACTTTCAATATCTCAATTCTGTAGCCTCGTAGTAATTACTTTTGTACATTCACTTTTCGCATGGTTGTGAATAGATTTTTATTGTCAAATATATAATCATTCAAAGCAAACGCGACTTTTATGCAAACAACAATAGTGAAAATTTGTAAAGAGAAAGAAACTTGTATTTATTTGAATGTATGTGAGGCCAAGTAGTTTGTAAAAGCCATGCTGAAACAATCTCTAAGTTCCAACTATGCTAGTACTCATATATTTCAACTATCTCATCTCCTTGCTGTCGAGAAAGTGAGTGAATTGATTTTCGCCATTTGAATCTTGAATCGATAGTAGTCTCGAAGAAGGTGATCCGACGACGACATAGTCGTAGACGCTTAAATCCCTAACTTTACCTAGACCGCCTTTCAGTTTTCGCCCACCTGATACTTTTTGCCCAAGCCACGTGTTTTCGACGGCAGGTGTACATGTTTTGTATATATCCTAACTTTTCCCTAACCCTTTGGTCTCGCCAGATGCCCTTATTTTTGCCTAGCTACCGACCTAGCGGGTCTCTTCAGTATTTTTGACTATGTCTCGCTCATGTGGTGTGGAAGTCCTCACCATCCATGGTGCTAAGTATCATAGTCTACCGAAAATACTGCTTGACTACAAACGGTCCTCATAGGTGGGAGTCCATTTGCCCTCGATCACCTTGTGGAAGAATGATGCGACTACCAGATCACCGACTTGGTCGATGTTGATTTTCTTGTTGAATGCTATGATCATTCGCTTCGATAGATCTGTCCATGGCGATGGACGCGAGTCGCTTCTCATCAATCGTTAACTGGGTGAATGCGAGTCTCGATCCAATCGCCTTCACCTAACTCGCCCCAGAGGAGTCTCGATTGAGGGTATCCAACCTCATGGCAGGACCGCCCATACCGTATACTAGAGAGAAGGTTGCCCTGATGATGTCCTGTAGAAAAGGAAAACCATGAAGAGCAAATGGTAACATCTCATGCCAATCTTTGTAAGTCACCGTCATCTTCGTATGATCTTCTTAATGTTCTTGTTGGCGGCTTCCACAATACCATTCATCTTAGGCCGATAAGGAGAAGAGTTGTGATGCTTGATCTTGAACCGCGTGCGTAGTTCAAAGGATCATCTTGTTGTTGAGATTAGAGTCGTTATCTCTGCGATAATCCTTCGGGAGTGCCATACCGATGATAAGATTATGCTTGATGAATCGAACCTATTATTTTGGTAACAGATGAACAGGCTGCCTTCACCCATTTGGTAAATAATCAATTACCACAAGGATGAAACGATGTCCGCTGGAAGTCAGGCTTGATTTCCTCCGATCATGTCAATGCCCCCATTGCAAAAGGCCAAGGAGTGTTAGGAAATTCTGAGGTACTTGAGGTATGTGCACTTTGTCTCGCATAACCGCATTTGTGACAAGATCGAGCGAAGGGTGACAATCGCCTTCATGGTGGACCAATAGTAACCCCGTTTCAAAATCTTCTTAGCCATTGTATGACCACCACCAGAGGGTACCAACACGCCTGTAACTCTTCCATGATGTGCCCATTGCTTTCCTGGTCTACATAGCGGAGTAAGCACAAGTCGTGATTGGCTTTTGTATAAGATGTCGTTGTCGAGAAGAATTTGATGCAAACCTTCTAAAAACTTCTTATCGTTGATAGATGCCCTCGGGATATTCCCGAGTCTCAAGATACTCTTCACATCGTAGTACCAAGGCTTCTTTGTATCAAGCTCATAACAATATGTCAAGTTCGCAAACTTCTCAATGATGATCCGGGAGCCTCGTTGTCCCACCTAACCTTGAATAGACGTATAGTAGCCAATGCGCCTTCCAACCGATCTCTCGTGGAATGTGATTGAAAGCAATCTCTTCAAGGGATCAAACTCAAAACATGCTCGATGAATGGAATGAGATTCGATGCTTCATCCCACTCGCCTTTAACTGATCGATCACTAAAGTCGAGTCTCCATACACTTGCAAGAACTTGATTCTTAAGTCAATAGCGTTTTGATACCCATGATGCACACTTTGTATTCCGCCATGTTGTTGGTGCAACTCGAAACATAACTGTGGTGAAAGGCGATGTTCGCCTGTAGGGATGTAATGATGGCGCCAATGCTACTGCTAAGCGCGTTTGAGGCTCCATCAAAGACCATGGTCCATCGATCCTTGTTCAGTGTCCTTCGTCTCCGCCCGACTCTTTCACAATCTAACTAGTAAAACATCTTCATCTCGAACTCGAATCGCATAGATCGATAGTCATCTACTTACTCTGGGTGAGCTAAATGATCGCTACTACACTTCCTTTGATGGCTTTCTCTCGAGAAGTGTACGGATGTCGATTCGGTCAAGATCATTTGCCATCTTGTTATTCTTCCGGAGAGAGCTGTTTCTCAAATATGTATTTTATCCGATCCATCTTAGAAATCAACAAAGTAGTGTGAGTCAACATATACCGCCTTTAGTCGGCGAGGCAGTTTCAAAGGCTTCAAGTTTTCTTCGAGCTGTGAGTATCTCGCTTATCATGGGTAAACTTTTGCTAAGGTAGTATATTGCATACTCTTTTCTCAACTGCATCATGTTGCCCCAACACACACCTCCATCGAGTTCTCTAACACTCTAAGCACATGATAAGAGGTCTTCCTTCGCAGGCGTATTAGGATAAGAGGATTCTAGGGTACTCCTGATTTTGTCAAAGCGATCCGGTAATCGCTGCTCCATTCTACCACTTGATCTTTCTTAAGGACTTAAATATTGGCTCACAAGTAGCGCTTAGGTGTGCATGAACTGCAATGTAATTTAATCGCCCAAGAAACCTCGACTTCCTTCTCAAAGGGAGCTGGGTATCTCTTGAATAGTTTTAACCTGGCGGGTTGTCATACCCCAAAATTTGCCCTTCATCTCCTCAAGATATTTCATACATCCATACCAAGGATTCCTCAAGAGTTGATCGCATAAACCCTCTCCTACAAACAACCCAAACTAGGTTTGGCAATCCTCAGGTCAAGATGGACTCAACATCCCAATGGTCTTCATGCCTCATATGCTTCAAAGATTTCCATGTCAAGTTTCAAGCCTTACAAGTCAAGTTTCCTCGCATAATTGCCGATGGTTGAAAATCGCTGTATTGGACAAAAAGTCAATTGTGGTCAACATACACCAAACTTCATGATTTTTGGTCAACATCCTCATTTTGAAGTTACATTCATCATTTGATCAAGGGTTGATCATGATTCATCAAGAAAACTCAAGATTTGCTCAAAAGTCAAACTTTCTAAATTAGGTTTCTAGATGAAAAGTCAACCGAACTTTGACCGATCATAACTTCTTCATACTTTCAGAAATTTTCCACCACCTCTTGTTTTGAAGGAAATTCAATTCTCTACAACTTCATGTCTCACAAGAATGTCCAAAAATGCTTCATTTGAGAGGTATGGCTCAAAACATAGTGTCATTTTCAAAGTCAACAAAAGTCAACTTTTTGTTTTGAGGATATATTGAGCATGGAGAATCCAATTGAGATGAGACCAAAAAGGTTGGTTAGAGGACTCTTATAGCTTTCCAAAAAGTCCAAGAACACTCAAATATGTGGAAAATTGAGCAAGATACACTATTCAGAAGTTAAATTTTGGACAATTGCACAAAAGGACATTTTGGTCAAAATGCAAAATTTTCCATACTAAAATTGATCCAAACTTGTTCATGACATTATTCTTGACTCATAAATGCTTGGCCATGGCAATTTTCTATTTTATTAATTTATTTTTGAATTTTAGAACATTTAATTCAAAATTAAATTATATAAAATATGAAAATAATATATTTTCCTGGGCTAATTTTATACCAAACTTGAGGACCAAGGAAGCCCAAAACACTTGCCAAATTGCAGATGATCATGCATTGAAGAGGAAATCAAATTTTTTCAAAAATTGATTTTATTTGAAAAAAATATTGAATGCTCCAAATCAAATCTTTTTTCACTCTTTTTCCTCTCTCAATTTGCTCTATAAATACTCAGCAAGTACACAAGCACAAGACACGAAACCCTAGCTCAAAGCACAGCCCTTACTTTGCCAAAATTTTTCTCAAAAGTTGGAAAAATCGAATTCCAATTGGCAGCAAGTTTCAGTCCAATCAGCAAGTTGCCTTCTATGACCATCCGATGTCCCTTCGAATGTCCCGCTTACATCCAACGAATAAGGTTACCTACCAACTAATGGTATGGCTAGCGCTATTCTAAAGGAACGAAATACACAAAACCACCACCCGAGTGGTAATAAGACTTTTAGTTGCTTGCTCAAATCAAATGTTTTCACACCTCACACTTTGTCAAAGTTCAAACTCTTTTCAAACAAAACATTTCCAAACACTTTGTATACATTCCTACATGAATCATTACAAAGTCAAAGCGAAATGCCTTTTCAAAACATTTTGTCAAACACACGTAAAGCACAATTTTTAAAGTGATCTAAGAGCAACTAAGAGCCTGTGAGATAACTACGGATGGAAAGTGGTGCTAATACCTTCCCTTTTCATAACCTTTCTCCTTACTCGAATCTAACGAAGGTCTTTTTCTGTACTTTTACCTTCCCTTAATTGGATAAAATAAAAGTCGGTGGCGCTTGCTATCCGCACATTTGCGATACAAAACACTAAAAGTCGGCTCACCGTATCACAATCGGCGATCACTGGGAGACACCCTAAAGAGAGATTACCTTAGGGATTTCTAGATCACCTTTATTGCTTTCTTGCTTGACTTGCTTGCTTTATCTTTAAGGGTTGCTTGGGTATTATATTGTTGGGGGATCCTACACCCGATCCGGTTTTTAGGTAAGTAGCAATAATCGTCGGACCGCTAGACGATATCAAACGGTCAACATGATGGCTACGTTAGCGTGACACTTTGGATGTCCCGATACTCTTCATTCCCAAGTTGAGGATAGTATTTGGCTTCTGGTGTCATCAAGCGCCAACTTTTAGAACCTTAATTGACCCATCTTGGCCATTAGAAGGTAGTGAGATGGCCTTTGCAGTGCAGACTAAGGTTGGTTGATACCGATGCTACGCCATCGAGATCTGACTTTGGGATATTTCGATCACACTGGTAGTCGTATTGAAATAAACGCCACGAGAAAGATCAATGATGGAGATTCCTAGAACCCGTTACTATTATAGGACAGATGAACCAACTCAAACTTTTGGTGGGTAATCACTATACCCATGCAAGCCTTAAACCTAGGCTCATTGTGTGAATTGTTTGTGTGTGCTAAACATGACATCATGACATCATTTGCATTGCATATCATTTCTAACTATTTCAAGGACCTAGGATTTATCTTTGCTCGCTTTGTAGGGATTATGGCTTCTAGAAAGACTATCCGAATCAACTTCATGGGTATACCTTCTCAACAAAGAATTGGTTTCGTAAATTCCCATCATGCTCAGCCTCATCAAAAGACATGGTTATCTACTTGATTTGTTATCTCGGTTTTGAAGAAGATATGATGCATGTCCTATTCAGCTTCTTTGATCCGAAACACCATTGCTTTACATTTCCGATTATCGCTTGGTTCCTACCTTGAAGAGTTTCTAAGCTACTGGGGTACCTATTCTTGACCAAATGCCATTCACCGTTAGAAAAGGTTCCTAAGTACGAAGACATTGCATCAGCCTACATCTTAAGCGCCGCATATCAGCCAATTGGGAAACTAGAAGTGGAGTTAAGGGTTTACTTTCCAAGTTCTAATTAAGAAAGCCCGAGAATTCCTCAAAGTATGAGTTTCATGCATTCAAGACATTGTGGCCTTGCTAATTTATGGTTTGGTTCTATTCCTAACTCGGATCAATTCATAGATGTCAACGCCATCAAGTTGTTTCTACCCGTAATCCGTGGCCTACTTTACTTGGAGACATCCACATTCTTCCACACTGCATTCATCAAAAGACAAGGAACTCATGTGTTTATACCGCTACCTCTAGGTGGTTTATTTCGACCTTCCTCCATCAATTTAAGAATGAACAAAGGTTGAGATGGTCTCAAAGGTTAATGTCACTCTCATTCGAGATATCCGTTGGATCTTTCTCTCAAAAGGACTTCACCTTCATCGAAGTGGAGAATTCTAATGTACCACTACTTGGTATAAGGGAGGTATTACTTACAACCCTTCTCTAGCTCTACGTCAGTTTGGTTTTTCCAAGAGATGGTCCATGATATGCTTCTCCAAGATATTGTGTTCGACTACAATCACGATCTCCGCATCATCGATTTAAGGTTCATACACGTGGGCATGGTAAAGAAGATCGATACCAAGACTTTGGGGCACCAAAACTCCATTCCTTGGGAACCTTACTCAAATGGGTGCGAGCTCGAGCTCAAACCTCATGATGCCATTCACGCCTGTTTTACCAAGAATTATGGAACTGCTATAGGTGACGACCTATATCGCTCTCCATCCCGACATGCCTACCGATTTTGAAGACTTGAAGAGATCCCGGATCAACTTAAAGAAGAGAGGGATACCTTGAAGCTCAGTGTTACAAGTGAGAAGAAAGTGCTAGAGTTGACCAAGCTACTTCACGAGGAGCTTAAACATCAACGCCTACATCGGCACCAAGAGGAAGCCCATGGGAGACTTAGAGCTTTAGGATTTTCTTTTATTTGTCTTGAACTATCCTTTGTACTTAAAAAAAAAAAGAATAATAAAGAGTACTAATAAATGTTTGTTCATTGCTTGTTTAACAAATTTAAATCTCTAAGGTCCTTGAAAACATTGCATTGCATTCGCATAAACATTGCATATCATAGCATAACATTGCATCACGTGTACATGAAGATTGGTTTTCTCATTTGCTCGCTATTTATTTTAGCGCGTAATGCTCTTGACACTGTCAAAGATCTTCAAGCTCGAATGCTCAGGCCAAGCAGATGTTCACTGCTTGGTCCAGGCCAAGAAGATCCAAGAAGCTCATCAATGTAAAGAAGAAGGTTGTTGGTCTCTCAACATGGGCGACGCTACAAAGGAGGTCCTAAGTGGTTAGTCGAATTGAGCCTCAAGGAAGTGTCAGAAGGAGGATGAGGAAAACAAGGGGATGGCGAAGCCACTCGAGCTTGAGAAGAACTATGATGATGGCCAATACTGATGAAGATGACAAGTACAAGCAACTTGAAGACCGTCTCAATGTTGGAAAACCAAGATGTCCGGCTGAATTTTGATGATTCGAGTCTTGTCCTCGGTGTTGTGATTCCCAAGTTCAAAGTTCCAACTTTGCAAGTATGATGGCATGTCTTGCCCTAAGCTGCATTTGAAGTCCTATGTCCTAAGATCAATCCCCACACCGATGACAGAAAGTTGGATGCATATTTTCAAGAGAGTTTGTCCTAACTCAATTGGAGTGGTATTATCGCCTAGAGAATGACCGATCCGTACTTGGAGTGACTTGGCGATGCTTTCTAGTACAAGATGAGTACAATGTTGAATTGACACCCACTGCATGCAACTACAAAGCATGTCTATGGGTCGTGATGAGAAGTTCAAGGAGTATGCTCAAATGGAGAGATCTAGGTGCGAGTTCAACCACCCTTGTCCAATAGGAGTTGGTTGATATGTTTATGGGAACACCGACAGCCCATTCTTCAATCATCCGATTGAAACTCTTCAACCGGATTCACCGAAATGATATTGACAAGCGTATTGAAGCTGGTATCAAGAGTGGAAAGATTCAGTAGAGACATCTCATGCCGCAAGAGATCTTTTGTGGTAAGAAAGAAGCATGTCGTATGGTCGAAAAGCCGAGCCAAGACCGACCGCGCTCAATCAGGCAGCAGTGATCTCAATCCTACATCAAGACAACCTCACGAGACAACGCACAGAATCGTAACGCGCAACTAAGACAGTTTAAGATCAACATGCCATTGTCGCAAGCCTTGCAACACATGTTGAAAGCAGAGCTGATTATTTTGAGGGATCCTCCTCGTAATGTCAACACTTCCTCCGAGATACAATCCTAATGCTAAGTGTGCTTACCATTCCAATAGCCCAGACATAGTACGATGATTGTTGGGCTCAAGAACAAGATTCAAGATATGATTGAAGCAAGCATTGAGTTTGATCCTCCCGCTGAGACTCAATGTGATCAACGCGCCTATGCCTAACCATGACAAGAGTTCCAATGTCATGGTGATGATACTTATGTTTTCATAGATGACTTGACCATTCCTCCGATGATCAAGAAGAATTTGTTGCCGTGTCAATCCGTGATGCCCAGAATTGTCAAGGTGCCCATCCGCACCGATGGTTGTGCTTGGTCGAGAAGACGGTTCAAGGCATGATGGATAACCGTGAGATACTATTTCGAAACCACCGCTGCGTAAGTCGTGTGAAGAAATGTCTAAGTTGAAGATTGACAATGAAATGAAGTCAGCATCATCTGTGGGATACCTTGGGGCAGCCAAGTGGAAAGTATGATTACATGGTGAAGTACACCTGCCCCGAGAGCTACAAGATTCCTATTGAAGATGTTAAGGCAACGGATGGGGTGACGATTTCAAGACTATGCCGATGTTAACAATAAGGATTTCCTCCGATGATCCTGTGCCTAGAGTGGCACTCATCATTACTTCTCCAAGACCAGCCCATATTCCTCCGACAGCTATCCCTTGGAATTATGGAGCCGATGTTTACTATCATGGCGCAAGCAAGACCCTCGACCATTGAAGATCTTACAATGAAGCTACCATTCCCGACATTGACAACATCACCGATCAAGTAAGGTGACCGAACCGAAGAGTATTTCTCCAGATATCTCTCCAAAAGACATCATGACTCCAACAGATTCCACTTATTCAATCCATTCCCAAGCTAGAGGGAAAGAACCAGGACTCATCCCGCTCACCTGTATACCAAAGGAAGTTATCAAGACACCTCCAAACAAGAAATGGAGGAAATTTAAGATTATCAAGAAGAGTGACTACAATGTTGTGGAACAGCGGGATGATCCATCCAAGATCTCCATGCTTGCTCGCTTCTTGTGCTCGGCTCATGCTAATGCCTTGGTGAAGTTTTCAAGAATGCTCACGCACTGCAAGACACTACCACGACTCAATTTGAAGTTTGTATTGCTAGCCCTGCCGCCAACAACGGCCTAGGCTTCGATGCGATTTGACTCCTACCGAAAGAAACACAACAAAGCCTTGCACATCTCTCGTTGAATGCAAAGGCACCATTATCTCATGTTTTGGTGGATACCGGCTCGCTCAATATCCTTCCAAGATCGCTTTGATCGACTGATGTCGAAGGGTTGGTTCCCGACCCAAGGACATTATTGTGAGATTGATGGTTCTAAGCGAACAGACTTGAGAGCTCATCATAAAGTCGGTTCCACTTTGACTCCACTTTGTCATGGACATCCGTCCGCCTTACTCTTGCCTACTTGACGCCTTGATACATGGGCAAAGCGCCATACCTCACCTTACATCGAAGTTGAAGTACCAGTGAAAGTGATGTGGTGAAGAAGAGTATGGTCACCATCTACAGTCATTCGATACCTCGAGATGGAAGTGAATTCTTTGAGACCTCACAAGCTTTTGAAACAATCCCCGCAGTCATGCCTCTGACTCTCCCCGTTACCCTGAAGTTACAAGTTCCGCTTAGGATGGCCTCACGAAGATGCTCAAGCTGTCATAAACAAGGAGGTAGTGCTATTTGGGGTCGCCCCGATCTTCTTTTTAAACCGACAAGACCGGTTTAGGCTTCACCATCAAAGGTCAAGATGATACGCGAACGTGCCGCCAACTTCCTTCTTCCGTGATCGCCATAGTGGAATCCATGCTAGAAGACAACGACAATGACCGACATCGCAAGTGGATCTTCCCAACCCGTATCATGGGCTCAAAGAATTGGAAGACCAAGACGCCATACTATCTCCTTTAGTCGAGTAATTGCTCTTGTTTTGTTTTTTCGTATTTCTTTATGTTTAATAATAAACTTTGAAAGCCTAGTGCCTTGCCCGGCATCATGGCTTGTTTAAGTAGGGTTATTATCTGCTGTTTGCGCTGCTTTCATTCAATAAATTCGCTGGACTTTGCATTCAATTGTTTGTTTGTTTTTTACTTTATCACCCTTCAAAAAGCTATGTGTTTCTTACACACACCCGCTTGATACATCGCGAATCAATTCGAATCAAGCATAACGCCTATGCTATTGCTAAATATGACTTGATAATCCGATCTACCAAGCCGAAGACGAAGTGAGGAACATTGTGAAGTGCTGTGGAGAACTTGACTCGCTATGCAAAGAAGAAGAAGTTATACAAAATGCACACTAAGGCAAAGATTTGGTACCCACTCCAGTGGACACACCATGGCTAATAAGGTTTGAGAACAAGTGTTATTGGTCCACCATGGAAGCCGATTGCATACGCTTCGATCTTGTCACAATGCCGACGAGTGCCGACAGTACATGCACTCTCCAAGACTTCAATGTTCTAACAGCCCTTGGCCTTTTGCAATGTGGGCATTGACATGATCGGAGAAATCAAGCCTACAACTTCCAATGGACATCGCTTCGTCCCTGTGGCAATCGATTACTTTACCAAGTG
>CM038796.1:228031418-228157017 GCA_021764765.1 Vicia sativa
AGTTGCCTTCTATGACCATCCGATGTCCCTTCGAATGTCCCGCTACATCCAACGAATGGAGTTACCTACCAACTAATGGTATGGATAGCTATTCTAAAGGAACGTAAAATAACACGAAAACGACCAATTTCGAGTAGGTAATAAGACTTTTAGTTGCTTGCTCAAATCAAATGCTTCACACCTCACACTTTTGTCAAAGTTCAAACTCTTTTCAAAACAAAACATTTCCAAACACTTTGTATACATTCCTACATGAATCATTACAAAGTCAAAGCGAAATGCCTTTTCAAAACATTTTTGTCAAACACACGTAAAGCACAATTTTTAAAGTGATCTAAGAGCAACTAAGAGCCTGTGAGATAACTACGGATGGAAAGGGGTGCTAATACCTTTTCATAACCATTCTCCTTACTCGTAATCTAACGGTCTTTTTCTCTACTTTTACCTTTTAATTGATAAAATAAAAGTCGGTGGCGACTCTTGCTATCCGCACATTTGCGACATAAAACCTAAAAAGTCGGTTCACCGTATCACGTAATCGGCGACTGCGGGAGACACCCTAAAGAGAGATTGCCTTAGGGATTTCTAGATCACCTTTATTGCTTTTGTTTGACTTGCTTGCTTTATCTTTAAGGGTTGCTTGGATATTGTGGGGATCCTACACCGGATCCGGTTTCCTTTTAGGTAAGTAGCATAATCGCCGACCGTTAGACGATATCTAAACTCAACATGACTACGTTAGCGTGACACTTTGGATGTCCCGATACTCTTCATTCCCAAGTTGAGGATAGTATTTGGCTTCAGTGGTGTCATCAAGCGCTAACTAAACTTTTAGAACCTTAATTGACCCATCTTGGCCATTAGAAGGTAGTGAGAGCCGGCTTTGGTGAGACCGAGGTTGGTTGATACCGATGCTACGCCATTGAGATCGACTTTTGGGATATTTTCTTCGACCACTTGGTAGTCGATTGAAATAAACGCCACGAGAAAGATCAATGATGAGATTCCTAGAACCCGGTTACTATTATAGGACAGATGAACCAACTCAAACTTTTGGTGGGTAATCACCTATACCTCATGCAAGCCTTAAACCTAGGCTCATTGTGTGAATTGTTCAGGTGTGCTAAACATGACATCATGACATCATTTGCATTGCATATCATTTCTAACTATTTCAAGGACCTAGGGATTTATCTTTGCTCGCTTTTGTAGGATTATGGCTTCTAGAAAGACTATCCGAATCAACTTCATGGTATACCTTCTCAACTCAAAGAATTGGTTTCGTAAATTTCGACCATGCTCACCATCAAAAGACATGGTTATCTACTTGATTTGGTTATTCCTGTTTTGAAGAAGATATGATGCATGTCCTATTCCAGCTTTTTTGATCCGAAACACCATTGCTTCATTACTTCCGATTATCGCTGGTTCCTACCTTGAAGAGTTCTAAGCTACTGGGTACCTATTCTTGACCAAATGCCATTCACCGGTTTAGAAAAGGTTCCAAGTACGAAGACATTGCATCGCCTTTACATCTTAAGCGCGACATTGAAGCCAATTGGGAAACTAGAAGTGAGTTAAGGGTTTACTTTCCAAGTTCTTAATTAAGAAAGCCCAGAATTCCTCAAAGTTATGAGTTTCATGCATTCAAGACATGTGGCCTTGCTAATCTATGGTTTGGTTCTTCTCTAACTCGGATCAATTCATAGATGTCAACGCCATCAAGTTGTTTCACCCGCAATCCTGCGCTCACTTTACTTGGAGACATCCTACATTCTTCCACACTGCATTACAAAAGACAAGGAACTCTCATGTGTTTACAACCGCTACTTCTAGGTGGTTTATTTCACCTTCCTCCATCATTTTGAAGAATGAACAAAGGTTGAGATGGTCTCAAAAGTTAATGTCACTCTCTCATTCAGATATCCGTTGGAGCTTTTCTCTCAAAAGGACTTCACATTCATTGAGGCCAGGAGAATTCCTAATGTACCACTACTTGGTATAAGGGAGGTATTACTTACAACCCTTCTCTAGCTCTACGTCAGCTTTGGTTTTGCTCAAGAGATGGTCCACATGATATGCTTCTCCAAGATATTGTGTTCGACTACAATCACGATCTCCGCAATCACCGATTTAAGGTTCTATACACTGGGGCATGGTAAAGAAGATCGATACCAAGACTTTGGGGCACCAAACTCCATTCCTTGGGAACCTTACCTCAAATGGGTGCGAGCTCGAGCTCAAAACCTCATGATGCCATTCACGCCTGCTTTACCAGAATTATGGAACCCTGCTATAGGTGACGTACTTATACTGCTCTCCATCCCGACATGCCTACCGATTTTGAAGACTTGAAGAGATCCCGATTCACAAGAAGAGAGGGATACCTTGAAGCTCAAGGTTATGCAAGTGAAGAAAGTGCTAGAGTTGACCAAGCTACTTCACGAGGAGCGAAACATCAACGCCATCGGCACCAAGAGGAAGCCC
The DNA here is from genome assembly GCA_021764765.1 of Vicia sativa. Lineage (NCBI taxonomy): Eukaryota > Viridiplantae > Streptophyta > Magnoliopsida > Fabales > Fabaceae > Vicia > Vicia sativa. Next base: position 228,033,906 of record CM038796.1, read on the forward strand.
TATGGAGACTTAGAGCTTTAGGATTTTTCTTTTATTGTTTTGAACTATCCTTGTACTTAAAAAAAAAGAATAATAAAAGAGTACTAATAAATGTTTGTTCATTGCTTGTTTAACAAATTTAAATCTCTAAGGTCCTTGAAAACATTGCATTGCATTCGCATAAACATTGCATATCATAGCATAACATTGCATCACGTGTACATTGAAGATTGGTTTTCTCATTTGCTCGCTATTTATTTTAGCGTAATGGCTCTTGAACAATTGTCAAAGATCTTCAAGCTCGTAATGCTCTGGGCCTTAGAGATACTGTACCTTGGTCCAAGGCCAAGAAGATCTCAAGAAGCTCATCAACAAAGAAGAAGGTTGTTGGTCTCCTCAACATGGGCACGCTACAAAGGTGGTCCTAGAATGGTTAGTCGAATTGAGCTCTCAAGGAAGTGTCAAGAAGGAGGATGAGCAAAGTAACAAGGATGAAGGCGCCACCGAGCTTGAGAAGAACTATGATGATGGCCAATACTGATGAAGATGACAAGTACAAGCAACTTGAAGACCGTCTCAATGTCGTGGAAAACCCAAGATGTCCGGCTGAATTTTGATGATCTGAGTCTTGTCCTCGTGTTGTGATTCCTCCCAAGTTCAAAGTTCCAACTTTGCTAAGTATGATGGCATGTCTTGCCCTAAGCTGCATTTGAAGTCCTATGTCCGTAAGATCAACCTCACCGATGATGTAAAGTTGTGGATGCATTTTCAAGAGAGTTTGTCCGAACTCAATTGGAATGGTATTATCAAGAGAATGACCGTATCCGTACTTGGAGTGATTTCTGATGCTTTCTATGCATGATGAGTACAATGTCAATTGACACCCACTCGCATGCAACTACAAAGCATGTCTATGGGTCGTGATGAGAAGTTCAAGGAGTATGCTCAAATGGAGAGATCTAGCAGTGTAGTTCAACCACCCTTGTCCAATAGGGAGTTGGTTGATATGTTCATGGGAACACCGACAGCCCATTCTTCAATCATCCGATTGAAACTCTTCACCGGATTCACCGAGTGATATTGATGCGAGCGTATTGAAGTTGGTATCAAGAGTGGAAAGATTCAAGTAGAGACATCTTCAAATGTCAAGAGATCTTTGGTGGTAAGAAAGAAGCTAATGCCGTGTATGGTCGAGCCGAGCCAAGACCGACCGCGCTCAATCTGGCGCTGATCTCCAATCCTACATCAAGACAACCTCGCCGAGACAACGCTGCAATCGAACGCGCAACGAAGACAGTTTACGAAGATCAACATGCCATTGTCGCAAGCCTTGCAACACATGTTGAAAGGTAGCCGACCTTGAGGATCCTCCTCGAATGTCAACACTTCCTCTCCGGATACAATCCTAATGCTAAGTGTGCTTACCATTCCAATAGCCCAGACATAGTATCGATGATTGTTGGGCTCAAGAACAAGATTCAAGATATGATTGAAGCTAAGCGATTGAGTTTGATCCTCCCGCGAGACTCCAATGTGATCAACGCCCTATGCCTAACCATGACAAGAGTTCCAATGTGTTGGTGATGATACTTATGTTTTCAACATAGATGACTTGACCATTCCTCGATGACTGTTAAGAAGAATTTGCTGCAAGCGGTGTCATCCGATGCCAGAGAATTGTCGTTGGTGCCCATCCGCACTGATGGTTGTCTTGGTTGAGAAGACGTGTTCAATGCATGATGGATAACCGTGAGATACTATTTCGAAACCACCCGTGCAAGCCGGTGAAGAAATGTCTAAGTTGAAGATTGACAATGCAAATGAAACTGTACCATCCGTGTGGGATACCTGGGGCAGCCAAGTGGAAAGTATGATTACATGGTGAAGTACACTGCTCCGAGAGCAAGATTCCTATTGAAGATGTTAAGGCGACCGGATGGGGTGACGATTTCCCTAAGACTATGCCGATGTTAACACAATAAGGATTTCTCTCGCTGATCCGGCTAGAGTGGCACCTCCTCATTACTTCTCCAAGACCAGTTCCATATTCCTCGACAAGGCTATCCCTGGAATTATGGAGTCGATGTTTACTATCATGGCGCCAAGCAAGACCCTCTCGACCATTGAAGATCTTACAGAAGCTACCATTCCCGACATTGACAACATCAACGGATCAAGGGTGACCAACCGGAAGGGTATTCTCTCAGATATCTCCTCCAAAAGACACCGCGACTCCACTCGCATTCCGCTATTCAATCCATTCCCAAGCTAGAGGGAAAGAACCGTGACTCATCCTCGTCAACCAAGTACCAAAGGAAGTTATCAAGACACCTCCAAACAAGAAATGGAGGAAATTCAAGATTATCAAGAAGAGTGACTACAATGTTGTGGAATGGCTAGGGACAGACCATTCCAAGATCTCCATGCTTGCTCGCTCTTGTGCTCGAGGCTCATGCTAATGCCTTGGTGAAGTTTCAAGAATGCTCACGCACGCAAGACACTACCACCGACCGGGAAGTTTGTATTGCTAGCCCTCTGCCAACAACGGCCTAGGCTTCTCTCGATGTCGATTTGACTCCTACCGAAAGAAACACAACAAAGCCTTGCACATCTCTCGCTGAATGCAAAGGCACCACATTATCTCATGTTTTGCTGATACCGTCTCGCTCGAATATCCTTCCTCAAGATCGCTTGATCGACTTGATGTCGAAGGGTTGGTTCTGAGACCCTGACATTATTGTGAGAGCTTTTGATGGTTCTAAGCGAACAAGATTGGAGAGCTCATCATCATAAAGTCGGTTCCCGCACTTTGACCACTTTTGTCATGGACATCCGCCTACCACTTTGCCTACTGGACGCCTCGATACATGGGCAAAGGCTCATACTCTACCCTACATCGGGTTCAAGTACCCAAAGGAAGGGAAGGTTGTTACAAGATGTGGTGAAGAAGAGTATATGGTCATCATCTACATTCCGATACCTTGAGATGGAAGGTGAATTCTTTGAGACTCCTCGCAAGCTTTTGAGACAATCCCCGAGTCATGCCTGACTGACCTCACACTCCTGTTGCACAAGTTCCACCTAGGATGGCCTCACAAGGATGCTCGTCATAAACAAGGAGGAGTACTATTTGGGGTCAGCCCGATCTTCCTTTTAACCGACAAGACTGGTTTAGGCTTCACCATCAAAGGTCGAAGATGATACGCGAACGCGCCGCCAACTTCCTTCCGCATCGCCATAGTGGAATCCATGCTATAGAAGACAACGACAATGACTTCGACATCGCAAGTGGATCTTCCCAACCCGTATCATGGGCTCAAGAATTGGACCTCAAGACGCCATACCTATCTCCTTTAGTCGAGTAATTGCTTTGTTTTGTTTTGCTTTTCGATTTCTTTATGTTTGAACAATAAACTTTGAAAGCCTAGTTTGCCCGGCATCATGGCTTGTTTAGGGTTATTATCCTGTGCTTTCATTCAATAAATCGTTGGACTTTGCATTCAATTGTTTGTTTGTTTTTTTTACTTTATCACCCTTCAAAAGCTATGTGTTTTTACACACACCCACGTGATACATCGCGAATCACTCCGAATCTCGTTAATAACAGCCTATGCTATTGCTAAATATGACTTGATAACTGACTACCAAGCCAAGACGAAAGTGAGGAACATTGTGAAGTGCCGTGGAGAACTTTGACCGCCATGCAAGAAGAAGAACGAGTTATACACCATTAACGGCGCATTTGGTACCCACTCAAAGGGACACACCATGGCTAATAAGATTTTGAGAATTGTTACTATTGGTCCACCATGGAAGCCGATTGTCATATACCGATCTTGTCACAAATGCCGATTTATGCCGACAAAGTACACGCATTCTCCAAAGATCAATGTTCTAACAGCCCTTGGCCTTTTGCAATGGGGCATTGACATGATCGGAGAAATCAAGCCCACAACTTCCAATGGACATCGTCATTCCTTGTGGCAATCGATTACTTTACCAAGTGGGTATGCCTCGCTCACATCTAATAAGAATGTTGTGGCTCGCTTCATCAAGCATAATCTTATCTCGCTTGCATGGCACTTCCGGATTATCACGTATAACGGTTCCAATCAACAATAAGATGATCACCGAACTATGCACGCAGCTCAAGATCAAACATCACAATTTTTCCATATCGGTTTAAGATGAATGGCGCAGGGAAGCCGCCAATAAGAACATTAAGAAGATTATACGTAAGATGATGTTGACTTACAAAGATTGGCATGAGATGTTACCATTCGCTTCATGGTTATCGCACTACAAAGACGAACATCAACAGGGCAACCCCTCTCTCTTGTATACGGAGGAAGCCGCCTACCCATCGAGGTTCGGGATACCTCAACCAGTAGTCCTCCAGACGCAGAGTTAGACGAAGACGATTGGTTCAAACCCGCCTCGATCGTATTCACTTGATTGATGAGAAAACGACTCGCATCCATTTTCCATGGACGATTTATCGAAACGAATGATCGTAGCATTTAACAAGAAGGTCAAGCACCGAGTCTATCAAGTTGGTGACCTAGTAGTCAAGCGATCATTCTTCCACAAGGTGATCCCAGGGCAAATGGACTCCCACCCACGAGGGACCGCTTGTAGTCAAGACAGATTTTCCCACGGAGCTATGATACTTAGCACCATGGATGGTGAAGATTTCCCACACCCCGTGAATGCATATAGTCAAAAAATACTACGATAAAGAGACCCGCTTAGGTCGACGACCTAGGAAAAATATGGATCCAAGCGAACCAAAAGGGTTCGCAAAATTATGATATATACAAAACATGTACACCCAAAGTCGAAAACCCTAAAAGGCGGTTGGGAAAAAGGGTATCCCTAGACGAAACCCGAAAGGGCGGTCTAGGCAAAAGTTAGGGATTTAAGCGCACGACTATGTCTCTTCCACCACCGCCTGCACTACTATCAAGATTCAAGATTCAAATGGCTAAGATCACTACTCACTTTCTACCGACAGCAAGGAGATGAGATAGTTGAAATATATGAGTACTAGCATAGTTGGAACTTAACGAGATTGTTTCCGCATAGCTTTTTACCTTTCTTGTGTACGAACTACTTGGCCATACGCCACCTTCCAAATAAATGCAGATTCCTTCTTTACAATTTTCACTATTGTCGTTTGCAATAAGTCCAACGTTTGTTTTGAATGACTATACGCATTTGACAATAAGAATCTATTCACAAACAGGCGAAAAAGTGGACATACAAAAGTAATTACTACAGGCTCCAGGAATTGAGATGACAACAAAGGTCACCAAAAGCATTCCCCCGCAGAACATAATCCCCGCAGAGGTGTCACTCACTAAACCTCCCCCAGTGGAGTATATGTTAATCCACGAGCAGTGATTCCACTCAACCGAGCAATGTTACATCGCCTCAAGCAAGAACACTTCATCCCCAGCTAAGATGTTTATCCCCAGCGGATATCTCTCAACAATTCCCCTTTTTCTCCAGCAGCGGTATCCAGACTTGAGACTTGGTCAGATAGTGCACCGGAGAAAATTTACATCTTCTATTCCCCGGTCAGAGATTCCAACGGGCCCCAACCCGTTCTCCCAAAGAACCATCAAACGCCTCCAAATGAGATCTACACTCAAAATCCCCAAAGAGCGCCCCTAATTCTTCCCAACAGATCTACATACAAGATCCCCAACAAATTGCCTCCTGACTCTCCTCAAATAGGTCTATGTATGAGATCTCCAACAACGAGTTTCTCAATCTCTACCTTCCTCAACAATATCTAGGCCCAAGACTTGGTCGATAGTGCATCGAGGGATCAAGTTCTTTCTTCTCGTGATCTCCATCCCCAAGCGTAAGTCGAATCCTCAAATGTAACATCCGTGCTTCTTCAAGATGGATATGTTTTGAAATACCACAACATCAATCATTCATACATTTCTCATAAAGTCATAATTCGTGCATATGTCATTCATATACATTGTCATGCATCATATTTTGCATAAGACTAACGAATATTCTATCAAAGTTTCTCTTGTTTTCTCCAAAACAAAGGTCACTTGACGCAAACAGTCCCAGATTAAGCCCCGAATCGACGGGAAAACTATCTGAAAGACCGCCCCCTAGTTGTCCTCCGACGACTGGTCCAGGATTAATCCCCGAATCTCGACGGGAAAACTATCTGAAAGACCGCCCCTAGTTGTCCTCCGATAGCTGGTCCAGATTAAGCCCCAATCTCGACGGAAAACTATCCGAAGATCGCCCCTTGTCCCCTCGACAACGGATCCGTGATTAATACCGGCTAGACGAAACCCTATCCGAACGATCACAAGTTATCCTCCGATAATGTGCAATGGATCAACACCGATGCACAACAGGAAGATATCCACATTTTGCCAACTACTACCTCCCCGAGTAATCAAGACGAAAATCTATTCGAATCCTTCTTATTATCAACAAGAACTACAGTAGTCTCAAGGACACTACATGTTCGGATGGCATCTTAAGCCCCATCTCCGACACTTATCAAATTTCTCCACCTTTGAATGTCGTGATATTTGGTTAAAACCAATACAAACCAATAACTTCATTCAAAGGTGAGCTCAAGTCTAACATACGACTTCCTCCTGGATGGCATCTTAAGCCCATCTCCCTTCCACTATCAAGAACATCTACAGAGTCTAGCGTACGGCTCACTCCCCAGCATCGATCTTTCCAGATGGCATCTTAAGCCCATCCTCGTCAATTCTCCTATCAATAACCTCGAGTCTAGCATACGACTCATCCCCCAGCGAAGTCTCCACTTTCTCCAAATGGCATCTGTAAGCCCATTCCCGAATCATCCACCATGAGTGCAAATTTTCAGATTGAGTGTTCAATCATCTTCTACCTTCAGGTCACGAAAGACAGGCGTGTCAATCTAACCTTCTAGTACAAGAAGATTGAACATGGGCAGCTGTCATACCCCAAAATTTGCCCTCCATCTACTCAAGATATTTCATACATCCATACTCAAGGATTCCTCAAGAGTTGATCAGACAAACCCTCTCCTAGACAAACAACCCAAACTAGGGTTTGGCAATCCTCAGGTCAAGATGGACTTCCAACATCTCCAATGGTCTTCATGCCTCCTCATATGCTTCAAAGATTCTCCATGTCAAGTTTCAAGCCTTACAAGTCAAGTTTCGCAATTGCTCGATGGTTGAAAATCATTGGACAAAAAGTCAATGTGGTCAACATACAGTCAAACTTCATGATTTTGGGTCAACATCCTCATTTTGAAGTTACATTCATCATTTGATCAAGGGTTGATCATGATTCATCAAGAAAACTCAAGATTTGCTCAAAAGTCAAACTTTCTAAATTAGGGTTTCTAGATGAAAAGTCAACTGAACTTTGACTGATCATAACTTCTTCATACTTTCTCAGAAATTTTTCCACCACCTCTTGTTTTGAAGGAAATTCAATTCTCTACAACTTTATGTCTCACAAGAATGTCCAAAAAATGCTTCATTTGAGAGGTATGGCTCAAAACATTACAAGTCATTTTCAAAGTTAACAAAAGTCAACTTTTTGTTTTGAGGATATATTGAGCATGGAGACTCCAATTGAGATGAGACCAAAAAGTCAACTTTTTGTTTTGGTCAAAATGCAAAATTTTCCAAATGGGCCTAAAATCTTTTGATCCAAACTTGTTCATGACATTATTCTTGACTCATAAATGCTTGGCCATGGCAATTTTCTATTTTATTAATTTATTTTTGAATTTTAGAACATTTAATTCAAAATTAAATTATATAAAATATGAAAATAATATATTTTTCCAAAAGGGCTGATTTTATACCAAACTTGAGGACCAAGGAAGCCCAAAACACTTGCCAAATTCGTGCATGATCATGCATTGAAGAGGAAATCAAATTTCTTTCAAAAAATTGATTTTGTTTGAAAAAAATATTGAATGCTCCAAATCAAATCTTTTTTCACTCTTTTTCCTCTCTCAATTTGCTCTATAAATACTCAGCAAGTACACAAGCACAAGACACGAAACCCTAGCTCAAAGCACAACCCTTACTTTGCCAAAATTTTTCTCAAAAGTTGGAAAAATCGAATTTCAATTGGCAGCAAGTTTCAGTCCAATCCAGCCATCCAATCTTGCTCCTTGACATCCCAGGAGTCCAAAGCAATCCTTACATCAAGCCCAGACTGCCCAGATCGTGCTCAAGGACTTGCTCCGATTTGGTATTTTTTGGAAATTCGAATTTCTTTAATCATGCATTATTAATCGTTCTTGTTTGTTTGTATGGATTTAGGATACCTAATAGGCCACGAATGATGCCTTTCATGTAAGCTTGAACGTCTGGAAATCGTATTGCCATTGTTAGGGCACTTCAGTCGCTTCGACGAAATGGCTTGTACGCGCTTTTAGGGCAAACAGATATCACCAATGGATTCAGAGGGTCCGATTTAGGTAGGGTACCGCTTCCATTTATTTTATGTATTTCGTGTTTCAGTTTGAGGTAGTTTGAAGACGACGGAGCTAGGGCTCCTGTCGCTGATCCGTGGACCGCGAGAGACGGCGTGGCACAATGGAGCTTTCTGATTCGCTCTCTCGTTCAACCTGGACCCCACGCGAGCTGACTGTTTTTCAAACTTGTCCTTGACGCGTCATCACTCAAAAACAATTGATTTCATTTTCTAAAACACCAAGTGACACTTGGCCCAGTGGTTAAGGCGTTGGGATTGGAAGATGCTCTCAAAGGTTGTGGGTTTGAGCCACACCAGGACCGGTTCCATTCTTTTTCTTTTACAAACTTTACTTTTCAATTATTTTTCTATTTTTTATTTTTTTTAATATTTTGCATATCATTTTAATTCTTTTCATATTTTTATTTATGCATTAAAAAATTACCAAAATATTTTTTCCTTTTGCATTTATTTTCAGAAAACCTTTATTTAATTTATAAAATTAAAAAATATAATTTTGCATGCATATTTATTTTTATTCATAATTTAGCATTTAAATCAATTTTAATTAGTTTTAAATTATTAAAATGCATCCAAAAAAATCCCAAAAAATTATCTTAGCATATTTATGTTATTTCCAGCATGTCATATTTTTCTCATTCAAAAACTTGCATTTTTCTAACATTTTTTCTCTTATTCGATTTCTCTCGTATTTTCCGATTTCTTATCTTTTCACAGGTTATTCCGCTTCAGACGTTTCTTTACCGTTTTCATTTTTTTTCCAATAATGTAACTGCTCATGGGATGTAATAGTTTAAATTTGATTTTTATTTTCCGCAAGTTTAAATTATGTATCCCAAAGCCATGTAATAGCATAGGACATTTACCTTTCCGCACTTTACATTCCGCATTTTAATTTCCGCACCCTATAAACTGCTAGTAACTAGGCGTGTATGGCAAGATAATAATCAACATAGCAAGTTTCAGTCCAATCAGCAAGTTGCCTTCTATGACCATCCGATGTCCCTTCGAATGTCCCGCTTACATCCAACGAATAAGGTTACCTACCAACTAATGGTATGGCTAGAGCTATTCTAAAGGAACGTAAAATAACACGAAAACGACCAATTCTGAGTAGGTAATAAGACTTTTAGTTGCTAGCTCAAATCAAATGCTTTTCACACCTCACACTTTTGTCAAAGTTCAAACTCTTTTCAAAACAAAACATTTCCAAACACTTTGTATACATTCCTACATGAATCATTACAAAGTCAAAGCGAAATGCCTTTTCAAAACATTTTTGTCAAACACACAGAAAGCACAATTTTTAAAGTGATCTAAGAGCAACTAAGAGCCCGTAGATAACTACGGATGGAAAGGTGCTAATACCTTCCCTTTTCATAACCTTCTCCTTACTCGTAATCTAACGAAGGTCTTTTTCTCGTACTTTTACCTTCCCTTAATTGATAAAAATAAAAGTCGATGGCGACTCTTGCTATCCGCACATTTGCGATACAAAACACTAAAAAGTCGGCCACCGTATCACGTGGGTCAACTTCAATACCTTTTCCACCGACGACAAATCCTAGGAGTTTTCCGATCGACTCCAAAAGTGCACTTGTTAGAATTAAGTCTCGATGTACTTCTTCAACTGCCAAACAGCCTCGAGATGATCAAGATGTTCTTCACTCGGACCGAGCTATCATGTCGCCGATGTAGACCTCATCTCGTGATGAATCATGTCATGAAATAATGTCACCATAGCGCGAAGTGGCGCCTGTTCTTCAACCGAACGGCATAACCTTGTAATGTAGTGCCCCACCGTAACGAAAGTAGTCTTCTCCATGTCGGAGCCATTTTGATCCGATTGTAACCGAGAAACCATCCATGAAGGAGAAGACCTATGCGAGGTGTTGTCAACCGTAACATCAATACGAGGAAGTGGGAAATCGCTTCTGACTTTGTTCAAATCTCCGTAATCCACACACATTCGCACCTTGCCATCCTTCTTAGGTATGTGCACCACGCTCGCAACCCATTGTGGATAAGAAGTAACAAATAAGAAACCTGTTGAACTGCTTATAACTTCAGCTTTGATTTTCTCTCGACATCTCAGACGCATGCGATTTAACCTTCTGCTTTTACCGAGAAAACCTTCTTCAAGAACCGTGTACCACAATATCAATGTCCAAACTCGGCATGTCTTCGTAGGACCAAGCAAAACCTCAATATAGTCTCGTAGCATCCGTACTCAACCTTTATTTAACACTGCTCTCAAGACCCACTCCTATCTTGATCTCTTTCGCCTTCATCAAGACTCTAAATTCACAACCTCAACTTGCTCTTCGTGGTGGTCAGATAACTCGCTCTTCTTGTAGGAGTCGGACAAGTTCTCTCCGGCACTTCACAATTCCTCACCCTTCTTTGGCTTGGTAGATCGGATTATCAAGTCATATTTAGCAATAACATAGCTGTTATCAATGAGATTCGGAGTGATTCTGCAGTGTATCACATGGGTGTGTGTAAGAAACACATAGCTTTTTGGAGGGGTGATAAAGTAAAAGAAAGAAAGCAACAAATAATGCAGAAGTCCAACGATTTTATTGAATGAAAATATGCAAATGATAGATAATAACCCTCAAAAACGAGCCATGATGCCCCGGGCAACGCACTAGGCTTTAGAGTTTATTGTTCAAAACCTAGAAAATACGAAAAGCAAAACAAAAACAAGAGCAATTAATCCTGTCTAAAGGAGATTGGTATGACGTCTTCAGTCTTCCAATTGCTGAGTCTGTTGTCAGGAGTTGGGAAGATCCAATTGCTGATGTCAAAGTTGCTGTCGTCGTCTTCTATAGCATGGATTCCACTCTGGCTGATGCGGAAAGGAGGTTGGCTGGCACGTTCGCGGCGTATCATCTTCTAACCTTTGATGGTGAAACCTAAACCAGTCTTGTTAGATTTGAAAGGAAGATCAGGGAGCTAGCCCCAAATAGTACTTTCTCCTTCTTCAACAGTAGCTTGAGCATCTTTCAGCGAGGCCATCCTAGGCGGAACTTGTGTAACTTTAGAGGACGGAGAGTCAACAGTGCATGACTGGGATTGTTTCAAAAGCTTGACAGGGAGTCTCGAAGAATTCACCCTCTACCTCGAGGTATCGGAATGACTGTAGATGACTGACCATATATTCTTCTTCACCACACACTGTAACAACCTTCCCTTCACCTCCGATGTAAGGTAGAGTATACCGCCCATGTATCCAAGGCCCAAGGCAAGAGTAAGCTGGATGGATGTCCACGACAAAGAAAGTGGAATCAAAAGTTTGGGAACCGACTTTAACAGGCAGAGTGAGCTCTCCAAGTACTGTTCGCTTAGAACCATCAAAAGCTCTCACAATAATGTCACTGGGTCTCAGAACCAACCCTTCGACATCAAGTCGATCAAAAGAAGTCTTCGGTAGGATGTTCAGAGAAGAACCGGTATCCACCAAAACATGAGACAATGTAATGCCCTTGCATTCAACAGAGATGTGCAAGGCTTTGTTGTGTTTCTTCTCGCAGAGTCAAATCAAAGATCGAGAAGCCTAGGTCGTTGTTGGCAGCCAAGCTAGCAATACAAACTTCAAACTGGTCAGTAGTAGTGTCTTGCGATACATGAGCATTCTTCAGAAACTTTACCAAGGCGTTAGCATGAGCCTCAGAGCACAAGAGCAGAGCAAACATGGATATCTTGGATGGAGTCTGTCCCAACTGTTCCACAACATTGTAGTCACTCTTCTTGATAATCTTAATTTCTCCATTTCTCGCCGAGGTGTCTTCAAGAACTTCCTTGGTACTTCCGCCGAGCAGGGTGAGTCACCGGTTCTTTCTCTAGCTGGGGAATGGATTAAATAGCGGAATACGAGCGAGTCGCAGCTTTTGGAGGAGAGATTGAGAGAAACCTTCCTGCTCGCTCACCTTACTTGATCCGTGATGTTGTCAATGTCGAATGGTAGCTTCAACGTAAGATCTTCAATGGTCGAGGGTCTCCGCTGACGCCATGATAGTAAACATCACCCATAGTTCCAAGGGATAGCCTTGTCGAGGAATATGGAACCTGTATGGAGAAGTAATAATGAGAGGTGCCACTCTAGGCATGGATCAGCAGAGTAAATCCTTATTGTGTTAACGCCAAGATAGTCTTCGGGAAATCGTCACCCCACTCGGTCGCCTTAACATCTTCAATAGGAATTTTGTAGCCGGAATAGTGTACTTCACCATGTAATCATACTTTCCACTTGGCTGCCCCAAGGTATCCCATGCATGATGATACAGCCATTCACATCTTCGATCTTCGCTTAGACATGTCTTCACGCACTCTCCACAGTGGTTTCGTGAATAGTATTTCACTGCTATCCATCATGCATCGAACACGCCTTCTTAACCAAGCATAACCATCATGCGACGGGCACCAACGACAATTCTCGGGCATCTTGATCGACACCGCTTGCAAAGAAATTCTTCTTAACACCATCGAGGAATGGTCAAGTCATCTATGTTGAAAACATAAGTATCCTCCCCAACAAAGATTGGAACTCTTGTCATGGTTAGCATAGGCGCTGATCACATCTCGAGTCTCAACAGAGGATCAAACTCAATCGCTTAGCTTCAATCATATCTTGAATCTTGTTCTTCGAGCCCAACAGCTTGTCGTTGTCGTGCCTCTGGGCTGTTGGAGTGGTAAACACACTTAGCATTAGGATTGTATCTCGAAAGGAAGTGTTGACACTGAGGAGGATCCTTTAAAGTAATCACCGCTTTCAACATGTGTTGCAAGGCTCATGACAATGGCATGTTAATCTTCGTGAACCGCCTTCGTGGTGCTGCATGCTGCTATCTCGCCGAGGTTGCGCCGATGCAGGATCGAGATCACAACCGCCCCACGTATTGCGCACGGTCGGTCTTGGTTCGGCTTTTCTGACCATACACAGCATTAGTTTCTTTCTTACCACCAAAAGATCTCTTCACATCATTTGAAGATGACTCTACATGAACCTTCCCACTCTTGATACCTTCAACACGCCTCCTCGTCAATATCACCGGTGAATCCATCAAGAGTTTCCAATCGATGATTGAAGAATGGGCCCGCTGCTGTTCCCATAAACATATCAACCAATTCCCTATTGGACAAAGGTGGTTGAACTCTGCCTGCTAGATCTCTCCATTTCTGAGCATACTCCTTGAACTTTTCATCACGACCCATAGACATGCTCTGTAGTTGCATGCGAGTGGGTGTCAACTCAGCATTGTACTCATACTGTCTGTAGAAAGCATCTGCTAAGTCACTCCAAGTACGTATACGGTCATTCTCTAGCTGATAATACCATTCCAACTGAGTTCCGGACAAACTCTCTTGAAAATAGTGCATCCACAACTTTCTGTCATCAGTGTGGGGGTTGATCTTTTGAACATAGGACTTCAAATGCAACTTTGGACAAGAAATGCCATCATACTTGGCAAAAGTGGGAACTTTGAACTTGGGAGGAATCACCACCCCAGGAACGAGACTCAGATCATCAAAATTCAGCCCGAACATCTTCATGTTTTCCAAAGCATTCAGACGGTCTTCAAGTTGCTTGTACTTGTCATCTTCATTAGAGTACTGGTCATTATCATAGTGATCCTCTCTCTCTTTCTCAGACTCGCGCTGGCTGCCTTCTTCATTGCCCTTGACACTCCCCTCATTCTTGACACTTCCTTCTGAGAGCTCTATCCGGCTGACCACTTTAGGACCACTTTTGTAACGTCTGCCCATGTTGAGAACACCAACGACCTTCTTCTTTCTGTTGATGAGTTTCTTCAGATCTTCTTGGCCTTGGACCAAACTGGTGAACATCTGTTGGAACTGAGCATTCTGAGCCTGGAGATCCTTGACAGTCTATTCAAGAGCCATTTCTGCTAAAATAAATAGCGAGAGGATGAGAAAACCAATCTTCAATGTACCTTTTATGAGATGTTATGCCATGATATGCGATTTTTATGCAAATGCAATGCAATTTTTTCAAGGACCTTAGAGATTTAAATTTGTTAAACAAGCACGAACAAATATTTATTAGTTCTCTTTTTATTCTTTTTCTTTTTAAGTACAAAAGATAGTTCAAAACAATAAAGGAAAAGCATAAAAATCCTAAAGCTCTAAATCTCCCATGGGCGCTTCCTCTTGGTGCCGAGGTAGGCGTTGATGTTCCGCTCTTCGTGAAGTAGCTTTGTCAACTCTAGTACCTTCTTCTCGCTTGCATAGCACTGAGCTTCAAATGTATCCCTTTCTTCTTTAAGCTGAATCCAGGATCTCTTCAAATCTTCAAAATCAGTAGGCATGTCAGGATGGAGAACAGTATAGGGTACGTCACCTATAGCAACAGGTTCCATAATTACTGGTAAAACAGGCGTGAATGGCATCATGAGGTTTTGAGCTCGAGCTCGCACCCATTTGAAGTAAGGTTCCCAAGGAATGGAGTTCTGGTGCCCCAAAGTCTTGGTATCAGTTTTATTTACCATGCCCCAAGCGTGTATGAACCTTCGTCGGTAATTCTGGAGATCGTGATTGTAATCGAACACAATATCTTGGAGAAGCATATCATGAGGACCATCTCTTCGAGCAAAACCAAACCGACGTAGAGCTAGAGAAGGGTTGTAAGTAATACCTCCCCCTTATACCAAGGAGTGGTACATTAGGGAATTCTCCACAACGCTCAATGAATGTGAAGTCCTTTTGAGAGAAAAGATTCCAACGGATATCCGAATGAGAGAGTGACATTAGCCTTTGAGACCACTTCATTCTTTGTTCATTCTTCAAAACTGACGGAGGAAGGTGCAAAATGAACCACCTGGAAAGTAACGGTATACAACACATGAGAGTTCCTTGTCTCAGTAGTACGAGTGTGGAGAGAATGTAGGATGTCTCCAAGTAAAGTAGGCACAGGATTGCGGGTAAGAAACAACTTGATGGCGTTGACATCTATGAATTGTTCCGAGTTAGGAAATAGAACCAAACCATAAATTAGCAAGGCCACAATATCTTCGAATGCATGGAAACTCATAACTTTGAGGAATTCTCGGGCTTTCTTAATCAGAAACTTAGTAAGTAAACCCTTAACTCCGCTTCTAGTTTCCCAATTAGCTTCAATGTCTGAGCTCTTTAGATGTAAGGCTGATGCAATGCCTTCGTACTTAGGAACCTTTTCTAAACCGGTGAATGGGGTTTGGTCAAGAATAGGTATCCCAAGTAGCTTAGATAACTCTTCCAAGGTAGGAACCAACTGATAATCTGGGAATGTAAAGCAATGGTGTTTTGATCAAAGAACCGAATAGGACATGCATCATATCTTCTTCAAAACCGAGATAACCAAGTCAAGTAGATAACCATGTCTTTTGATGAACCGAGCATGGTCGGAATTTCAAACCAATTTTCGAGAAGGTATACCCATGAAGCTGATTCAAATAGTATTTCTAGAAGCCATAATACCTACAAAATAGAGCAAAGATAAATCCCTAGGTCCTTGAAATAGTTAGATATGATATGCAATGCGATGATGTCATGATGTCATGTTTAGCACACACAAACGATTCACACAATGAGCCTAGGTTTAAGGCTTGCAAGAGGTATAGGTGATTACCCCACCAAAAGTTTGAGTTGGTTCATCCTGTCCTATAATAGTAACCGGGTTCTAGGAATCTCATATCATTGATCTTTCTCGTAGGCGTTTATTTCAATACGACTACCAAGTGGTCGACCGAAAATATCCCAAAAGTCTGATCTTAATGAGCGTAGCATCGAGTATCAGCCAACCTCGGTCTACACCAAAGCCGACCATCTCACTACCTTCTAATGGCCAAGATGGGTCAATTAAGGTTCTAAACGTTTAGTTAGTGCTTGATGACACCACGCAGAAGCCAAATATTATCCTCAACTTGGAAATGAAGAGTATCAGGACATCCAAAGTGTCACACTAACGTAGACATCATGTTGACCGTTTCGATATACGTCTAACGGTCGCGACGATTTATTGCTACTTACCTAAAAGGAAACCCGGATCCGGGTGTAGGATCCCCCACAAATATAATACCCAAGCAACCCTTAAAGATAAAGCAAGCAAATCAAACAGAAAGCAGTAAAGGTGATCTATAAATCCCTAAGGCATTCTCTCTTTAGGGTTTCTCCCAAGTAGTCGCCAGCCTGAATACTTGAACCGACTTTGAGATTTTTGTATCGCAAATGTGCGGATAGTAAGAGTCGCCACCGACTTTTCTTTTATCCAATTAAGGGAAGGTGAAAAGAACAGGAAAATACCTTCGTTAGATTCTGAGTAAGGGAGAAGGTTATGAAAAGGGAAGATATTAGCACCCCTTTCCATCCGTAGTTATCTACGGGCTCTTAGATGCTCTTAGATCATTTACAAAAGTGCTTTCTGTGTGTTTGACAAAAATGTTTTGAAAAAAGGCATTTCGCTTTGACTTTGTAATGATTCATGTAGGAATGTATACAAAGTGTTCGGAAATGTTTCGTTTTGAAAAGAGTTTGAACTTTGACAAAAGTGTGAGGTGTAAAAAGTATTTGATTTGAGCAAGCAACTAAAAGTCTTATTACCTACTCGTAATTGGTCGTTTCATTATTTTATTCCTTTGAATAGTGTTATCCATACCATTAGTTGGTAGGTAACCCTATTTGTTGGATGCGGACATTCGAAGGGACATCGATGGTCATAGAAGGCAACTTGTAGGGTATCCTAGCACATTCAGGGACTATCATCATTTTTGTAGGCAACAATCGAGGGTCAAGATCATGTATTCGTAGGCTTACATCGTGGGTCTATGATCTTTGTATCGAAGGGACTATGATGATTTGTTTTGAAGGCAACGGTGCTAGAATACCTCTACGCTCGAGGGACATGACCATTTGTATTCGAAGGCAACGAGAGAGAATTACCCTAAGGGGTGCATGTGTGAAAAGAGTGTGTTGATTTCAGGTATTTTATCTTGGAATTATGAGTGATCTATGTCCATTTTAATCTTGCCATACACGCCTAGTTACTAGCAGTTTATAAGGTGCGGAAAGTAAATTGCGGAAATGTAAAGTGCGGAAAGATAAATCCTACGCTATTACATGACTTTGGGGCAGATACATAATTGAAAGTGCGGAAAATAAAAGTTCTAATTAAACTATTACATCCCATAGGAAGTTACATAATTGGAAAAGAAAAGCGATAAAAATCTTCCGAAACGGTGTAACCTATGAACAGATGCAAAAATCGGAAAACGGAAGAAAATTGCATAAGAGGAAAATGTTAGTAAAAATAAGTATTTTTAAATGAGAAATTTTTTTTTGTGTTAGTAATGACATAAATATGATAAAATAATTTTTTGGGAATTTTTGGAGTTGATTAGATGATTTAAAAACAATTAAAAGCCATTTAAATGATTAATTAGCAATTAAATTAAATATGCATGCAAAAATAATAATTTTAATTTTAAACATTAAATAAACATTTTTCTAATGAGTATGCAAAAAATAAATATTTTTGGTGTTTTTTAAATGCATGATAAAAAATATAGAAGATAAAATAAAATTCATGGAAAATATTAAAGAAAAATAAGAAAATATGAAAAATATGTTAGTTTTGCAAAAGGAAAAAGAAATTTGGTCCTGTCCAGGTTCGAACCTGTGATCTTTGAGGGAATCTCCACATGCCAACGCCTTAACCACTACGCCATAGTGCACTTGGTGTTTGAAAAACTGGAAACATGTGAATATAAGTGATAACATGTCATGGATATATTTGAAAATCAAAACACAGTCAGCGCGCGGGCCCCAGTTGGAATGAGAGAACGAATCAGGAAGCTTCCTCGCGCCACGCATGCATCCACCGGAGTCAGCCAAGTCAACGACGCTGGAGCCCTAGCTCCGGTCGTCTTCTCCGGCCAACCAAAACCTGAAACTTGCAAAATAACACGAATAAAGAGCAAAGGGGACCCTACCCCCCTAAATCGAGGGCTACGAACACGATGGTGAGGTTCTCTTGCCCTGAATCGTCCTGGATAAGCCGGTTCGAAGAAGACAGCTCAAAAAAACCTAACTATGGCAAAACATGATTTCTACGTGTATGCTTGCATGAGATGCATCATTCATGACCTATTGGATGTCCTGAACCCATTCAAACACACAAAAGCAGTTAATAACGCATGAAATAAGAAAATCGAAATTATGAAAAATACCAAATCGGAGCTTGATGTATGGCACGATCTGGCCAGCAGTTTTGGCTTGTAAGGGATGGTTTTGCTTGCTGGGATATCAAGGAACACAATGGAAGGCTTAGAACTCCTTGAAACTTACTGCACATTGAAATTCGATTTTGCAACTTTGAGAAATTTTTTACCAAAATAAGGGTTGTTGTTGGGGCTAGGGTTTTGTCCTTGGCTTTGTGCAAATAGTTGAGTATTTATAGAGTGTAATGCTGGAGCAAAAAGAAGGAAAAAAGATTGGATATTGAATGTGAAATAAATTCCTTTCAAATAAAATCAAATTTTGGAGAAAATTTGATTTTCTCTTCCATATGCAAGCTAGCACGAAATTGGCAAGTATTGTGGGCTATCTTGGACCTCAAGTTTGATAAAAATCCAATCCTTTTGAAAAAATATCTTATTTTCATATTTTATATAATTTAAATTTGAATTAAATGGTTTTAAATTCAAAAATAAATCAATAAAGTAGAATGTGGTCATGGCAAGGCATCAATAGGTCACAAATAATATTATGATCAAGTTTGAATCATAAAATTATAGGCCCATTTGGAAAAAAATTGGATTTTGACAAATATCTCCTTTTGCGCAATTGTTCAAAAATGCCCAACTTCTGAAAGGTGTATTTTGCTCAATTTTCTACATTTTTGAATGTTCTTGGACTTTTTAGAAATCTCTAAGTGTACTCTAAACAACCTCTTTGGTTTCATCTCAATTGGAGTTTCCATGCTAAATAAATCTTCAAAACAAAAAGTTGACTTTTTGTTGACTTTGAAAAGGACCTGTAATGTTTTGATCCATACCTTCCAAATGAAGCATTTTTTGAACATTCTTGTGAGACATGAAGTTGTAGAGAATTGAATTTCCTTCAAAATGAGAGGTGGTGGAAAAATTTCTGAGAAAGTATGAAGAAGTTATGCGCAGTCAAAGTTTGGTTGACTTTTCACTGGAAAACCCTAATTTGGAAAGTTTGACTTTTGAGCAAATCTTGAGTTTTCTTGATGAATCATGATCAACCCTTGATCAAATGATGAATGTAACTTCAAAATGAGGATGTTGACCAAAAATCATGAAGTTTTACTGTATGTTGACCACAATTGACTTATTGTTCAATACAACTGATTTTCAACCATCTGAGCAATTGTCTGAGGAAACTTGACTTGTGAGGCTTGAAATTTGTCATGGAGAATCTTTGAAGCATATGAGGAGGCATGATGACCATTGGAGATGTTGGAAATCCATCTGGACCTGAGGAAGCATATGAGGTGGTGGAAAAATTTCTGAGAAAGTATGAAGAAGTTATGCTCAGTCAAAGTTTGGTTGACTTTTCACTGGAAAACCATAATTTGGAAAGTTTGACTTTTGAGCAAATCTTGAGTTTTCTTGATGAATCATGATCAACCCTTGATCAAATGATGAATGTAACTTCAAAATGAAGATGTTGACCAAAAATCATGAAGTTTGACTGTATGTTGACCACAGTTGACTTTTTGTCAAATACAACTGATTTTCAACCATCTGAGCAATTGTCTGAGGAAACTAGACTTGTGAGGCTTGAAATTTGTCATGGAGAATCTTTGAAGCATATGAGGAGGCATGATGACCATTGGAGATGTTGGAAATCCATCTGGACCTGAGAATTGCCAAACCCTAGTTTGGGTTGATTGTCTAGGAGAGGGTTTGTCTGATCAACCTTTGAGGAATCCTTGAGTATGGATGTATGAAATGTCTTGAGAAGTAGGAGGGCAAATTTTGGGGTATGACAAGGTGTTCGCTTTGTCTGGATCAGAGACTAAGCCGGATGATCAATTGATTAAAGGTACATGTTTTATTAATGACATACCTTTGATTACGATTATTGATACTGGAGCAACACATTCTTTTATTGCTTTGGATTGTGCTAAAAGATTGAATTTTGGATATTTCTAATATGGATGGAATTATGGTTATTGACACTCCTGCGTCGGGTTCAGTGACTACTTCATATGTTTGTAGGAATTGTCCTATTGTGATTTTTGGTAGGGGTTTCGGTATGGATTTAGTGTGCCTACCATTATAACAACTTGATATCATCCTTGGAATGAACTGGTTGGAATTCAACCAGGTTCATATCAACTATTTTGCGAAGACGGTTATTTTTCCTGAAGAGGTTAGTGTCGAAGATGTGACTATGTCGGTTAAACAGATGAACTTAGCTGTAAAAGATGGTGCTGTGGTGTTTATGTTGTATTCTACAATAGAAGCGGAGGGAAAGGCAAAGAGTGATGAATTGCCAGTGGTGAATGAATTTCCAGAAGTGTTTCCGGAAGACGTTAGTGAATTGCCACCTGAGAGAGTACTGGAATTTACTATAGATTTGATTCCTAGAACTAGTCCGGTGTCGATGGCGCCTTATCGTATGTCGGCATCTGAATTAGCTGAGTTAAAGAAGCAGTTGGAGGAGTTGCTTGAGAAGAAGTTTATTCGTCCTAGTGTTTCACCGTGGGGTGCTCCGGTGTTGTTGGTTAATAAGAAAGAAGGCTCAATGAGATTATGTGTTGATTACAGGAAGTTGAACAAGGTTACAATCAAGAATCGGTATCCTTTGCCGAGGATTGATGATTTGATGGATCAATTAGTTGGAGCTTATGTATTCAGTAAGATTGATTTGAGGTCTGGATATCATCAGATTCGTGTGAAGACGGAGGATATTCAGAAAACTGCATTTAGAACAAGGTATGGGCATTACGAATATTCTGTTATGCCGTTTGGAGTTACTAATGCACCTGGTGTTTTTATGGAGTATATGAACAGGATATTTCATCCGTATCTTGACAAGTTTGTGGTGGTATTTATTGATGATATTTTAATCTATTCAAAGAATGATGAAGAGCATGCAGAACATCTCAGAGTTGTATTAAGATTGTTGAGAGAGAAGAGGCTTTATGCGAAGTTATCCAAATGTGAATTCTAGTTAAGCGAAGTGAGCTTTCTTGGCCATGTAATTTCTAAGAATGGAATTGCTGTTGACCCTACGAAGGTAGAAGCGGTATCTCAGTGGGAAGCACCGAAGAATGCTTCTGAGATCCGTAGTTTTCTTGGTCTTGCAGGTTATTACAGGAAGTTTATTGAAGGATTTTCCAAATTGGCGTTGCCATTAACTAAGTTGACCAGGAAGGGTCAGGTGTTTGTTTGGGATGCTGAATGCGAGAAAGGATTCCAAGAGCTGAAGAAGACACTGACTAGTGCTCCGATCTTGATTTTGCCGAATCCGGTGAAGTCTTTTGTTGTGTATTGTGATGCGTCATTGATGGGATTAGGTGGTGCATTGATGCAAGATAAGCAGGTTGTGGCTTATGCTTCAAGACAATTGAAGGTTCATGAAAGGAATTATCCGACTCATGATTTAGAATTGGCAGCTGTTGTGTTTGTTTTGAAATTATGGAGGCATTACTTGTACGGTTCTCGATTTGAGGTATTCAGCGATCACAAGAGTCTGAAGTATCTCTTTGATCAGAAAGAGCTCAACATGAGGCAGAGAAGGTGGTTGGAATTTCTGAAGGATTACGATTTTGGTTTGAATTACCATCCTGGTAAGGCAAATGTTGTTGTGGATGCTTTGAGTAGGAAGTCCTTGCATATGTCTATGTTAATGGTTCGTGAATTGGAGTTAGTTGAACAATTCAGAGATTTGAGTTTGGTATGTGAGACTACGTCTAATAGTGTGAAATTGGGAATGTTGAAGCTAACTAGTCGTATTTTGGAAGAAATTCGAAATGGACAGAAGTCTGATGTTGGTTTAGTTGATAAATTGACATTGATCAACCAAGGTCAAGGAGGTGAGTTCCGAATTGATGAGAATGGCTTTATGAGATTTGGTGATAGGGTGTGTGGGATGTTGCCGAGATTAGAAAGAGTATTTTGGAAGAAGGACATCGTAGTGGGTTGAGTATTCATCCTGGTGCTACTAAGATGTATCATGATTTGAAGAAGTTGTTTTGGTGGCCTGGAATGAAAAAGGAAATTGCGGAATTTGTATACGCTTGTTTGGTTTGTCAGAAATCAAAGATTGAACATCAGAAACCGTCGGGATTGATGGAACTGCTGTTCGTTCCGGAGTGGAAATGGGATGGCATCTCTATGGATTTTGTGTCTACTTTGCCACAGACGGCGAAGAATTGTGATTCTATTTGGGTTATTGTCGACCGATTGACAAAATCTTCTCACTTTATTCCGATGAGGATGGATTATCCGATGGAGAGGTGGCGTAATCAGTATGTGAGAAGATAGTAAGTTTGCATGGTATTCCTTCTAGTATTGTGTCGGATAGAGATCTGAGGTTCACATCTAAGTTCTAGACGGGATTACAGGAAGCTTTGGATACTAAGTTGCGATTGAGTTCTGCTTATCATCCACAGACAGATGGTCAGACGGAAAGGACGATTCAGTCGCTAGAGGATTTGTTGAGAGCTTGTGTGTTAGAAAAAGGTGGAGCTTGGGATAGCTACTTACCGTTGATTGAGTTTACTTACAGCAATAGTTTTCATTCGAGTATTGGTATGGCTCCGTTTGAGGCATTGTATGGCAGAAGGTGTCGGACACCGTTGTGTTGGTATGAATCTGGAGAGAGTGTTGTGATTGGACCGGAAATTGTTCAACAGACTTCAGAAAAGATTAAAATTGTTAGTGTTTTAAGTTGGCATTACTTTTTGGTAAAACGAGGCTATGGCAATGTCTTAATAAATGTCATGACATTCAGAGATTGAAGATAAATCCTACTTGACTAGGATGTTTTAAGTATACCAAAACCGAAGCTAAAGTCAGGCGGAATTCTCGAAAATATATCAAGTGTGACATTCTGCTCAACTGCTTTTTCCTGAGTGTCATACCCCAATTTTTGACCTAATATACCACCTTACATTTGCATCATTGCATCACTAACAGTTCAGAATAGAATTAATCGGGTGTAGCATTCACAGGTCAAAATTAGGGTTTCATCAAATTTTCATCTGATTCAAGAGGAAATCAATTAGGGTTTGAGTTTTACTCACTTCATTTGACCTATCTTGATTAAAACATCAACCTTCAATCCTCAGATATCCAACTTTTCTCATTAATCAATCGAGGATCGACCAATTAGGGTTTTGATCGAGGATGAGTATTCTCTGATTTTTTGAACACATTGAATGACTTTTTTGGATAGAGATTGGTCATTATATCTTAGATACAAAATCTTGACCTAATTTCTGGATTCAAAACATCACAGAAGTTCACAGACTTCATCAGTCAATTTCTGAAACATCTGATGAATTTTCATCTGCACTGAAAAGTCAAACTTTGACTTTTGGTCAACTTTTTCAAGACAAAACTTTTTCCAACATCAAAATACTTCAAATGATCCATCATGATCATAAAAAATCAAAGAATTTGGAAAAGTCAACAAAAAGTCAAAATTTCCAACACTTAGAAAAATTTTCAAGTGTTGAAATTTTGTATTTTTTCCAAACTTCATGGCATTTTTTCACATAGTTCCATTTTGTATTGGAAAAAACTCAAAACATGAAAGTTGTAGCCCTTGAAGCAAGCTTTCCAAAATGTCCAAGAACTCTCAAATCCATGGAGTCTAGCTATACTTTTGAAATTGAAACATAAGGCTCCATAAACATGATTTTCAAAGTTCAAAACTTCAAATTATAGGTCATTTTTGAATTTCTTCATCTAGAAGCAATGCCACCTTGCCAAATGGAGTTTAGAGCTGATAAATATCAGCTAGAGATAATTGTGAAAAGATAAGATCAAATTGAGATTTTTACACATGGTTAAAAAAGGAAGCTTCCTTTTCCTTTTTCAAATGTCTTTCTTGCCCTTTAAGGCAACTTTGATTTACAAATGCGATGTACTTGTGCCTAATTTTTCAGAACTGTTGACCTATAAATAGAGGTCATGTTGGCCATTTGAATCTACACCAAAGTAATGCCAAGTCATGCTTTCATTCTTCTTTCTTAAAAATCAAGAAACTTTGTGAATTTTGAGAACT
Source organism: Vicia sativa (assembly GCA_021764765.1). Taxonomy (NCBI): domain Eukaryota; kingdom Viridiplantae; phylum Streptophyta; class Magnoliopsida; order Fabales; family Fabaceae; genus Vicia; species Vicia sativa. The sequence continues at coordinate 228,058,650 of CM038796.1, forward strand.
TGTGCATTTTTGAAAATTAATGAAAAACTTTGGTCAAATTGGTGTCTAATATGTTTTAACATCAACATGAAACTTGTTTGAACACTAAAATCAACACAAGCTAAGCTAGAAACCAGAATCACATCTCATGATCATAAGCTTGCTAAAACTGCCATAACACTCGAATTCCATCTTTGGCTTGAGCAACTTGAGATTTTTTCATCCAAACACTATCCATGAACATCATAGACATGATGCAGATCAATTACAACTAACTGTAACAGCTTTTTTCCAGAAATCGAGCTTCCATTTTTAGACTGTGCAGGTGGACTTGGGTAGCACGATCCAGGGTGATTCGAGGCAAGCAGGGTGATCATACACCTTCCCTAACATCCGTTGAAGCTCAAACAATCATCAAACAAAGACTGGAAACACTCCAACACCATCTTCGATCTCAGCTTGAACAGGTGAGAACTCAAACTTCAATCTCATGATTCCTTGCATTTAAATGAAAAAACTCTTGGCCATTTGTTTTCTGCACCTATCACGATCCTTAACCCTCAAACAATTTGAAAAATCATCAATCATACGCCATTTCAATTAGGTTTTTCAATTCTAGGGTTCTTCGTTATTTCTGGAAATTCAATCGTGTTAGACCAAAAATAAATACAATTAACAACCATCATCATATTCCTTGTTAAAATTCGAGCAACTTTCATGTTTATAACTTCCAAAATCATTGAGGAAATCAGAGGATTGATGAAGATGAAGAACAATTCGCGCGTGTTCTTGAGTTTTTTTTCAAATTTAAATTTTCCAATATAATATTAACACGTGTTTTGATTCAAATACACACAAGCGCTCTTGTCCCAGCGGTTGCCAGCTCGCTCGTAGTCCTCTTTGCCACGTATACCACCCACAGGTCATGGGTTCAAACCTCCCATGGACCATTTTTTTCAAACTTTTTCATATTTTCTTTATTTTTCTTACAAACTTCAACATTTTTTTAACCAATCAAATTTCCTCATTTTGAGGTGATTTTTTGAACACTTGTCAATAAATGTATCTATTTTATGATAGTGCAAAATTTTTCAGAAAAAATGTTCATCCGATTATATTTTAATCGAGCCGAAAACGACACTTCAGGCACTTTTCAAAACCACTTTAAAAGGTGAATTTTTCAAACTTTCGACTTCCGATTCTTTTCAAAACTTCTCATAAATAAACTTCACATTTCAAAACACTTTTAAAATCATTATTTTCAAAACTTTTCATCAAAACTTACATCTTTTTACCATGATCGATCCGATTTAAACGATAAAACCGAATTCGTTTTCTCTCGAATTTCTCAATCGATCATGGGCCTCCCTCACGGTGTAAGTCCCATAACATTCTTTCATGTACATATTTTTCCCTTGTACATATCAAAAATAACATTCTTTCATGTACATATTTTTCCCTTGTACATATAAAAAAAAATTCTTTTATGTACATAATTATTTCTTTGTACATATCAAACTCTCTTCAGATACATACAAATTTTTATCTCATAATACAGATACTTTTTATACTCAAGTATAGACAAACTTCGATCGTTTGTTTTCACTTCACTTGTGTATACAAACCAACATTCTTTATGTACATACATATCTTTTCCTTGTACATATCAAATTCTTTTCATACAAACTTTTATCTATATAACACGATATTTTTCACTGCATAAACTTCGATCACTGCTTCCGCTTGTCAGACATTTTACATCAATACCATTGGTATTGAAAGGAGCATTATTCCTGTGAAATGCTTTTAAACCAATGGGCCTCCCTTATGGTGTAAGTCCCAACCTCCTATGTACATCCACATCCTCCTGTACATAAATACTCGTTCGTGTACATATTTACTTCCTTGTACACATTCAAACTTGTAAATAATCAAGTTGCGCTCGTTTTAAACGTCCGTTCACAGACACTTGTTTATATCATAAACTCTTATAAATAAAACATCATGCATTGTTTATATTTCGTTCATAAACTCCTGTGAATACATATCACACACACACACTTGTTTATACAACTGTCTAATTATAACATAACAATTAGTCTAACCAATAGGTTCCCCACAGTGGTAGCCTCCTCTTGGGCTTTATACAAGATAACTCTCCCACAGAGTTAGCCTTCTCTTGGGCTTTGTACAAATAAACTCATTCATATGAGTTCAGCCTCCGCTTAGGCTTCATATAAGACAACACTCCCCTGTTGAGTCAGCTTCCTCTTGGGCTTCGTTCAAAAGAACTCCTCATTGAGTTTAGCCTTCTCTTGGGCATCATACAATGAAAGAGACCAGGAAATCTCTTAACAGCCTTCTATTGGGCTTCCAATACAAAGAATCACCCGCGTTAGGATAGAACCCTGAGAGTATAATTTCCCGGTGAAATTGCTCTTAATTTCCAAAAGGATGGTTTCCCGGTGAAATCCCTTTTAAAGACAAAGCCAGCCATACCCTATAGCTTCCTCTTGAGCTTCATACAAGGACCCTCGATGACCCTCGATGACCCCGAATGCCTCCTCTTGGGCTAACAATACAAGGACCCACGGGCTTCTTAAAAGCATCCCTTCAATCCAATCAATTTCTCCTCGAGATTTAGACATTTATCATCTCTATGGAAGAAGTATCTCATCTATCACATCACATACAGTCAAAACTTTTTTTCAAACTGTTTTCAAACAAAAAACATCTCTTAATTGTAAGTGGTAACGCTTGTACACTCAAACAAAACACCCAATGCTTACAGTTAAAAGATTCAACCATCTTTTTCAAACATCTTTCTTAAACATGTAAGTGGTAAAGCTTGTACACTCAAGCAAAACACCAATAACTTACGATGAAAGATTTTAAACAATCAACTTTTCAAAAATGTATGTGATGAAATAGATTAGATACATTTTTCATTAAGATGACATTTGTCTGTCTCTTACTAACATCCCGTTGCTTTCCACTAGCATAAGTGGGAACTACGATTGCTCTGACTTTCTCAACATCCTTTTGAGAATACGTAGGCACAAGGTCTCATCCTTGCCGAGCAAATTTCTTTCTCCCTCAGACCAAACAAACCATAGATCCTTGTAGATCCGAGCTACAAATTCTCTGATTCCCACTAGGGGATATGTATGCAGAAGATCCACAGATCTTTGCGAGCACAATAATAATAAACACTAGGATCCCACATAATCTATCCTTCTTAAAATCCTAAGGAGAAACTTTCCCAATCATAGCAATAGCAATTAAAACACACAAACATATCAAACATATTCATATATAAAGCTATAGATAACTATATATATTTAGGGTGCTCCATCTATTCCCTTTATATAACAAACCCCCTTACTCAGAATCTCCCCAATGTGTTGCGTCTAGTTTGCGCTAGTCGTTACGCATATCAAAATCAATTGAGGGTATTAAGAGCTTTCCCCTTTTTCATAATCATTAAATCATCTTTTCTTGTGTTGAAAAACAATAAAGCTTGATGCTCGCGGCATCTTTATAAACAAATCAAAAGAGTAAATCATTTTGAGCCAGAGAATCCGAATTCACGTTCGATTCTCTAGCGCGTCACCTTTTAACGCGAACACTGAGATTTTCAGGAAGTTTGTTGAGCTGCTGTATTATGTTTTTCTGTTATTAGAATGCATGCTCACGTGGCTGCTAGGTTAATCTTAGTTAAACCTAAATTGTTGTTGAAAAGACCATGTTTTTAGGATTAAATTAAGTGAACCCTAGCTATCTTTATGGAAGCCCAAACCAAGTTTCGTGGATCGCTTCTATAAAAGGAAAAGAACCTTACACTGCCGCTCTCTAGAATGTATTGAAGATTTAGTGTTGTTATTTGTGTAATTTAGTTTCTTCATGAGCCAAGCAATTATCAATTGATAAGTTCCTGGACTAGGATTTGATTGTAAGGGTAGTTTATCACTCAAAGCTTTGAAGGACGAGTGTTTTGTCTCTTGATTAAAGCTGTGAAGCAAAATCAAGATAGTTTATTGAAGTGTGTCTTCACAATTCAATTATTCAATAGGTTGATATCATTGCATTGAGGGGAGTGAGTAGACCTCGTGTCTAAGTAGGACTTAGATTGAAGTTGCATTGGGTAGGTTTTAAGTGAAGGAGATAAACCGTTGGTTTATTCCCTAATTAATTCTACTAATAGTGGATTTCCTCCATGGCTTGGTAGCCCCCAGATGTAGGTGTAGTTACACACTGAACTGGGTAAACAATTTATTGTGTTCTTTACTGCTGTTTAAATTTATTGTGTAAATTGCTAACAGAGTGTTGGATACTGTGTCATAACATTCTTTGTGACATTAAGTATCCGCCGTGAATTTCAATTGGTATCGAAAGGTGCACCGCCTGCTATTTCCGGGAGATCTAGGGATAATAGTTTATGACGTTATGGATAAGGAAGGAGGATTTGGAGGTAGACCACCTATTCTGGATGGGTCTAATTATGATTACTGGAAACCTCGTATGGTTTCCTTTTTAAGATCAGTGGATATTAAAGCTTGGAGAGCTGCTGACAAAGGATGGAAACATCCCCCCAAGCTTGAGAAAGATGGGACTACTATCTTGTAACCTGAGGAAGAATGGAGCAAAGAGGAAGAGGAACTAGCTCTGGGGAACTCTAAAGCATTGAATGCCCTATTCAATGGTATTGACAGAAATATCTTCAGACTAGTTCATCAATGTGAGCTGGCCAAGGATGTTATGGACACTCTCAAAACTACTCATGAGGGGACATCCAAGGTGAAAATGTCAAGACTTCAGATGCTCACTACCAAATTTGAGAATTTGAAGATGAAAGAAGATGAGACTATTCATGAGTTTCACATGAATATCTTGGAGATTGCCAACACCTCAGGAGCACTTGGTGAAAAGATGTTAGAAGAAAAGCTGGTGAGAAAGATTCTCAGATCCTTGCCTAAAAGATTTGCAATGAAAGTGACTGTAATAGAGGAGGCTCAGAACATCAGCACCTTGAAGGTTGAAGAACTTATTGGATCTCTTATGACTTTTGAGATGGGGATCAGTGAAACTGTTGATAGGAAGAACAAGAGCATAGCACTTGTATCCACTCATCAAGAGGGTTGCAAGGTGGATGATGAAGAAAAGATATCCAAGCTATAGCTATGCTTGGAAGGCGCTCAATGCACTCATCAAGAGGGTTGATCCAAAGTCAAGGTCCAATGTCAAAGACATTTCATCTGACATTGGCAGATCTTATGACTCCAGCAGAAGATCCAAGTCAGAAGAAAAAGGAAGTCAAAACAGAGAAATCCAGTGTCATGGTTGTGAAGGATATGGGCACGTTAGGGCTGAATGTCCCACCTTTCTAAAGAAACAAAGGAAAAGGATGACTGTCACTTGGTCTGATGGTGATTCAGGAAGTGAATCTGAGGAAGAAGCAGCCAAACTTGTCACTGCTCTCTCTGGAGTGTCCAATTCTGATATGGACTCTAGCGATGATGAAGTGACATTGAAGAGCTTTCTGAGACCTACAAGAAGCTGTGTGTAAGGAGTGGTGAAGTATGTCAGCAAAATGAGAAACAGAAAAAGCTGATTGAGAAGTTGGAAGCTGAGAATGTGAAGATGGAGGCTGAGAAGAAGGAAAACACAGCCACTATAAATCACCTCAACAATGATATTATAATGTTGAACTCCAAACTTGATCAGATGTCTAAATCTGTCAAAATGTTGACATCTGGTACTGATAAGTTGGAAGAAATCCTTCAGCTTGGACAAAATGCAGGAAATAAGCATGGTCTAGGATATGTGGCTGAAAAGAAACTTGTTAGTGACATGAAGAAGAAGAGGCATGGGAAACCAATGTCAAAACAGTTGTCACAACATGAAACAGGAAATGTGTCGGCTCAGGGTATGTGGGTGCAAAGAAATTTGCAGATAACAAGGAGAAGAACAAACCTGGCAAGTCAATGGCAAAGAAGATGTCACACCACAAAACAGGAAATAGGTCTGCCTCAGGATATGTGGAGGCTAAGAAATTTGTTGACAACAAAAAGAAGAACAGACCTAATAAACCAATGTCAAAACAGATGTCACAACATTGGGTTCAACATCAAGATCATAGAAACATGAACAAAAAGTTTCAAAGATGGAGATGTCATTATTGTGGAAGGTTTGGTCACATAAAGCCTTTTTGTTTTAAACTACATGGATATCCTAATCAAGGTTCTTATGTGAAGCTTAAGACCAACAAGGTATCATACACTCAACAGTGGAAGAAGAAGACTGCATCTCTGATAGCTCACACTTCTCTTAGAGTGTCTGCCAAGGAAGATTGGTACTTTGACAGTGGGTGTTCTAAGCATATGACTGGAGATAGAAATCTTCTTAATGATGTTAAACCTCACTCTACCAGTTGTGTTACTTTTGGAGATGGAGCTAAAGGAGAAATCAAAGGTGTTGGAAACTCAAACTGGTCTGGAGTTCCAAACCTAAATGGAGTGTTGCTGGTAAAAGGTTTGACTGCTAATCTCATTAGCATAAGTCAGCTATGTGATATGGGATTCACAGTCAACTTCACTAAATCTGAATGTCTTGTAATCAATGATGAACAAGAAGTGATTATGAGAGGAGTCAGATCAAAGGACAACTGCTACATGTGGGAATCTGAGAACACCACTCTGTCTTCTGTGTGCTCTATACACAAAGATGAAGAGGAAGTAAAATTGTGGAACCAAGAACTTGGTCATTTACATCTCAGAGAAATGAAAAGGATCAGTTCCATGGAGGGAGTCAGAAGGATACCAAGACTTCACATTGATGAAGGGAGAATCTATGGTAAGTATGAGGCTGGATAGGAAACCAAAATGTCACACTCAATGTCTAGACATCTGATCACTTCTAAAGTGCTGAAGCAAGCTACTAGGATCTGGTATGAAAGGCCAACCAAGCTCCTTACTGACAAAGGAGATAGGAGAGGAGCCTTGGATAAAACCCTCTTTGTCAAGAATGAAGGAGGAAAGATAATGGTGGCTCAAATTTATGTTAATAACAGTATTTGGAGGAATGTCAGACACAATTGTGAGACATTTTGCCAACCAAATGCATGCTGAATCTGGAATGAGCCTCATCGGAGAGTTGATTTGTTTTCTTGGACTGCAAGTCACATAGATGGAAGAATCAACATTGCTTTCACAGAGCAAGTATGCAAAGAACAGTGTCAAGAAGTTTGAAATGAAGAATGCCAGCCATAAAAGGACTCCTGCTCCTACACATTTGAAGTTGCTCAAGAACACATGTGGAGAAAAGGTTGATCAAAGCTTGTGTAAAAGCTCTTTTGAAGGATGTTTCTTCTTGAGAAATAATCTTGTTTCTTGGTTCAGCAAGAAGCAAACTGTGTTCCTCGCATAATCGCTGAGGTCGAATACATAGCACCGGTAGCAATTGCCTCGATGATCCGATGAAGTAGTTGTCGATCGAGTACAATGTCATACAGGACGTCATGACATTGTACTGTGACATTTTTACTAAAGTTCTTGAGGCTAGTCAGTTTAAGTCTTTAAGGGGCAAATTGGGTATTTGTCAATATGAGGAGTTGTAGCAATTAACTGTGCCTACAACAATGAATGGAAGGGACCTTTTACTTCAATTGTTTATAAGTGGGTCATTTAATTATTTTCATCTTATTTTTAAAAGATCCAAGAATAGGAAGAGACTCCCTCATATAATAGTTTCTTCATTTGAAAGTATCATATTTTCTTCATCCAAAAGAAACTTTCAAACCCTCTGCCATTCTCGCTCTCATTTTCTAAAAAGTTATCAGCAAAATATGTCTTCATCATCTCAAGAATCTGGATCTTCATCTCCTACCATGGCTGAAGTTAGGACAAATGCTGAAGCCATGCATGTTGAAGCTCTGAGGGTTACTCCGCTGCGTGCATTGGCTACTGACCCATAAAAGGTCAAGAAATTGAGCACAAGGAATGCAAGAAGGTCACAAGCATCACCTTCTGGTAAGACTTTTGTATCATCCTCTTCAGTTCCCCCAAAAATAGTGAACAGAGAGGGGTCTAGGTCTGTGCATATAGCCATTGCTAGATTAGTAACCAGGATCCTAAACGAAGACCAATTGCACTGGGTTTCACCTCCAACCATAAGTCCATAGCCCTAGTTTAGCAGTTGATCCAGATGTCACTGAGAATGTCAAGACATCTGGTGATCATGTTGACTCTCCTGTCAAGAATGATGTAAATCCCTCTGTTCCAGTCCCTGAAGGGTGTAATGATGATAATGTTATTGAACCCCCTGTTGTTAATGAGAATGAGATTTCTGATGAGATTCTTGAGGAATCCCCAGAACAATGTACCTCTGTTAAATCCCCTGCTATTTCTGTTGATAATATCTCTGATAGCATTCTTGAAGAAACTCTAGAGAAAAAAGTTGATAACAACCTGGAAGACTCTCCTGAGAAAAACACTAATCAGAATGTTGATCCTCCTATCATCAATCTAGATGAGGAATTCTCTGATAATGACCTCATAGCCAAAGTTAATCCTAGCATTGCTAGGAGGGTGATGAATAGGAAAGGGAAGCAGAATGCTATTCCAAGTCCTGTTCAGGAGAAGGTTGCTAAAGTTGCTCATAAGACTCCTAGGGTTTAGAACAAGACTGAGGAAAAACCTGGTAAAGACAAGGCTGGAACTTCCAAAGGGAAGATTCGGGTGAAGACTGTTGGTGGTATCTCTAGGCCAAAGAGAACCCCAATTGTGAAGAAGAGGAAGGCACCTGAACCCTCAGAACATGATGATGATTCTGATTTTAATGTTGAAGAGAATGTCTCAGACATTCATCCAAGAAAGAAGCCTTCACTTGGAAAGCTGCCCAAAGTCCCTGAAGTAGCAATTGACAACATTTCCTTCCACCACCCTGAGAATGCTAACAGGTGGAAATATGTGTGTTTGAAGAGAATTGAACTTGAAAGGGAACTGAATAAAAGTGCCCTTGAATGCAAGGATGTTATTGATTTGATTAAAGAAGCTGGGTTAATGAAGACTGTGGTGAAGTTCTCAAATTGCTATGATGTGTTGGTAAAGGAGTTCATTGTGAACTTGTCCAATGGCTGTGCTGATGGAAGGTCAGCTGATTTCAAGACTGTTTATGTCAGAGGGAGAAGAGTGAAATTTCCCCCAAGTATGATCAACAAATATTTGGGAAGATCAGATCAAGCTCAACCTGAGCTAGAAGAAACTAATGACCAAATCTACCACACAATCACAGCTAAACAAGTGAAACATTGGCCAATGAAGGGAAAATTAACTGCCAGCAAACTAAGTGTTAAGTTTGCTATTTTGCACAAAATAGGTGCTGCAAACTGGGTTCCAACAAACCACAAGTCCACCATCTCCCTTGGTCTGGGCAGATTCATCTTTGATGTTGGTATTAAAGCAAAGTTTGATTATGGAACTTATATCTTTGAGCAAACCCTTAAACATGCTGAAAGTCTTGCAATTAAGGGACCAATAGCCTTTCCCTCCCTCCTGTGTGGAATCATGATTGATCAGTATCTTGACATTCTTGGTGCTAGAGATTCAATATGCAAAAGAGCTCCTGCACTTGGATTCCATTACAAACTCTTCCAAGGCAAACATGTCCCAGATATTGTCATGACATCTGCTGAGACATCAACTGTAAAGGAAAATTCTCAGAAGGCAAATGTCATTGCTGTGCTGAAAGCAACTTGCAAGGAGCTTGAAGCAAGAAAGCAAAGTCTTGAAGAACTGATCTCTACACTTGAAAAGGAGAAAGACAGAGAGGTTGAGGATGAAGGGCTAGTTGGTGATGATTCTGCTGCAAATATGGATGAAGATGCGATGTCGATCAAGCAACCGCCGATGAGAGCGCTCAAGATGCTTTCCATGTTTTCTTCAAGAGGAAAGCACTTGATTTGTAATCTTGTGCTTTGTTGCTTCTGTTTTATTGTTTCTTGTTTCTTGTTCTTGTTCTGCATTTCCCTGTTTTGTTCTTGGATAATTGTAATCTTTTGACAGAGATGTAACATTCTTAATTATTTTTTGAAAGTTTGGGGTACTTGTATTGATTACTTTGGCCCCTTTGTGGCTAAAAAGGGGGAGAAGAACTATTGGGGAAACTGTTTGGAATTTTTTTTATGTGGGCATTTATGGGCAATTGTGGGAAATTGGGAAATTTGTATGGGTAGAATTTATCTTCTCTCTCTAGGTTCTGGTTTCTTTAAGATTAGAACTAGTTTTGTCTTCTGCTGCATAAGTACTCTGATGTCTTAAGTAGTTTTAGCCAAAAATGTGCCAAAGGGGGAGTTTGTTAGTATTTTAAGTTGGCATTACTTTTTGGTAAAACGAGGCTATGGCAATGTCTTGATAAATGTCATGACATTCAGAGATTGAAGATAAATCCTACTTGACTAGGATGTTTTAAGCATGTACCAAACCGAAGCTAAAGTCGGCTCGAATTCTAAATATACCGATGTCATAATGTATGTTATGACACCGCAGACATTCTGCTCGTAACTGCTTTTCCCGAGATTTTTCGTGAAGTTTGTCGAGTCAGACATGTTTTTCTTATTAGAATGCATGCTCACGTGGCTGCTAGGTTAATCTTAGTTAAACCTAAATTGGTTGTTGAAAAGACCATGTTTTTAGGATTAAAAGTGAACCCTAGCTATCTTTATGGAAGCCCAAACCAAGTTTCGTGGATCGCTTCTATAAAAGGAAAAGAACCCTTACACCGCTACCGGAATGTATTGAAGATTTAGCAGGTTGTTATTTGTGTAATTCTAGTTTATCTTGTGAGCCAAGCAATTATCAATTGATAAGTGCCTTGGACTAGGATTTGTTTGTAAGGGTAGTTTATCACTCAAAGCTTTGAAGCACGAGTGTTTTGTCTCTTGATTAAAGCTGTGAAGCAAAATCAAGATAGTTTATTGAAGTGTGTCTTCACAATTCAATTATTCAATAGGTTGATATCACTGCTGTGATTAAGAGGGAGTGAGTAGGAACTCAGGTCTAAGTAGGACTTAGATTGAAGTTGCATTGGGTAGGTTTTAAGTGAAGGAGATAAACTGGTTGGTTTATTCCTGAATTAATTCTACTAATAGTGGATTTCCTCCCTAGCTTGGTAGCCCTCAGATGTAGGTGTAGTTACACACTGAACTGGGTAAACAATTTATTGTGTTCTTTACTGCTGTTTAAATTTATTGTGTAAATTGCTAACAGAGTGTCAGATACTGTGTCATAACATTCTCTGTGACATCAAGTATCTGCTGCCAGGAATTTCAAAAATGATTCAGGAGAAGATGAGAGCTTCTCAGAGTCGTCAGAAGAGATATCATGATAAGAGGAGGAAAGATCTTGAGTTTAGTGAAGGAGAACATGTGTTTATGCGAGTTACTTCGATGACTGGTATTGGTCGAGCCTTGAAGTCAAAGAAGTTGACTCCACGCTTTATTGGTCTGTTTCAGATTACCAAGAGAGTCAGGAAAGTGGCATATCAGATTGCTTTACCGCAGTCACTTGCAAATTTGCATGATGTTTTCCATGTATCGCAGCTGAGGAAGTACATTACTGATCCGTCTCATGAGATCTGTGTAGATGATATATGTGTACGAGAGAATTTGACCCTGAAGCATTGCTCATGAATTGAGGATCGGAAGTTGAAACAGTTTCGAGGTAAGGAAATAGCGTTGGTGAGAGTAGCTTGGGGAGGACCAGCAGATGGAAATGTCACTTGGGAGCTAGAGAGTCAGATGAAGGACTCGTATCCCGAACTTTTCGTCTAAGGTATGTTTTCGAGGACGAAAACTCTTTTTAGTAGGGGAGAGTTGTGACACCCCAAATAATTCGATTATTAAATAATTAGAATTTTTAATTATTAATTTAATTGGAAATTTAATTATTGGTATTTTTGGATTATTGGAATTAATTTAATTAATTGAAGGAAAGAAGTTTGGTGGTGTGGAAGTAATTAGAGGGTGTGAGGGGTAAAATACTCTACTCTTATTAATTATTAATTTAATTATTTTATTGGAATAATAAAAGGAGTATTAAAAGGAAAAAGAAGAGAAAAAGAGTTATTTTGGAAATATTCATCATACGTGCAATTGAGAAGAGGAAAAGGAAGGAGGAAAACCTAAAGTGTCGGAATTCGAAGAACCCACAAGGTAAGGGGTGATTTCGATTAATTATTACATATTATCGGTTTTGAATTCAATAGTATTGATCGTAGTATGTTAGGAATCTCAATTTAGTAATTCTAGGTGTTTGTAGAATTAACCCAATTGGTGTCGGATTGTGTAGAATTAAGGGATTGGTATGTTATAGGGTCATTAGGAATGATCAAAGTATGTTATATTGCATGTCAATGATGTTGGTTGAGTGATTCTACTGCATTGGATTGTATGGGTATGATTGGAAAGAGTAGGAAAACTATTTTGGAAAACCTGTGCTGTCAAACTGCTGTTTTTGGCTCTGTGAGTCGTGGGAACCGGTTCCCTAGTGGGAGAACCCGGGTTCCGGTGTGTAAAATTGAAAAACTGGGCATTTTTGAACTCAGGAACCGGTTCCCTACCTAGAGGAACCGGGTTCCCCATACATTTTTCCAGGGGCGTGGTTTTTAAACTTCGTGGGAACCAGTTACTCCCAGGGAGGAACCGGGTTCCATTGATATTTTTTGAAAAATTCCAAACTTTAAAAATTCATAACTTTCAAACCGTAAGTCCGGTTTGAGCGCCGTTTTGGACGTTGTTTCTTAAATTTAATGCTCTATTTTATGAAATTAAGGGATTTCCTGTAACTTTAAATTATTTTGAAAATGTGTCGAATTTCCGATTTAAGTGGTTGTTATTCAATGTATACTTGGTGTATAAGCAGTAGTGTACTTGTGGCGTTTAACCGTATCAGGATTGTATGAATGAAAGGCATGTTTATGCTGCTGATTTTGTGTGCATGATCATTGAAGGTATCATGTTTTGGTTTCGAATTCGGTTTATGATAATTTGGTGTATTCATAGATTGATTGAATGTTGCATGCTGGTGTTGTGCATACATATGCATTCTGGTGAAGTTAATTCCCATTGTGTGGAATTTGATTTGTATTGCCGATAACCGTACCCGGGTGATGATGGGTGGTTAGGCTGGATTCGTGTCCGGGTGATTGTGGACGAATCGATGATGGCTGTATCCGGGTGATGATGGATCAGTGTGTGTGACTTGGTCACGTGTTGGTACCACATGCATTGCGTCTGCATTTGTGTTTTGCATAGAATTGTAACATGTTAGGATGTTTTCCAGTGTTACAGTTCTCTTGTTTTCATTGTTGTGCATAATGAATTTTATGGTTGTAATCGTGTGTTGAAATCTGAATTATGCTGGAATGGGTGAATTCATATACTTGTGATATATGTTGATTGAAGAACTTATAATGCATTTTAATTATGAGAAATCTCACCCTTACTTTAATGATTTCAAATTAAAGTTAGCAGCTCAAGAGTTGGTGAGGATGGCTTATAGAGCTGTGTCGGGTTTTATCCGCGTGTGTCAGTGTCATGCTCTGATAGTGTAACACTGGGGGAAACGTTTGTTTTGTGGGGTTTATCTGATAATCCATTGTTTTAAATTTTATGTTGGGAATACTTACTGTTCGCGTTAAAAGGTGACGCGCTAGAGGATTCGAACGTGAATTCGGATTCTCTGGCTCGAAACGATTTACTCTTTTGATTTGTTTATAAAGATGCCGCGAGCATCAAGCTTTATTATTTTCAACACAAGAAAAGATGATTTAATGATTATGAAAAGGGAAAGTCGCTGATACCCCTCAATTGATTTTGATATGCGTAACGACTAGCGCAAACTAGACGTAACGCATTGGGGAGATTCTGAGTAAGGGGGTTTGTTATATAAAGGGAATAGATGGAGCACCCTAAATATATATAGTTATCTATAGCTTTATATATGAATATGTTTGATCTGTTTGTGTGTTTTAATTGCTATTTCTATGATTGGGAAAGTTTCTCCTTTGGGATTTTAAGAATGATAGATTATGTGGGATTCTAGTGTTTGTTATTATTGTGCTCGCAAAGATCCGTGGATCTTCTCGATACATATCCCCTGGGAACCGAGCATTTGTAGCTCGGATCTGTGGATCTATGGTTTGTTTGGGTCCGAGAGAAAGAAATTTGCTCGGCAAGGATGAGACCTTGTGCCTACGTGATTCTCAAAAGGATGTTGAGAAAGTCGAGCAATCGTAGTTCCCACTTATGCTAGTGGAAAGCAATGGATGTTAGTAAGAGATGCATAAATGTCATCTTAATGAAAAATGTATCTAATCTATTTCATCACATACATTTTTGAAAAGTTGATTGATTAAAATCTTTCGTCGTAAGTTACGTGTGTTTTGCTTGAGTGTACAAGCTGCTACCACTTACATGTTTAAGAAAGATGTTTTGAAATGATGATTGAATCTTTTAACCGTAAGCATTGGGTGTTTTGTTGAGTGTATAAGCTACTACTTCATCGTTAAGAGATGTTTTTGTTTTGAAAACAATTGAAAAGAGTTTGAAAAGTTTTTGATCAGATGTGATGTGATAGATGAGATACTTCTTCCATAGAGATGATAAACGCCTAAATCTCAAGGAGAAATTGATCGATTAAAGGGATGCTTTTAAGAAGCCCATGGGTCCTTGTATTGTTAGCCCAAGAGGAGGCATCCGAGGGTCATCGAGGGTCATCGAGGGTTCTTGTATGAAGCTCAAGAGAAAGCTATAGGTATGGTTGGCTTTGTGTTAAAAGGATTTCACCGAAACCATCCTTTTGAATTAAGAGCAATTTCACCGGAAATTATACTGGTTCTATCCTAACGCTGGTGATTCTTTGTATTGGAAGCCCAATAGAGGTCATAAGGGATTTCCTCTTTCATTGTATGATTCCCAAGAGAAGGCTAAACTCAATGAGGAGTTCTTTGAACGAAGCCCAAGAGGAGGCTGACTCAGCAGGGGAGTGTTGTCTTATATGAAGCCTAAGCGGAGGCTAAACTCAGATGAATGAGTTTCTTTGTACAAAGCCCAAGAGAAGGCTAACTCTGTGGGAGAGTTATCTTGTATAAAGCCCAAGAGGAGGCTAAACTCATGCTGGTGATGAATTATCTTGTATAAAGCCCAAGCAGAGGCTACTGTGGGGAACCTATTGATTAGTCTAATTGTTATGTTATAACTAGACAGTTGTATAAACAAGTGTGTGTGTGTGATATGTATTCACAGAAGTTTATGAAGGAAATATAAACAGTGCATGATGTTTATTTGCAAGATGTTTATGGAATATAAATAAGTGTCTGTGAAACGGACGTTTAAAACGAGCGTAACTTGATTATTCACAAGTTTGAACTGTGTACAAGGAAATGAGTATATACACAAACGAGTATTTATGTACAGGAAAGATGGATGTACATAGGATGGTTGGGACTTACACCATAAGGGAGGCCCATTGGTTTAAAAGCAGTTTCACCGGGAATAATGCTCCTTTCAATACCAATGGTATTCAGTGTAAAATGTACAGACGAAACAGAAACGATTGATCGAAGTTTGTCTGTGAAAAGGTATCTGTGTTATGTACAGATAAAAGTTTGTATGAAAAGAAAATGATATGTACAAGGAAAAGGTATGTATGTACATAAAAGAATGTTGGTTTGAGTATACACAAGTGAAGTGAGAACAAACGATCGAAGTTTGTCTGTACTTGAGTATAAAAAGTATCTGTGTTATGTACAGATAAAAAATTGTATGTATCTGAAGAGAGTTTGATATGTACAAAGAAATATTATGTACATAAAAGAATGTTATGGGACTTACACCGTGAGGGAGGCCCATGATCGATTGAGAAATTCGAGAGAAAACGAATTTGGTTTTATCGTTTAAATCGGATCGATCATGGTAAAAAGATGCAAGTTTGATGAAAAGTTTTGAAAAATGATTTTGAAAGTATTTTGAAATGTAACGCTCATTTATGAGAAGTTTTGAAAAGAATCGGAAGTCAAAAAATTGAAAAATTCACCTTTGAAAGGTGTTTTGAAAAGTGCTCAGAACGTCGTTGTCGGCTCGATTAAAATATAATCAGATGAAAGTTTTTTCTGAAAATTTTTGCACTATCATAAAATAGATACATTTATTGACAAGTGTACAAAAAATCACCTCAAAATGAGGAGTTTTGATTGGTTAAAAAAAATTGTGAAGTTTGTAAGAAAAAACATGAAAAATATGAAAATGTTTAAAAAGAATGGTCTTGTGGAGAGTTGAACTCATGACCTGTTGGGTGGCTACGTGGCACAAAGCACTACGGGCAAGCTAGCTACCACTGGGACAAACGCGCGTTTGTGTTTAATGGACCAACACACGTGTAGACAAGATATTGGAAAATTTGAAATTTTAAACTCAAGAACACGCGCGCAAGCTTGTTCTTCGTTTTTGATTTTCAGTTTCAACAATCCATGCTAAAATCTTCGTTTCTCAATGAAATTAAATGATGTAAACATGAAAGTTGCTCGATTTTTCACAAAGAACACGAAGATGACTGTTAATTGCATTTATTTTTGACCTAGCATGTTTGAATTTCTGGGAACCACGAAGAACCCTAGAACTGTATTTTTCAAATTAAATGATGCATAGTTGATGATTTTTCAGTTTGATTGAGGGCTTATGATCATGATGAGTGCAGAAAGAGATTGGCCAAGAGTTTTTTTATTTAAGTTCAAAGAATCATGATATCCAAGTTTGTGTTCATACCTGTTCAAGTTGAAATCGAAGGAGGTATTAGAGTGTTTCCAGAACTTGTTTCTTGATTGCTACAGCATCATCGGCCCATATGGAAGCTAAATGGATGGTCTGCTTGCTTCGAGCTTGCCTGGATTGTGCTACTCAAGTCAACCTGCACAGACTCAAAATGGAAACTGGAAATCGTGTCTTGAGTTGTTATAGATGGTTGTTAAGGATTTGGATCATGTATATGAGGTATATGGAAGGTGTTAGAGTGATCACAACACAAATTAATCAAGCCTAGCCATGATTTTGAAACTTAAGGCAGTTTTGGAAAGTTTATGTTCATGAGATGTGATTTCTGATTTCCAGCTTTGATCCTGTTGTTTTTAAGTTCTAAACAAGTTTGATATTGATGTTGAAGCATGTTTGACACCAAAGTTCGTCATGGTTTTAACTGAATTTCAAAAATGCAATATTTCTCACTTTTGTACTATGTTGCTTAAATTTCAAGAAAGTAGAGAGAAAGCATGGATTTGCATTGCTTTGGTGTGATTTGAACTTGAAATGGTGATCTATTTATAGGCCAATGGTTCTGAAAATGTTAGGCAAGAGTACATGGTAATTGGAAAATCAAAGATGCCTTAAGGGGTAAGAATGACTTTTCAAAAGTAAAAAGGAAGTTTCCTCTTTTTACCATGTGTGAAAATCTTCCAATTGATCCTATCTCATCTAAATTATATCTAGATGATATTTATCATCTCTAAGCTTGAATTGGCAAGGTGGCAATGCTTCTAGATGAAGAAATCTCAAAATGACCTATAATGTGATATTTTGACCTTGAAAAATCATGTTCATGGAGCCTTATGTTTCAATTTCAAAAGTATAGCTAGACTCCATGAATTTGTGAGTTCTTGGACATTTTGGAAATCTTGTTTCAAGAGCTACAACTTTCATGTTTTGAGTTTTTTCCAATTCAAAATGGAACTAGGTGAAAAAATGGCATGAATTTTGGAAAAAATAAGAAATTTTAACACTTAGAAAATTTTCTAAGTATTGAAACTTTTAACTTTTTGTTGACTTTTTTCAAATTCTTTGATTTTTTATGATCATGATGGATCATTTGAAGTATTTTGATGATTGAAAAAGTTTTGTTTTGAAAAATTTGACCAAAAGTCAAAGTTTGACTTTTCTGTGCAGATGAAATTTCATCAGATGTTTCTGAAATTGACTGATGAAGTCTGTGAACTTCTGTGATGTTTTGAATCCAGAAATTAGGTCAAGATGTTGTATCTAAGATATAATGACCAATCTCTATCCAAAAAAGTCATTTCTTGTTCATTGCTCGATCAAAACCCTAATTGGTCGATCCTCGATTGATCTATGACACAAATGAGTATCTGATGATCAGAGGTTGATGATTTGATCAAGATAGATCAAATGAGGTGAGAAAAACTCAAACCCTAATTGGTTGCCTCTTGAATCAGATGAAAATCTGATGAAACCCTAATTTTGACCTGTGAATGCTATACCCGATTAATGCTGTCTGAGCTGTTAGTGATGCAATGATGCAAATCTAAGGTGGTATATTAGGTCAAAATTTGGGGTATGACAGATGCCCCTATTTAAGTTTCTTTAACCTGAGAGATGAAGATGAATATCTTCGTTTTGATAGGTGTAAAGAGACTTAAATATCAGAATACGCAAATTTTGGACCTAAGATACCAAAAGATGCGAGTGATGCAAAATGATTGAAAAGAGTTTTTACCCAGATGAGATCAAAGAAATGACATGGTGGGAAAAAAATTTGTGAGGATGACTCGATCTGTTTAAGAAAAGAGGATCCTGTTTGTTGGGAAACAAGCAATATGTCTCGCTGAGGAAAGAGTGATTCACAAAAATATGTGAATATCTGTTTAGTTTTGGGAAACAAAGAGATTACCTTCTGTCAGCCTCATGACAATGTTTAAGGTAAGTGAAGATGATATTACCAATTATCAGCCTTGTGATATTGTGCGGTAATGAGTTCTGAAGATATTACCAATTATCAGTGAAGTGATAACTATAACAAGGTAGATCTTGAGAAAATTGTTGTATATTCAGCTTTTGTGAATAACAGACAAATGATGGAAACAAATCTCAAAATGAGTTTTAAAGATATTACCAATTATCAGCAAAGTGATAACTATAACAAGGTAAATCTTTGAGATATATTACTGAGTATTCATCCTTGTGAATCACAGACAATGAAAGAAACGGATTTCAAAATGGAGATTTAAAAGATATTACCAATTATCAGCAAAGTGATAACTATAACAAGGTAGATCTTTGAAAATTGTTGTATATTCAGCTTTGTGAATAACAGACAGTGAAAGAAACAGAACTCAAATGAGTTTCTATTTTCTTGGATACAATCTTGCCGAGGATCTCTCTTTTGAGAAGATGCGGGCATTTTGATTGACAGACACGGGTTTTCTTTTTTGACAGAAAGACAACTGCTGGGGATTTTTGAATTTTCGTGATTTGGCCTTGTTGAGAAGACAAACCTTTTGTGACAAGTTTTAGGAATAAGCGGCTCAGATAATGAGGCTATTGCTTATTGCTTTAGAGACAGGATTCTATCCCGAAATGATCTGGAAAGAAACTGTCAATCAAGACATTATTCCCAATGAGGAATGATCTCAGCTGGGGAATGTGGTAGAGAGAAGAAAATGTATTTCCCTGTTGGGAATACTCCGCCGGGGAAAAAGAAGATGTAACTTTTCCGTTTGGAGATACTCTACTGGGGATAGACTTGTACTTACATGAGTAAGCGTGATTCACACCAGTGATATGGAAGCAAACATTTCGAGAAATGCAAAAATGCATAAATGATGCTATTATGTATGAATGTCATGAATGTTATATGCATGCTAACAATACTTTGACAAAGACACTAAAAAGATATTTGGGAAAAGGACCACGTCACAGTTCGAACAAATATTTAGTGAAAATTGCAGCAAATGATGCAGATGTTCACTGATGAAGAATTTGAGTTGCATGCTTTAAACTTTCAGAGAAAGGCATTTCATTGGCAGCTCGGCTGGGGATTCGTTTTAGATAAGAATACCATCCTTTGATGATTTCTGCTGAGGAGAAGACTGCTGTAGCAGTTGTTCTATCCTTCGGAGATCGAAACACTCGTGGAGAAACTGTTGAAGTTTTTTCTGTGTTCATAATTCAAAGGAAAATTTTTGCTTTTTTGTTTCAAAATTTTGAAGTAAAAATTCATTTAAAATATTTTAGTTTCAAAAAGTGATTTTCACAATAAAAGCGTTATTTTGCAAAACAGAATAAAGTAGGAATTGCAAACAAAAAGCACAAGGCTCAAATTTATTGATAGAATGGTAATCAGCCAAAGGCGTGATTCCATGAACTATTTACAAAAGTTGGAAATGATAATTTATTGGGAAAAGGCTACATTGAAAGCAAATAACCGCTATTATCCCTAACAACTTTGAATTCCAACTGTGTTTGTTGCTTCAGAAGACTTGATTGAAGATCCGTTGATGGAAAATTCTTCAGAATGACGAAGTATGAACTGATGCAGTTACTTTGTCGTTTTTTTTTGTTTTTGCCTAGATTGCCTTTTCAGGTTTTCAATCTATCAGGATAATTTCTGTTTATTGTCTCTAATTTTTGCCTGGACCGCCTTTTCAGGTTTTCAATCCATCGAGACGCTATTTTTGCTAAGCCGCCTTTTCGGTTTTCGACTTACCGAAATGTTTTGTTGTTTTTAGACAAAGTATTTCTTGATCACACAAGATTCATGGATGCGGAGTTCATCCATGGTTATGAGAGTCATACCGCCAGAAAGCTCCTTTGACGATGTATGGGCCTTCGTAATTAGGAGTCCATTTTCCCTAGAATCGTTGAAAAGATGTAATCTTTTAAGCACGAGGTCACCTTCTAATTCACGAGGTCGACCTTTTGTCGAAAGCTTTCTTCATTCTTCTTTGATACAATTGTCCATGACACAGAGCTGTCGCTTTTCTTCGATTAAGTTCACCGATCGATCCGCTTTGACACCATTCGGCTCGATAGCTTAGTTTCCATGAGAACTCTCATTGATGGGATCTCAACTTCTACGGGAGCACTGCCCATGCCGATACTAGAGAAAAGGAGTTGCCCTCGTTGAAGCGCGACCAAGCACGATACCCATGCAGAGCAAATGGAAGCATTTCGCGCCTTGTAAGTGATGACCATTTTCCGGACGATCTTTTGATGTTCTTGTTGGCGCCTTCAACACCGCTCATTTTGGCCGGTAAGGAGATGAGTTATGATGCTCGATCTTGAATTCCTCACACGCTCCTTCATCATTTTGTTGTTCAAGTTCGATCCATTATCTGTAATGATCTTGCTTGGAATTCCATATCGGCAAATGAGGTTGTTCTTGATGAACCTCACAACCACTTGTCTTGTGACGCTGGCGTAAGACGCCACTTCACCCATTTGGTGAAGTAATCAATAGCCACTAGAATGAAGCGATGTCCGCTGGACGCTTGGTTCAATCATTCCAATCATGTCAATGCCCCACATGGAGAAAGGCCACGGAGAGGAGAGAACGTTGAGTAGAGTCGGAGGCACATGGATCTTATCTGCGTAGATCTGCACTTGTGACATCTTTTAACGTTTTTACATCAATCAGATTCCATTGTTATCCAATAGTATCCTGCTCTCAAGATTTTCCTGGACATTGCATGCCCATTTGAGTGAGTTCTAAAGGATCCTTCGTGTACTTCATGGATGATTGTGTTCGCTCGCCCGTCGACGATCCGAGCGTAACCATGTCGAAGTTTCTTTTGTATAGCACATCCTCGTTCAGGAAGAAATTTCTAGAAAGTCTCCTTAGATTTTCTTATCTTTGTACGATGCCCCGAGTGGGTACTCTCGTGTTTTAATAGTCGAGAAATCTTCTCCGGGATTTCTTCTTCAACTTCTTCCTCGGCGACTTCACAGGGGATTTCAAAGTTGGGAGAGAGCATAGAGTTATTGCTTTCAATGGATTTGTCCATCTGTTTAATCTGCATTTTTTATTTATGTTTGATTAACTCCTTATCATTTTTTCTTTAAGAAAGTTAACATGAAAAGTGTATGCAGATTAATTGTTTCTTTGAAGATTTTGGAAGTTTTTTTTTTTAATTAGGATTTTTAAAATGATTATTATATTTAATAAATACTCATTCGCCTTGGGCAAGACAAAGAGAAATTTATTTAAAAGCTAAGCCCTATAAAACATCTCTTCGCTTTGGGCGAGGCGAGAGTTCAAAACAAAAAGCAAAAATAAACTACTTAGAACTAGGAGCGTTAGTCCGAACTTCAACAGGTTTCCAGTAGTGGCGAACCCCTTGGATATCGAGATAATCGGGCAATTTTCCGCTTGGTTTGACCCTCGAGTAGACTTTGGTTGTGGCGAGCTTTGAAGACTCGGACGATGGCCTTTACCTTTGTGGCCGCTAAAGCGATCTTCTTGATTAATGATCGGGAAGTATGAGATATAGCATGTGTACTTCCGTTGATTTTTGTGTTGAATATCGATGTACCTTCCGCCTTCCGAGTGAAGAGATCATTGCGGCGACACTTTCTAGATCGTATCCCAAGTCGTACTCTTGATCTTCATGATCATGTTGATGTAGTGATAACCAGATCCGGTTTAGTGAATTCCACAGCGTGTGAAGTAGATCTTCATTGGGGATCTCGATTTGTCGATTAGGCCGAGAAGACGGTATTCCTCTCTCGATTGACTAGGGTACTCAAAAGAATCACCCCATTCGCAATGGATATCTTCGATCCGAATTTTGAGTGCAGTATTTCACCATGTAGTCAAATTTGCCACTTGGTTCTCCCAATGTATCCCAAACTTCAGCAGGGACAGGTGGATTTTCATGCCTTTGCAGAGACATGTCTTTGAATTGATCAGTTGGTACGTATAATTCTTCTTGAGACACATATTCAGGGCTGTTTAAATAAGTGCTTCACTCTTCAGATTCGGAGGTATCGTCTTCATCCTCTTCAATGGTTACAACGCTAACTTCTTGGAGGACAGGGTTTATGAAACCCCCACTGTTGAATACTTCTTTGATTGGACGAAGTGCTTCATCCTTTTGTTTGTCTTTGGAGAATACGGGTGTGAACCCGAGTCCGGCTTTCGTTCCGTTGTTGACAGGTTTGATTACTTGTGTCCATCCTTTAGTGTTGCCATCTTTTACCATCTGTGCCGCTTCTTTATATGAAGAGATAGATGATATGTTTTTGCTGGTAGATTCATCTTCTAACGGATGCTCGGGGAGATGTGTCCTTTCAACGTCATTAGCCGTGATGAAAGAGAAACTGGATAGATGGCTTACAAGCAAAGCTTGTTCACCGCTAATGGTCACCAACTTTCCATTTACTGTGAATTTTAATTTCTGATGGAGAGTAGAAGTCACTGCTCCTGCCTCGTGGATCCAAGGTCTTCCTAGTAGACAATCAGAAGTACCGGTACGTCCATGACTTGGAAAGTAATTTGGAAATTGTGCGGACCAATCGTCATCGGGAGATCTACTTCCCCAATAACTGACTTTCTTGATCCGTCAAAGGCTCTTACTATTATGTCATTCAACTTCATTGGCGTCCCTTTGTAAGCTAAACGAGCGAGTGTCGTTTTTGGCATTACATTCAAAGATGAACCCGTATCTACCAATACATTGGATAGGGAACCTGATTGACAAATCATTGAGATGTGCAGGGCCAAGTTGTGATTTTTTCCTTCTTCCGGAAGTTCCTCGTCACTGAAGCTTAGATTATTGCAAGATGTTATGTTGGCGACAATGCCTCCAAACTGGTCTGTAGTCACATCGTGATCCACATAAGCCTGGTCTTGTACTCTCATCAAAGCTTCTCGTTGAGCTTCGGAGTTAAGGAGTAAAGACAGTATTGAAATCTTGGAAGGAGTCTGCATCAGCTGGTCCACGACTCGGTATTCACTTTTCTTGATTAACTTTATTATCTCATCAAAGTCTGTGTTGACGTCGGTTTTATCAGGAGGACCAACATTTGTGTCTGGGTTAACAACGGAATCGTAAGGTGATTCTCAAGATATGTTAACCGGGTTCGCTCTAACAACATGAGCCGCAGCGATCTTGGTGGTATGGAGTGTGTACTGCCCACTTCGTGTTACTCGTCCGATTGCTATATTGACATTAGTGGAAGTGTAGGCATGGGTTTCTCCTTCCCATCCTCTATCGTGGTTGCATGGTATTGGTAAGGAATTGCTTTGGTAGAACTGTATGGAACAGGACCGGGTGGGCAAATCACCAAAGGAGATGTTGGAATGCTGGAACCATTGTATTCAATCTCCACATGCTTGGGTACGTTGAAACAAGGGATGATAACGCTACTTCGGATTTTCCGAGTTGATATCTCGAGACTAAAAGCTCATGAAAATGCCCCACAGATTTACGCCATGGTCATCTCTATTTCTCAGATCAGTGTCACCGATATCTAACAATCGTTGAATGTCTGCTCTTATAATGGAACACCCTTGCAGATTTTTGTAGAAAATATTGCAGGCCGCATAATTGTGCTTAGTAAAGGCGCTGATTGCACTGTATGCTTCATGGAGATGTACTAAGTTCCCTCTGATCAAGTTTACGTCCGTGACAAGATACCTATCTCGTATTTCAAAGATTAGATTCATCGAATGTCCACCGTGGATCGGAAGTGGATTGGCTTGCACATTCGGACTTGTATTTAAAGGAAAGAAGATTAGCTTTCACTAATCTCTCGACCGCTTTAATGCTATGCAATGCTCAAGGTCGCGGGCTCGTGCCCTTGGTGAAAAGGGCAAGATACGCCTGCTTTGTACCACCATGGCAATTTTTCGAACCGAGGTGGTGACCTTATTTGTATCGATTTTCTATTAGCAGGTAGAGTTCTGTACGCCATCGATCGGGTCGAATTGCGTGACCCGAGGCGCACGGTTTTGGTTGTTAAACCGCCGAGCCCGCTGACGAGGTCATGAGTTTATTGATTTTGTTGAAATTGCGAGCAATTCTCGTGTTGGAGTTGGTTGACGGCGGTGCTATGGCGCCACCGTCGTTGTTGAATGACATTCTTACGTGGTTTCCTTCGGGATACCATTCCTATGTCATGTTCCTTTTTCCTTGGGAAACTTGTTCCAACCTTCTTCGTTCCACCAGAAGATCCTGCTTCCTTGGTTAGGCGTCCGGTTCGAACTCCTTCTTCTAACCGCATTCCCATGCTTACCATCTCGGTGAAATCTCCGGGAGCGCTAGCGATCATTCTCTCATAGTAGAATGAGCCTAGAGTATTCAAGAATACCTTAGTCATCTCCTTTTCTTCCAATGGTGGGTTGACTTGGGCAACAATTTCCCTCCATCGTTGCGCATATTCTTTGAATGTCTCTCTTTCCTTTTGAGACATGGAGCGGAGTTGATCCCGATCGGGAGCCATATCCAAGTTGAACTTGTATTTCTGGACAAAGGCTTCACCTAAGTCGTTGAATGTTTGGATATTCGTGTTGTCTAAACCCATGTACCACTTCAGTGCGGCACCGTGAGACTGCCTGGAAGTATGGATTAGCAACTAATGATCTTCGCTAGGTGGACATTTTCCGGCATACATCGTGAGATGACTTTGGGATGGAGTTCCTTTGTACTTTTCAAAGTCGTGACTTTGAATTTTGTAGGTATCCTTACGCGAGGAACTAAGCATAGATCCCGGCGCTTTTCCCAAATGCTCTTCCCTCGATTATTTTTATCTCGTCGCATCTCGAGAAGTTGTTCCCGGAGATTCTCCATCGAGCCACGAATTGCTATTGCCCGGAGTATGGTGAAATTCTTCGCCTATGGTAGCGCACTACGCAAGTCGAGTTCGCATGATTGGTTGAGAAACCGCATTGTTACTGAGGAAGAGTTACCCACGCTGGAGTGAGTGTTGAGTTCACGCAGCAGGTATTTCAAGCGGGTTGTTTGTATTTGAGAAGCCGGGAATTCCGATACTAAAATTGAAAGGCATGCCCCATGGATAGCCTTCGCATATCAAGAGTGAGCTACTAGCCGCAATTGAAACCGGAGTAGTAGTATCCTCCGAAATTGCCGCTGATTTTGATCGCCGATGTCGCTTGTTGACTTTGCTACCGTTGATAATGAGTTGACCAAAGACGGAGTCTCTCCACTTCTTCTTGTGGTTGTTACCGTTCTACGAAGTTCAACATTATCTTGCTCAAATCCTTCCATTTTTTCTTCTTTGAACGGTATCGATGTTCGAGTTGGGTGTGGACGCTCGAGAAACCTAAGACGCGATGCATCGACGATCTTCCTATCCGCTCAAACTGCTCGCCGCTCGTCGCTCAAGTATGAAAATGTTCAAGTATCAGACTCTAGACAATAGACTTAAATGCAAAGTATGATGCATGAATATGATTGTAAAGAAAGATTTCCAAAGAATTTATGCTAAAAGAGATATTTCTGGCAAATATTTGGATGGAAAACACGAATTTTATTGATTATTGAAAGAAGATTACAACAATGTTGTTTGGAGCATTGCTCACACAAATGATAAAATAAATGATAAAATTACAAACTAAATTGAACTAATTAAATGTCTTCGTCGGATGACGATCCAAAGGCTTGATGCAGCTTCAACTTCAGGATTTCCTTCCCATAGTGAGCTTTTAGTTCATCTTTCTCGGCTTTTAGCTTGCTGATGACTCTCTTCCATTCATCGGGAGCAGGATCGCTGGTTGTCATTTCTTCACGCTTTCTTTTCCTTTCCTTGACATATCTCTGGATTGCGTTATCCTTCTGGCGAATCTTCTCATCTTTCTCCATGAGCCATTCATCCTGGAAGTAAAGCGTCTTTTCATGATCTTTGACTTCTTCGAGCTTTTCATTCTCAAGGTTAGTCTTAAGGAATTTGTTTTCCAAAGCTTCTTTCTCAAACCTTATCTTGGTCAAGGCTTCTTGGTATTCTCCCTCCCAACGAAAAAGAGGCCACTCGAGTTTGGGTTCCACAAGGTTGACGCCATCCGCCAAGAAAATGTAGCTTTAGTTAATTCCTTTGCCCCGCCATGAGAGGTAATGCTGGCAAATTCTCCACACCTCTCAATGATTTCCATCTCATTGTCTGCCAAGGTATACCAATGGATATCGTCGTTTGTAAAAGACATGAGTCTTCGAGACCAATGCCACTCGTCTTTGTTTTCGCGGAAGATAGGAGATTTAGGCAAGTGTGAAACAATCCATTTGAAAAACAGAGGTACACAACATGCAATAGTTCCGTCTCCTTGACGATTCCTATGATGAATGGAAAAGTACGTGTCACCAAGCAGAGTGGGAACGGGATTTCCAATCAGAAAGATCCTTATGGCATTGATATCAACGAAATTTGGGACGTTGGGAAACAACACCAATCCATAGAGGAGCAAAGCTAAAATAGCTTCAAAGGCTACCATACCACCAGAGAATTTGAGAGCCTTCTCCATTAGGAACTTTGAAGTTAGTCCTAAGAGTTTTCCTCCTGTAGTTAGGTTTTTGTCTATCTCGATTTTTTATGTGAGTCATCTGCAATGATCGTGACTTAGGAATGGCTTCCAAACCATTGAAAGGCACTTTGTCCGACATCGAGATACCTAGGATATGCGCATACTCTTCCAAAGTAGGCATTAACCGATAATCGTGGAAAGTGAAACAATGATAGATCGATCGTAGAACCGAACGAAAGTTTTGAGAAGTCCTTCATCAACGTTAGC
The DNA here is from genome assembly GCA_021764765.1 of Vicia sativa. Taxonomy (NCBI): domain Eukaryota; kingdom Viridiplantae; phylum Streptophyta; class Magnoliopsida; order Fabales; family Fabaceae; genus Vicia; species Vicia sativa. The sequence goes on from CM038796.1 coordinate 228,086,210, forward strand.
ATTCGTAAGAGTTAAAAGAGTTCCATAGCGCTCAAATCCGAGGGATCTTCTACCAAGGATGCTAACTTTTAACTTTCCTACGCCAGAATTCTAAAACTGTCTCTTGGTGAATCTTCCTCCGACGCCCATCACTCTAACCTAAAATATTTTACAAAGAAAAATCTCTAAATTCTTTTGAAATGGGAAGAGAAATGAAGTTTTTTTTGAATGAATGAATGCATGAATGCAAACATGGTTAGTAGTTATACACGGTCAAGCGCTCAAGTCACGAGCATGAGGCCAACGATAAGAATCAAACGGGTAAGATCTATGGGCTTATTCATCCGTGAAACTTCCCCATAATACAGCTCAACACCTCTTTGAAATATTATCGATTTGTTGAATACCGATGGTCCAATAATTTTTCAAGAGAAACTCGCCTCGATCGTAGTCTCGCATGACACTACTCTAGGCTTACGCCCGAATAATCTCTCGCACTACATCCTAAATGGCCAGGATGGGTTATGTGTTCTACAACCCACCTTCTCGAGTTCCCTTGAAAGCAAAACGTCGCAAATACTGCTAAACACAATACCCCCAAGACACCTCCATCGAGGGAGATATTAACTCGTAAGTATTGAAACTTCTTACGATTAATACCTCCACCTAGATCTTAAAATGTTTCTTAAACCGTTAGGATTTCTTTCCATCGATGAAATCGAGAAAACACACAATAAAGAAAACAGATATATGCACAACATGAAAGCTTATCCTCTTTTCTTTTTGAAAACAAAGCTTGGTGCTCTCGAGCAGTAGTCACATTTTTTTTTTTGAAAATCAAAATTTCAACAGACTCCCAACAGAGTCGCCATTTTTCCTGCTCGCTAAAAGGTGACGCTAGAGGATTCGAACGTGAATTGGATTCTCGCCTCGAAACGATTTACTCTTTTGATTTGTTTATAAAGATGTCATGAGCATCAAGCTTTATTATTTTCAACACAAGAAAAGATGATTTAATGATTATGAAAGGGGAAAGTCAGTAATACCCTCAATTGATTTTGATATGCGAACTACTCAGCGCAAACTAGAGGTAACGCATTGGGGAGATTCTGAGTAAGGGGGTTTGTTATATAAAGGGAATAGATGGAGCACCCTAAATATATATAGTTATCTATAGCTTTATATATGAATATGTTTGATCTGTTTGTGTGTTTTAATTGCTATTTCTATGATTGGGAAAGTTTCTCCTTTGGGATTTTAAGAATGATAGATTATGTGGGATTCTAGTGTTTGTTATTATTGTGCTCGCAAAGATCTGTGGATCTTCTGCATACATATCCCCTAGTGGGAATCAGAGCATTTGTAGCTCGGATCTGCAGGATCTATGGTTTGTTTGGGTCCGAGAGAGAAAGAAATTTGCTCGGCAAGGATGAGACCTGGCTCACGTATTCTCAAAAGGATGTTGAGAAAGTCGAGCAATCGTAGTTCCCACTTATGCTAGTGGAAAGCAACGAGATGTTAGTAAGAGATGCATAAATGTCATCTTAATGAAAATGTATCTAATCTATTTCATCACATACATTTTGAAAAGTTGATTGATTAAAATCTTTCGTCGAAGTTGTGTGTTTTGCTTGAGTGTACAAGCGCTACCACTTACATGTTTAAGAAAGATGTTTTGAAAAGATGATTGAATATTTTAACTGTAAGCATTGGGTGTTTTGCTTGAGTGTATAAGCGCTACCACTTCATCGTTAAGAGATGTTTTTGTTTTGAAACAGTTTGAAAAGAGTTTGAAAAGTTTTTGATCAGATGTGATGTGATAGATGAGATACTTCTTCCATAGAGATGATAAACGCCTAAATCTCAAGGAGAAATTGATGGATTAAAGGGATGCTTTTAAGAAGCCCATGGGTCCTTGTATTGTTAGCCCAAGAGGAGGCATTCCGAGGGTCATCGAGGGTCATCGAGGGTCCTTGTATGAAGCTCAAGAGGAAGCTATAGGTATGGTTGGCTTTGTGTTAAAAGGATTTCACCGAAACCATCCTTTGGAATTAAGAGCAATCTCATCGGAAATTATACTGGTTCTATCCTAACGCTGGTGATTCTTTATATTGGAAGCCCAATAGGAGGTCATATGATTTCCTCTTTCATTGTATGATGCCCAAGAGAAGGCTAAACTCAATGAGGAGTTCTTTGAACGAAGCCCAAGAGGAGGCTGACTCAGCAGGGGAGTGTTGTCTTATATGAAGCCTAAGTGGAGGCTAAACTCAGATGAATGAGTTTCTTTGTACAAAGCCCAAGAGAAGGCTAACTCTGTGGGAGATTTATCTTGTATAAAGCCCAAGAGGAGGCTAAACTCATGCTGGTGATGAATTATCTTGTATAAAGCCCAAGCGGAGGCTACTGTGGGGAACCTATTGATTAGTCTAATTGTTATGTTATAACTAGACAGTTGTATAAACAAGTGTGTGTGTGTGATATGTATTCACAGGAGTTTATGAAGGAAATATAAACAGTGCATGATGTTTATTTGCAAGATGTTTATGGAATATAAATAAGTGTCTGTGAAACGGACGTTTAAAACGAGCGTAACTTGATTATTCACAAGTTTGAACTGTGTACAAGGAAATGAGTATATACACAAACGAGTATTTATGTACAGGAAAGATGGATGTACATAGGATGGTTGGGACTTACACCATAAGGGAGGCCCATTGGTTTAAAAGCAGTTTCACCGGGAATAATGCTCCTTTCAATACCAATGGTATTCAGTGTAAAATGTACAGACGAAACAGAAACGATTGATCGAAGTTTGTCTGTGAAAAGGTATCTGTGTTATGTACAGATAAAAGTTTGTATGAAAAGAAAATGATATGTACAAGGAAAAGGTATGTATGTACATAAAAGAATGTTGGTTTGAGTATACACAAGTGAAGTGAGAACAAACGATCGAAGTTTGTCTGTACTTGAGTATAAAAAGTATCTGTGTTATGTACAGATAAAAAATTGTATGTATCTGAAGAGAGTTTGATATGTACAAAGAAATATTATGTACATAAAAGAATGTTATGGGACTTACACCGTGAGGGAGGCCCATGATCGATTGAGAAATTCGAGAGAAAACGAATTTGGTTTTATCGTTTAAATCGGATCGATCATGGTAAAAAGATGCAAGTTTGATGAAAAGTTTTGAAAAATGATTTTGAAAGTATTTTGAAATGTAAGGCTCATTTATGAGAAGTTTTGAAAAGAATCGGAAGTCAAAAAATTGAAAAATTCACCTTTGAAAGGTGTTTTGAAAAGTGCTCAGAACGTCGTTGTCGGCTCGATTAAAATATAATCAGATGAAAGTTTTTTCTGAAAATTTTTGCACTATCATAAAATAGATACATTTATTGACAAGTGTACAAAAAATCACCTCAAAATGAGGAGTTTTGATTGGTTAAAAAAAATTGTGAAGTTTGTAAGAAAAAACATGAAAAATATGAAAATGTTTAAAAAGAATGGTCTTGTGGAGAGTTGAACTCATGACCTGTTGGGTGGCTACGTGGCACAAAGCACTACGGGCAAGCTAGCTACCACTGGGACAAACGCGCGTTTGTGTTTAATGGACCAACACACGTGTAGACAAGATATTGGAAAATTTGAAATTTTAAACTCAAGAACACGCGCGCAAGCTTGTTCTTCGTTTTTGATTTTCAGTTTCAACAATCCATGCTAAAATCTTCGTTTCTCAATGAAATTAAATGATGTAAACATGAAAGTTGCTCGATTTTTCACAAAGAACACGAAGATGACTGTTAATTGCATTTATTTTTGACCTAGCATGTTTGAATTTCTGGGAACCACGAAGAACCCTAGAACTGTATTTTTCAAATTAAATGATGCATAGTTGATGATTTTTCAGTTTGATTGAGGGCTTATGATCGTGATAAGTGCAGAAAGAGATTGGCCAAGAGTTTTTTTATTTAAGTTCAAAGAATCATGATATCCAAGTTTGTGTTCATACCTGTTCAAGTTGAAATCGAAGGAGGTATTAGAGTGTTTCCAGAACTTGTTTCTTGATTGCTACAGCATCATCGGCCCATATGGAAGCTAAATGGATGGTCTGCTTGCTTCGAGCTTGCCTGGATTGTGCTACTCAAGTCAACCTGCACAGACTCAAAATGGAAACTGGAAATCGTGTCTTGAGTTGTTACAGATGGTTGTTAAGGATTTGGATCATGTATATGAGGTATATGGAAGGTGTTAGAGTGATCACAACACAAATTAATCACGCCTAGCCATGATTTTGAAACTTAAGGCAATTTTGGAAAGTTTATGTTCATGAGATGTGATTTCTTATTTCCAGCTTTGATCCTGTTGTTTTTAAGTTCTAAACAAGTTTGATATTGATGTTGAAGCATGTTTGACACCAAAGTTCGTCATGGTTTTAACTGAATTTCAAAAATGCAATATTTCTCACTTTTGTACTATGTTGCTTAAATTTCAAGAAAGTAGAGAGAAAGCATGGATTTGCATTGCTTTGGTGTGATTTGAACTTGAAATGGTGATCTATTTATAGGCCAATGGTTCTGAAAATGTTAGGCAAGAGTACATGGTAATTGGAAAATCAAAGATGCCTTAAGGGGTAAGAATGACTTTTCAAAAGTAAAAAGGAAGTTTCCTCTTTTTACCATGTGTGAAAATCATCCAATTGATCCTATCTCATCTCAATTATATCTAGCTGATATTTATCAGATCTAAGCTTGAATTGGCAAGGTGGCAATGCTTCTAGATGAAGAAATCTCAAAATGACCTATAATGTGATATTTTGACCTTGAAAAATCATGTTCATGGAGCCTTATGTTTCAATTTCAAAAGTATAGCTAGACTCCATGAATTTGTGAGTTCTTGGACATTTTGGAAATCTTGTTTCAAGAGCTACAACTTTCATGTTTTGAGTTTTTTCCAATTCAAAATGGAACTAGGTGAAAAAATGGCATGAATTTTGGAAAAAATAAGAAATTTTAACACTTAGAAAATTTTCTAAGTATTGAAACTTTTAACTTTTTGTTGACTTTTTTCAAATTCTTTGATTTTTTATGATCATGATGGATCATTTGAAGTATTTTGATGATTGAAAAAGTTTTGTTTTGAAAAATTTGACCAAAAGTCAAAGTTTGACTTTTCTGTGCAGATGAAATTTCATCAGATGTTTCTGAAATTGACTGATGAAGTCTGTGAACTTCTGTGATGTTTTGAATCCAGAAATTAGGTCAAGATGTTGTATCTAAGATATAATGACCAATCTCTATCCAAAAAAGTCATTTCTTGTTCATTGCTCGATCAAAACCCTAATTGGTCGATCCTCGATTGATCTATGACACAAATGAGTATCTGATGATCAGAGGTTGATGATTTGATCAAGATAGATCAAATGAGGTGAGAAAAACTCAAACCCTAATTGGTTGCCTCTTGAATCAGATGAAAATCTGATGAAACCCTAATTTTGACCTGTGAATGTTATACCCGATTAATGTTGTCTGAGCTGTTAGTGATGCAATGATGCAAATGTAAGATGGTATATTAGGTCAAAATTTGGGGTATGACACTTACGAATTAAATTTATTCCGGTTTGAGATATTTTCCGCTGTGTAGGACATGAAGTTGATTTTGGATAATCTATTTTAGTTATTCCTTCTGTTGAGCATGAATACTGTTTGAAGTTGAGACTTTTGTATTTTCATTTTAATTGTGACATCCCTGTTTCCATGTTACTCTGATTTTAATCTAATTTAATTAGTATATTCGCGGGTTATTTAGAAGGGGTGTTACAATAGTGGTATCAGAGCATAGTTGGTCATGTCTTAGTGTCGTTATCCCTTTTGTATGCGACTAGTGTAAAGTAACACTGTCGATACTTGTGTGGTGATGAGATTGTTTTGTAATGTTACAGAACAATGGCTGGAAGAGGTAACGGAAGAGACGATGTCATATATCAAGCTTTGGGAATGCCGCGGTGTGTTTTGAGGAATCACGGAGTCGGTATTGGTGCTGACAGGCAATTGGGGAATTTCCAAAGGAATAATCCTCCATTGTTCAAGGGCGCACATGATCCTGAAGGTGCTCAGAAGTGGTTGAAGGAGATCGAAAGGATCTTCAGAGTAATTGATCATACCGAGGAGTCAAGGTGAGGTATGGTACTACATGTTAGCAGGAAGTCATGATCGATGGGTTGCTACCAGATCGAAATGGAACAAGATGGCATTGATCGAATTAGGTCAGGTTTAGGAGGGAATTTCGAGGAGGTATTTTCCAAGACATTCGGGTAAGAAGGAGATCGAGCTCGAGCTCAAGCAGGCAACAAGTCCGGAGTGAGTATGCTTCAAGTTTACCGAGTTGGTATTATGCTCATTACACTAACGATGCAGATGGAGAATTTTCCAAATGTATCAAATTTGAGAATGGTCTTCGTGATGAGATGGTATCGTATCGCCAGATTCAAGGTTTTCCGATTTAGTAGATCGTAGTAGGATTTTAGAAGAAGATCTTGCTAGTACTAAGTCGAATGCTCGAGGGTATGTTGATCGAAGGGTAAGCAAAGATGGATCGTGGTAAGCCTTATGATAGAGTAATCACAGATCCGTGGTTTAAGCCTAGTGGGGAGATTTTGGTTCTTCCATTAAGTGCTACATGTAACACCCCTTCTATTTACCCGCGTTTTATAGAAATAATAATCAGAGTTTTATCCACAATTAAGAGGTGTCACAATTTAAATCATAAAAATTGACCAAACAGTTGTCATGCTTTCACTGAAGAATAAATCACTTAATAAATCATACTTAAAGTTATGTTTAACAGCGGAAATGAAACATAACAAAATCCCGAATACATCATTCAATAGTTATTCCAGGATATGTAATCAAGACACAATTCAAACTATTAAGAATATCCATTAAAGGATTCAAACAACCGTTTCCCCAGTGTTACATCTACCAGAGCACGACACTGACACGCGGACTAATTAACTGACTCGACTCTAGAGCTATCCTCACCAACTCCACGCAGCTAATCACTTCGGATCTGAAATTGTTAAAGTAAGGGTGAGATTTCAATTCAATATAACATGCATTATACGTTTTTTTTAAAATGCAACAGAATAATCGGATACGTTAATCCATTAACCAAACACAAATCATAATCAATTCACAAGGCAGTTCACACAATGAACATGTATATAACAAACAATGGAAATTGCAACACTGGAATCCATCATAGCATGTTACAATCCCATATGCAATGTAGACTCTATGCATGTGGTACCAAAACATGAACCGAGTTCACCCACTGCTCCGTTTACATGTGGAAAGACAGTGTAAATCCATGATTCGCCCAAAACACTGAGTCAAGAATCCCATCCATGATTCGCCCATCACCACCGGGTCAAGAATCTAGCCTCACTACCTCTGCACCAGGTAATTCTATTGGCTCTGCCAGTTCACTTCCGCACAATGGGAATGAACCAATTTAACAAATGCTCATGCATGCATCATAAAAGCATGCAACATCAATTCAACGGAATATGATAACAACATAATTCCACATAAATGCCAATACCAATCTATCACATAATAACAACATAATCATGAATTAAATTATCACAAAGCATAAACATGCCAAATGCTTACTCTTCAATCAGTAAGACTATCACCAGTATATAATAACAATAACACATGATACCAATACAATCATGAATAATCCACAAGGAAGAGAAAACATCACATGAACGTCAATCTCCATTCAACTTGTCAAATAATCTAAACCAATTCACAGATCATGATAGCAATATAAATCACATCATGTCAATTCACCAATGCATCTCATTTAATCAAAATGAATATCAAAACACGGCATTGTAATCATTAATACCTCATCCGGTGACTCAGACCATTCGTAATAGTTCCCCGTTATCCTTAACTACTCACTCTTTTCAAAAATCGGGAGCTCAACCATTTTTAAAATAATTTTAGCAAAATAATATTTTTCTCTTTTCAAAAGGTAGTATTTGAAATTTAAGAAATAATGCCGAAAATGGCACTCGAATTGGAGTTACGGTTTAGAAAATATGAATTTTTGAAGTTTTAGAAGTTTTGGAAAAATACACATGGAACCCGGTTCCTACCTATATAGGAACCGGTTCCTGTAAGTTTTAAAAATCTCGCTCCCTGGTTTTTGAATGGGAACCCGGTTCCGACATAGACAGGAACCGGTTCCTGAGTTAAATTTTCACTAGTTTTGCAAATTAACACTGGGAACTCGGTTCCTCCCCACAGGGAACCGGTTCCCACGACTTATAACAGCATTTTCTGCTACTTTTGACAGCATTTTGCATCCTTTATCCTTTCCATACTTTCCAATACGAATTGTGACAATAGGAACACCAAATCATGATCATTTCACACCATTTTAACATCAAACAACATAGTTTACTCATCCCTATTAATTATTTGACATACTAACGACCCTAATTCCAAACACCGACAAAAATAGGGTTTTATTCTATAACCTATAATCATCAAAATTCAAACTTCCTAACATACCCAATTATCCATTTGATTCCCAAAACCCATAAAGCATATTAACCGAACGAAATCACCCCTTACCTCGCGATGATTCTTGATTTCTTCGGCGTCGGCTTTTCCTCTCTTTTCTCCTCTTCTCCAATTCTACGTGAAATAGTTTTCTCTAAAAAAAACTCCTCTTTTCCTTCTTTTCCTTTTTATATTCCTCTTAATATTCCTTTTAATATTCCAAATAAAATAAATAATTGAAACTTAGTAACAATAGAGTGGTTTACTCCTCACACCCCCTGTTACTCCGCACACCTCCAATCCTTCTTCCTTAATTTAATCCAATTAAATCCAAGAATACAAATACTTAAGACTTTAATTAATTAAATAATTAAATTCCCATTTATTTAATATTCGAATTAAATCGGGGTGTCACAACTCTCCCCCACTAAAAGAGTTTTCGTCCTCGAAAACATACCTTAGATGAAAAGTTCGGGATACGAGTCCTTCATCTGACTCTCCAGTTCCCAAGTGACATTTCCTTCAGCTGGTCCTCCCCAAGCTACTCGTACCAGTGCTATCTCTTTACCTCATAATTGCTTCACTTTCCGATCCTCAATTCGCGCAGGCACTACTTCAACAGTCAAATTATCTCGTACCTGTACATCATCTACTTGAATCTCATGAGACGGATCCGCAATGTACCTCCTCAACTGAGATACATGGAAAACATCATGCAAATTCGCAAGTGACGGCGGTAAAGCAATCTGATAAGCACTTTCTCCAGATTCGTACCAACACAACGGTGTCCGACATCTCCTACTATACAATGCCTCAAACGGAGCCATACCGATGCTCGAATGAAAACTATTGTTGTAGGTAAACTCTATCAACGACAAATAGCTATCCCATGCTCCACCTTTCTCTAACACACAAGCCCTCAACAAATCTTCCAACGACTGAATCGTCCTCTCCGTCTGACCATCTGTCTGTGGATGATATGCGGAACTCAATCGTAACTTAGTACCCAGAGCTTCCTGCAATCCTGTCCAGAACTTAGACGTAAACCTCGGATCTCTATCCGACACAATGCTAGACGGAATACCATGCAAACTTACAATCTTCTCAACATACAGTTCTGTCAACCTCTCCATCGGATAATCCATTCTTATCGGAATAAAGTGAGCAGACTTTGTCAATCGGTCGACAATAACCCAAATAGCATCACAGTTCTTCGCTGTCCTCGGCAAACCAGACACAAAATCCATCGAAATTCCATCCCATTTCCATTCCCGGAACAAACAACGGTTCCATCAATCCTGACGGCTTCTGATGTTCAATCTTTGATTTCTGACAAACCAAACACGCGTACACAAACTCGGCAATTTCCTTTTTCATTCCAGGCCACCAAAATAATTTCTTCAAATCATGATACATCTTAGTAGCACCGGGATGAATACTCAACCCACTACGGTGTCCTTCTTCTAAGATACTCTTTCTGATCTCAGTAACATCCGGCACACACACTCTATCACCAAATCTCATAACACCATCCTCATCAATTCGGAACTCCTCTCCTTGACCTTGGTTAATCAATGTCAGCTTCAACATGCCCAATTTCACACTATCCGGAGTAGTTTCACATACCAACTTAAGTCTCTGAGTTGTTCCACTAAATCCAATTCACGAACCATTAACATCGACACATGCAAGGACTTCCTGCTTAACGCATCTGCCACAACGTTTGCCTTACCAGGATGGTAATTCAAACCGAAATCATAATACTTGAGAAATTCTAACCACCTTCTCTGCCTCATATTCAACTCTTTCTGGTCAAAAGATACATCAAGCTCTTATGATCACTGAACACTTCAAACCGTGAACCATACAGATATGCCTCCATAATTTCAAAACAAACACAACAGCTGCCAACTATAAATCATGAGTCGGATAATTCCCCTTCATGAATCTTCAACTGTCTTGAAGCATAAGTCACAACCTGCCTATCTTGCATCAGAACACCACCTAATTCCATCAGTGACGCTTCACAATACACCACGAAAGATTCTGCCGGATTCGGCAAAATTAGAATCAGAGCACTAGTCAACCTCCTCTTCCACTCTTGGAATCCTTCCTCACAATCAGAATCCCAAAACAATACACTTGGTTTTACCAATCTATTTCTCTGAGCATCCCCAATAGCTTCTTCAATTCTATATCTAAAGTTGACGTCTTGTACGGTGTCATAGAAATAAGTTTTGTACCCAGAACGACATTAACAACGACTCCGACTCTCCTCAACCATCACTACACGATAAATAAATTACTTATAGGTGCTGGAACCATTTTAAAACAAAGTTCATCACATTATCTTTCCAACACTTCAAACGAAACTCAAATCAGACGTCCAAAACTCAAATTATGGATTTTACAAGTTTTCAAAAAAAAATGTTGTCAGCTTTAGGAAATCAATTCCCTGTGATAGGTAATCGATTTATCACCTTGTGAGAGTGAAAAATCCCAAAACATCATAGAATCCAAAATTTGAGATTCTAACTTCAACATACCGCAACACACATCATTCACCATGATTAATTGCGTCAAGTTACAATTCCAATAACCAATTCACATCCTTGCATACTTTATATCAACCATTGACACTGACACAATTAATCTTTTCAAGAACACAAAGAGGTAACTCACACTGACAACTTCACGATCAACCGGAAGTGTTGCAACATTCCAACCACACTAGCTTCATCTTCCAAGAGTCATCCTTCTTAATTACCAAATATCTTCTAGGCCAAGAATATGCATCGACTCTTCAAAACGATTCATAATCACTTTTTTTAACTTCAAACATCCAACCCAAGGATAGCCTCAAGCTAATCCAACATCTTGCTCAAATGATGAGTCGCTATTATTCTCAGGGAACATTAGAACTCACACCTAACTGGGACACCATTATCCATACTACCGTCTAATCAATATCCTCCGCTTTAACACGAATGATGATATCCAGACTTCGATCAATTTTACTAAATAAACAAGCTCCAACTAATCGATCCATCAAATCATCAATCTCGCAATGGATACCGATTCTTGATCGCCACTTTATTCAATTGCTCGTAGTCAACACCTCGAAATTCATCCACCATCGGCATTCAACTTACTGAACAATCTCAAAACAATTCTTCACTACCTAATTCATCGCCTTAGATTTTCCTTTCACTTGGCCAAGAATACAACATAAACACCACACCATCATTAACAACTACGTAACTCTGATCATCCACCTTAATTCATTATCCTTATTAGAGTCTTCGTCTACTCATATGGTTCACAAGCTTCTACCACACTTCATTCATATTTATCACTTTAATCCCCATTTAGATAGTAAGACAATTGTATACCATCCAATACGATTCCGTCTACTATCAACAAGAGATTAAGGGTGATCAAGTCCTCAATTTGTCAATAGACATCCGATAATCATACTGAAGTATAAACCATCATTACCAACACTTTCTATTCTCAGAATCGCACTCACCTTTTTGCACTTCCAACTATGACTCATGGTCCAAACGATTCCAACAGCTCTAACCACACTTGCACTGTCTTTTCAAGCAGTAACTCGTACCAATGACTCATAATCGGAACATATCCGGAAGCATCTCTTCTCCCCACTTAGTTTCACTACTCCCGCAATAATCGATCGAAGGCAACAAGTACCGACAGGTTGCATACACTTGTCGCGTACAAAGAAATAATGACATTAAGATATTGGTCACAACGACCGACTATGCTCTGATACCACTATTGTAACACCCCTTCTATTTACCCGAGTTTTATAGAAATAATAATCAGAGTTTTATCCACAATTAAGAGACGTCATAATTTAAATCATAAAATTGACCAAATTGTCATGCTTTCATCAAGAATAAATCACTTAATAAATCATACTTAAAGTTATGTTTAACAGCGGAAATGAAACATAACAAAATCCCGAATACATCATTCAATAGTTATTCCAGGATATGTAATCAAGACACAATTCAAACTATTAAGAATATCCATTAAAGGATTCAAACAACTGCTTCCCAGTGTTACATCTACCGTAGCACACATCGACACGCCGGACTAATTAACTGACTCGACTCTAGAGCTATCCTCACCAACTCCACGCAGCTAATCACTTCGGATCTGAAATTGTTAAAGTAAGGGTGAGATTTCAATTCAATATAACATGCATTATACGTTTTTTTTAAAATGCAACAGAATAATCGGATACGTTAATCCATTAACCAAACACAAATCATAATCAATTCACAAGGCAGTTCACACAATGAACATGTATATAACAAACAATGGAAATTGCAACACTGGAATCCATCCTAGCATGTTACAATCCTATATGCCATGCAGACTCTATGCATGTGTGTAATACGGTGAACTGACTTTATGTGTTTTTGTATCGCAAATGTGCGGATAGCAAGAGTTGCCACCGACTTTTATTTTTATCCAATTAAGGGAAGGTAAAAGTTCAGAAAAATACCTTCGTTAGATTCTGAGTAAGGGAGAAGGTTATGAAAAGGGAAGGTATTAGCACCCCTTTCCATCCGTAGTTATCTACGGGCTCTTAGTTGCTCTTAGATCACTTTAAAATTGTTTTCTGTGTGTTTGACAAAAATGTTTTGAAAAGGCATTTCGCTTTGACTTTGTAATGATTCATGTAGGAATGTATACAAAGTGTTCGGAAATGTTTCGTTTTTAAAAGAGTTTGAACTTTGACAAAAGTGTGAGGTGTGAAAAGTATTTTGATAGAGCAAGCAACTAAAAGTCTTATTACTTACTTAGAATTGGTCGTTTTTATGTATTGTTTACGTTCCTTTAGAATAGTGCTATCCATACCATTAGTTGGTAGGTAACCCTATTCGTTGGATGTAAGCGGGACATTCAGGACATCGATGGTCATAGAAGGCAACTTGTAGGAAGTATCCTAGCACATTCAAGGACTATCATCATTTTTCGTAGGCGACAATCGAGGGTCAAGATCATGTATTCGGAGGCAACATCGTGGGTCTTATGATCTTTGTATCGAAGGGACTATGATGATTTGTTTGAAAGCAATGGTGCTAGAATACCTCTACGTTCGAGGGACATGACCATTTTGAATTCGTAAGGCAACGAGAGAATTACCCTAAGGGGTGCATGTGTGAAAAGAGGTGCGTTGAATTCAGATATGTTATCTTGAAAATTAGTGGGCTATGTTCAATTTTATCTTGCCATACACGCCTAATTGCTAACAGTTTATAGGGTGCGGAAATTAAAATGCGGAATGTAAAATGCGGAAAGATAAATCCTACGCTATTACATGGCTTTGGGGCAGATACATAATTTAACAATGCGGAAAATAAAAGCCCTAATTAAACTATTACATCCCATGAGCAATTACATTATTGGAAAAAAGAAAACGATAAAAGAAATCGTCTGAAACGGGATAACCTGCAAAAGAATGAGAAATCGGAAAATACGAGAGAAATCGAATAAGAGGAAAATATTAGTAAAAATGCAAATTTTTTGGAGATAATTTAATAATTAAAAACTAATTAAAAGTGATTTAAATGATAAATTATGAATAAAATTAAATATGCATGCAAAATAATATTTTTTAATTTTATAAATTAAATAAACATTTTCTGGAAATAATGCAAAAAGAAAAATATTTTTTGGTGTTTTAAAATGCATGATAAAAATTGTGGAAATAAATTAAAATTGCATGAAAATATTAAAAGAAAAGAAAATAGAAAAATAGTTGAGTTTGTGAAAAAAGAAACCAAAACCGGTCCTGGGGAGGCTCGAACTCATGACCCTGGAGGGTATCTTTGCACAGGAAACGCCTTAACCACTGGGACACTTGGCATTTGGTGATAGAAAAAACAAAATCAATTGTTTTTGAGTGATGACGCGTCCTGGATGTGAGTCAAACCGAGTCAGCACGCGTGGAGTCCAGTTGGAAAGAGAGAGCGAATCAGATCGCCAGACGCCACGCAAGCACGGGTCACTTCAGTCAACGACGCCGGAGCCCTAGCTCCGGTCGTCTTCTCCGGCGATCCAAATCCTCAACCCTGCAAAATACGATGAATAAACGGAAAAAGAACACCTTACCCCCCTAAATCGACCCTTCTGAGTCCAATGGTGGTATTAGCCAAATCGTCTCAGACGATCGCTCGAATCAACAGCTTCGAACCCTAGCCATGGCAACGTGCGATTTCGACGTTCAAGCTGTGAAACGATTGCCCAGATCGTGTATATGGAATCTCAGGAGTACAATAAAAACATTAGAATCAATGGAAACACGCAGAATAGTAAAATGCAAAAGTCAAGAAAAATTGAATATGTATGTATATGTATGGCACGATTCTGCTTGCTTTGATCAATAACAATAATGCATTCTTACTCAATCTTACCCCCTGAGCACGTTTGGATGGTTGAAAGAGGCTGAAAGAGGCTGGAAAATAAAATTCGATTTTCAAAGATTCTTGAAAAAATTTGGCAAAGTGAGGGCTGTGTATGGGGCTAGGGTTTCGTGTCCTTGTCTTGTGAACTTGCGCTATTTATGAGGGATTGAGAGAGGAAAAATAAGGCAAGAAGATTTGATTTGAATGCATTCAATGATTTTCAAATAAAATCAAATTTTTGAAAGAAATTTGATTTTCTTAAATGTATGATCATGCACGAAATTGGCAAGTGTTTTGGACTTCCTTGGACCTCAAGTTTGATCAAAATCCAATCATCTAGAAAAATATCTTATTTTCATATTTTATATAATTTAATTTTGAATTAAATGGTTTAAAATTCAAAATAAATTAATAAAATAGAAAATTTCCATGGCCAAGCATTTATGGGTCACAAATAATGTCATGAACAAGTTTGGATCAAAAGATTATAGGCCCATTTGGAAAATTTTGCATTTTGACCAAATGTCCTTTTTGTAATTGTCCAAAATTGCCCAACTTCGAATAGTGTATCTTGCTCAATTTTCCACATTTTTGAGTGTTCTTGGACTTTTGGAAAGCTCCAAGAGTCCTCTAACCAACCTTTTGGTCTCATCTCAATTGAGTTTCCATGCTCAATATATCTTCAAAACAAAAGTTGACTTTATGTTGACTTTGAAAATGACCAGAATGTTTTGATCCATACCTTCCAAATGAAGCATTTTTGAACATTCTTGTGAGACATGAAGTTGTAGAGAATTGAATTTCCTTCAAAATGAGCTTTGGTGGAAAATTTTAGAAAGTATGAAGAAGTTATGACCACCAAAGTTTGGTTGACTTTTCATCTAGAAACCCTAATTTAGAAAGTTTGTCTTTTGAGCAAATCTTGAGTTTTCTTGATGAATCATGATCAACCCTTGATCAAATGATGAATGTAACTTCAAAATGAGGATGTTGACCAAAAATCATGAGGTTTGACTGTATGTTGACCACAGTTGACTTTTTGTCCAATACAACTGATTTTCAACCATCTGAGCAATTGTTTGAGGAAATTTAATCTGTGAGGCTTGAAACTTGACATGGAGAATCTTTGAAGCATATGAGGAGGCATGATGACCATTGAAGATGTTGGAAGTCCATCTTGATCTGAGAAATACCAAACCTTAGTTTGGGTTGATTGTCTAGGAGAGAGTTTGTCTGACCAACTCTTGAGGAGTCCTTGAGTATGAATGTATGAAATGTCTTGAGAAGATGGAGGGCAAATTTTGGGGTATGACAGCTGCCCCTGTTCAATCTTATTGTACTGGAAGGTTAGATTGACACGCTTGTCTTTCGTGACCTGGAGGTAGAAGATGATTGAACACTCGAGTACACCTGAAAATTTGCACTCGTTGTTGGTTGATGACACGGGAATGGGCTTACAGATGCCATTTGGAGAAGTTGGAGATTTCGCTGGGGACTGAGTCATATGTTAGACTTGAGATTGTTGTCTGGATAAGAGGACTGCCGGAGATGGGCTTAAGATGCCATCTGGACGAATCGATGCTGGGGAGTGAGTCGTACGCTAGGTTTGGTAGATGTTTCTAGAAAGGAGAGGAGCAAGGAGATGGGCTTAAGATGCCATCCATGGGGAGTCATACGCTAGACTTCGTGTTCATCTTTGAATGAAGTTATTGGTTTGTATTGATTTTTAACCATATATGCAGCATTTTGAAAGTGGAGAACTGTTGACAAGTAGTCGGAGATGGGCTTAAGATGCCATCCAAGGCAACTGAGTCGTATGCCAGACTCTGTAGTTGCTGTTGATAATAAGAGAGAGTCAGAATAGACCTTCGTGTCGACCATTCTGAGGGGATAGTAGTTGGCAAAGCGTGGATATTTTCCCTGTTGTGCATCGGGTATTGATCCACTGCCCGTTATCGGAGGATAACTTGTGACCGTTCGGATAGGGTTTCCCGTCTAGCTTCGGGTATTAATCCTGGATCCGCTGTTGGAGAACAGCGAGGGTGGTTGTTCAGATAGTTTTCCCGTCTGGATTCGGGTCTTAATCTTGGACCTGTTTGCGTCAGAAGTGATTTTCGCCTGTTTTGGAGAAAACAAGAGAAACTTTGATAGAATATTTGTTAGTCTTATGCAAAGTATGATGCATGAAGATGTGTATGAATGACATATGCATATATTATGACTTTATGAGAAATGCACGAATGATAGATGTTGTGGTATTTCAAAACATATCCATCTTGAAGAAGATGCAGATGTTCTGCTTGAGGATTTCGGACTTCTATTTGGGGACGGAACGGACGAAGACCCTGAGAAGAAAGAAACTTTGATTCCTCTGATGCACTATCTGACCAAGTCTTGGGCCAAGATATTGTTGAGGATGGTAGAGATCGAGAAACACGTTGTTGATGATCTCATACATAGACCCTGCTGGGGAGAGTCTAGGGTACCATCGGGATCCGCGCGAAATCTTGGAGAGTATTGATAGTTGCTGGGAGACCGGGTTGGAAGAGTCTGGAGGGGTATAAAAGGTGTAGGTTTCCTCCGATGCACTATCTGACCAAGTTTCAGGTCTGGATACTACTCGAGAAAACACGGAATTGAGAGATATCCGCCGGGATAAATACCTCTACGGGATGAAATGTTATTATCAAAATGATGTAGTCTCAAAGTTGAGTGGAATCACCGCCGACTAACATATATTCCGTTGGGGAAGGTTTGTAGTGAGTGACGCTTTTCAGGATCATGCCTGGGAATCAGATTGGTGACTTTCGTCGTCATCTCAATTCCTCGAGCTCGTAGTAATTACTTTGTATGTTTACTTTTCGCATGTTTATGAATAGATTTTTATTGTCAAATGCATATAATCATTCAAAGAAAACGTTGGACCTTATGCAAACAACAACAAAGGAAAATTGTAAAGAGAAAGAACTTGTATTTATTTGAAATGTATGGCCAAATAGTTTATACACAAGAAAGGTAAAAGCTATGCGGAAACAATCTCGTTAAGTTCCAACTATGATAGTACTCATATATTTCAACTATCTCATCTCCTTGTTGTCGTGAGAAAGTGAGTGGATTGATTGCCATTTGAATCTTGAATGTCGATAGTAGTCCGAAGTAGATAGGTGATCCGGACGAGACATAGTCGACGCTTAAATCCCTAACTTTGCCTAGACCGCCTTTCGTGTTTTCGCCCACCGATACCTTTTGCCCAAGCCGCTTTTCGTGTTTTCGACTTGCCGGTGTACATGTTTTGTATATATCCTTAACTTTTGCCCGAACCCTTTTGGTTCGCCAGATGCCCTTATTTTTGCCTAGGTCACGACCTAGCGGGTCTCATTTATGCGTAGTATTTTTAACTATGCTCAGGTGTGGGAAGTCTTCACCATCCATGGTGCTAAGTATCATAGTCCGCCGAAAATATCGTTTGACTACAAATGGTCCCTCGAGGTGGGAGTCCATTTGCCTCGATCACCTCAGGAAGAATGATGCGCTTGACTACTAGATCACCGACTTGGTAGACTCGGCTTGACCTTTTGTTAAATGCTCGATCATTCGCTCGATAGATCTGTCCATGGCGTATGGACGCGAGTCATTTCTCGTCAATCAAATTAACTGGTCAAAGTCTCGAATCCAATCCTCTTCACCCAACTCGCGCCCCGAAGACTCGTTGAAGGTATCTCGAACCTCGATGGGTAGAACCGCCCATACCGCATACAAGAGAGAAGGGGTTGCCCTGCTGATGTTCGATCAGAAAGCGATAACCATGAAGAGCGAATGGTAACATCTCATGCCAATCTTTGTAAGTCACCGCCATCGCTCAGATAATCTTCTTAATGTTCTTGTTGGCGGCTTCCATCGCGCCATTCATCTTAGGCCGATATAGGAGAAGAGTTGTGATGCTTGATCTTGAATCGCGCAAGAGTTCGTGATCATTTTGTTGTTGAGATTAGAGCCATTATCTGTGATAATCCTTTCAGGAGTGCCACATCGACAGATAAGATTGTGATTTTTGGTAGGGGTTTCGGTATGGATTTAGTGTGCCTACCGTTAGAACAACTTGATATCATCCTTGGAATGAACTTGTTGGAATTCAACCAGGTTCATATCAACTGTTTTGCTAAGACGGTTATTTTTCCCGAAGAGGTTAGTGTCGAAGATGTGACTATGTCGGTTAAACAGATGAACCTAGCTGTAAAAGATGGTGCTATGGTGTTTATGTTGTATTCTGCAATAGAAGCGGAGGGAAAGGCAAAGAGTGATGGATTGCCACTGGTGAATGAATTTCCAGAAGTGTTTCTGGAAGACGTTAGTGAATTGCCACCTGAGAGAGAAGTGGAATTTACTATAGATTTGATTCCTGGAACTAGTCCGGTGTCGATGGCGCCTTATCGTATGTCGGCGTCTGAATTAGCCGAGTTAAAGAAGCGCTTGGAGGAGTTGCTTGAGAAGAAGTTTATTCGCCCTAGTGTTTCGCCGGTGCTCCGGTGTTGTTGGTTAATAAGAAAGAAGGCTCAATGAGATTATGTGTTGATTACATGAAGTTGAACAAGGTTACAATCAAGAATCGGTATCCTTTGCCGAGGATTGATGATTTGATGGATCAATTAGTTGGAGCTTGTGTATTCAGTAAGATTGATTTGAGGTCTAGATATCATCAGATTTGTGTGAAGACGGAGGATATTCAGAAAACTGCATTTAGAACGAGGTATGGGCATTACGAATATTCTGTTATGCCGTTTGGAGTTACTAATGCACCTGGTGTTTTTATGGAGTATATGAACAGGATATTTCATCCGTATCTTGACAAGGTTGTGGTGGTATTTATTGATGATATTTTAATCTATTCAAAGAGTGATGAAGAGCATGCAGAACATCTCAGAGTTGTATTGAGATTGTTGAGAGAGAAGAGGCTTTATGCGAAGTTGTCCAAATGTGAATTCTGGTTAAGTGAGCTTTCTTGGCCATGTAATTTCCAAGAACGGAATTGTTGTTAACCCTACGAAGGTAGAAGCGGTATCTCAATGGGAAGCACCGAAGAATGCTTCTGAGATCCGTAGTTTTCTTGGTCTTGCAGGTTATTACAGGAAGTTTATTGAAGGATTTTCCAAATTGGCGCATATTAACTAAGTTGACCAGAAGGGTCGTGTTTGTTTGGGATGTCAATGAGAAAGGATTCCAAGAGCTGAAGAAGAGACTGACTAGTGCTCCGATCTTGATTTTGCCGAATCCGGCGAAGTCTTTTGTTGTGTATTGTGATGCGTCATTGATGGGATTAGGTGGTGTGTTGATTCAAGATAAGTAGGTCAGGGCTTATGCTTCAAGACAATGAAGGTTCATGAAAAGAATTATCCGACTCATGATATAGAGCTGTGTCGGGTTTTATCCGCGTGTGTCAGTCGCATGCTCTGATAGTGTAACACTGGGGGAAACGTTTGTTTTGTTGGGTTTATCTGATAATCCATTGTTTTAAATTTTATGTTGGGAATACTTACGAATTGAAGTTATTCCAGTTTGAGATACTTTCCGCTATGTAGGACATGAAGTTGATTTTGGATAATCTATTTTAGTTATTCCTTCAGTTGAGCATGAATACTGTTTGAAGTTGAGACTTTTGTATTTTCATTTTAATTGTGACATCCATGTTTCCATGTTACTCTGATTTTACTCTAATTAAATTAGTATATTCGCGGGTTATTTAGAAGGGGTGTTACATCATGAGTCAACCCTAAAATTCACAAAATTCTTACAAAGTTGCAAATTTCGAAACCCTATTTGCAGCCACTTTCAGGCCTTCTCAGTGATCCATTCGTGTTCCTGAGCTTCCCAGCAAGCAAACCAAGCCCTTACACGAAGCCAAAGCATTCCAGATCGTGTTATCCAAGCATCACCGGTTTGGTAAAACTCTCAAATTCGATTTTCATAATTCATGCATTATTAATTGTTTTTGTTTGTTTGATCCCAGGACATCCATTAGAACATGTTTGATGCATTACATGTAAGTTTAGACGTAGAAATCATAGCCTGCCATTGTTAGGGTTCCAAACCGGTGAACCTTCGTATTGAATGATACAAGGCGCACTCATGAAAAGTATTCCATTGGATTCGTAATGCCGTAAATATATGATCCGGCACTTTCTTTTGTTTTCTCGATTGATTTTCTGTGTTTCCAAAATCATCTCGCCGGAGAAGATGACCGGAGGTCCGATCTGGGCTCTTCTGGTTTGGGTCAGAAGAGAAACTCTGCATATCTGTTAATCCATGTGATGTGCGATCGACCTAATGTGTCTAATAAAGATCTTAACCGCAAGTGCACAGCCTATCACGGTAGTAATAAAAGATTGTCGAATCCACAGGGACTTTGTAATCACTCTAGTGCGGGAATGTAATGCTAGTTTAGCTAAGGCGAATGATGTCACGTTTGGTTTTTTAGGGAGGTTAAGGAAAGTAAAACTAATTGATTTTAAATTAATATTGATAAAAAGGTCGGTATGTAATAGAGTGGACCTAAAGGATCTAATCGAACCTAAGCGAATAAGGATGGTCAACTTATTTGTTCTGTAGAAATAATCAGTTTAAAAACCCTCAACTCACACTTTCGTGGTCTTATCTCGGATTATACTCCCAAAGCCCTATGCCTGATCTCGCTAGCCCATAAGTGTTTAGAAAATACTTTTTGAAAACTTAATTAATTCTAATTCGTTTTAAAGCGCTCTCACTGTATTTAAATCGAATGCCTAACTTTAGCTATCCGGTGAAAATCTCACACTTTCGTGGTCTCGACCCTAACCTATTTTCTTTTCTTACTTTCGTAACAAAAAGGTTTTATTTTTAAACACAAAAAGTTATAACCAGAGTTTAAGTTGATTAAGGTTTTAGCTTAGGTTTTGATTAAATACCTATTGTCTTTAACTATCACATACCGACACTAAAAGTTTAGCTAGCCATTGCAATTGGAATTAACTCACAGTAAACGAAATAAAGGAAACGTAGAACAAACATTATGAATAATTAATAAGACTTAAAATAAGCCATTTAATTATAATGTAAAACAATTGTAATATAAAGAACCTGAAATAAAGCAGAGTTCCTATGTCCTTCTTCCACAAACCGGAAATTTGGACCTTCGGAATCGGGAAAAATAAAGGAGTTCTGAGGCTTGAAATAAATTAATCCTAACTAGAATAACAATTTCCTAATGTTGGAAATTGTTATTGGGACAGTAAATTAAACAAAGGAAATAAAACAATAGAGGGAAAGATTAAAAACGGGAAAGGAATGAAACTGGAAAAAGGCTTGGTTTTGATTTCGGCAGAGCTTCCGCACGGTTAACTTGATAATTGCTCTGTCCCTTTCACTTTGAAGTCCTAGCTATTTATAGAGAATGAATGATGGCAGTTGAGAAAATAGCTTCGTGGGCTTCACTTCAAGACTTCAAAAATAATCGGGAAGTGGGATTAATCGTGGTTTGAATTTGTGGGTTGAGTGGAATAAGGAGTCAAATACTCTTCTGCTGAGCTTTTCCACGTTCTGCACGTATTTTATAACTGATATAATGCTTGTTACGGTCGTGGTCCTTGTGTTACGAGCATAATTCATTAAGCAGCGTGTTACGATCGTGGCCATGGCATGACGAGCGTAACCTGTCCTGAAAGGCCTTACGATCATGGCAGATGGAGTGACGACCGTCACAGCAGCAATTCTGGTTTTTTTGACAGATTTATCTTTTCTCTTCTGGTCTTTGCTGCTAGCTTTGTATGTTTTATGTTTTCTTCTAGTTTGAGCTGAGATATGTGGTACCTGCAAAAAGTCATAAAAAACTCAGAATATTCGGGAGTTAATCGGGTTAATATGATATAAAACGGGTTAATTTCATGGTAAATATATGATATGATTTCGCGTTATCACCATGTAACTTAACTCATGGATGTATCTCCGCCCCAGCGGTTAAACTTGCGCGCACTAAGTCACTTGTTCCAAAGAGCATGGGTTCGAACCCTGCTTTTGCCATTATTTTTCATCCTATTTTGCTATATTTCAGGTTTCTCCAGAAGGCTTGCCCAGAAATCACGCCTTCTGGCCCTTCATGCCACGCTCTAGGCCCCAAAAGCTCCAGCTTCTGGGTGTGCTTCCCAATAGAAAGCCCCAGAAGGACGTACTTCTGGGCATCTCCAAGCCAGAAGCTCCAGAAAACCCAAGGTTCTGGACACTTCCACGCGCAAGAATTCCCCAGAAGTATGCACTTCTGGGCACTGTCAACCAAGGGTCTCTTAGAAGTTCCAACTTCTGGGAAAATCCTATTCAGAAGCCCTCTAACCCTTTTCTCATATTTTCATATTTTTCTCTTCTAATTTATTTTCTTTTCAAATAATTTACTCATGCATTAAAAAATCACCAAAAATATTTTCTTTTTGCATTTTAGGTCAGAAAAATGTTTATTTAATTTTTGACATACAAATTAATCTTTTTGTATGCATATTTTAATTAATTGTTAATTAATCATTAAATTGACTTTTAATTTCTTTTTCTTATTAAAACAAATCCAGAAAATTCCCAAAAAATTACTCTATCATCTAATTATCATTACTAACCTAAAAAACTTTTTTCTACTAATTTCCAAAACATTTTGCTAACATTTTCTTATTATTCCGATTATCTATTTCTTATTCCGCATTTACAATTCTAGAAAGGATGTATAGGTCGCAAAGTTTTTATCATGTAATAGCGTAGATTTATATTTTCTGCCTTTACTTTCCGCACTCCTATATTATATAACTGCCCCAAAGCCATGTAATAGCGTAGGACATTTATTTTTCCGCAATTTATTTTATGCACCCTATAAACTGCTAGTTACTAGGCGTGTATGGCAAGATAAAAACGGACGTAG
Organism: Vicia sativa; assembly: GCA_021764765.1. Lineage (NCBI taxonomy): Eukaryota > Viridiplantae > Streptophyta > Magnoliopsida > Fabales > Fabaceae > Vicia > Vicia sativa. Next base: position 228,110,128 of record CM038796.1, read on the forward strand.
ATCACTTCTAATTCCAAGATAACGTATCTGAATTTAACACACTCTTTTCACACATGCACCCCCTAGGCTATTCTCTCTTGTTGCCTTTTGAATAAATGGTCAAGTCCCTCGAACGTAGAGGTATCCTAGCACCGTTGCCTACGAAATATATCATCATAGTCTCTTCAAATCAAAGATCATGAGTCCCTCGACGTGGCCTACGAAAACATGATCTCGTCCCTCGATTGTTGCCTACGAAAAGTGATGATCGTCCCTTCGAATGTGCTAGGATACTCCTACAAGTTGCCTTCTATGACCATCCGATGTCCCTTCGAATGTCCCTTCTACATCCAACGAATAGGGTTACCTAACAACTAATGGTACTGATAGCACTATTCTAAAGGAACGTAAAATAACACGAAAACGACCATTCTGAGTAGGTAATAATACTTTTAGTTGCTTGCTCTATCAAAATACTTTTCACACCTCACGCTTTTGTCAAAGTTCAAACACTTTTCAAAACGAAACATTTCCGAACACTTTGTATACATTCCAACGTGAATCATTACAAAGTCAAAGCGAAATGCCTTTTCAAAACATTTTGTCAAACACACATACAGAAAGCAAATTTTTAAAGTGAGCTAAAAGCAACTAAGAGCCCGTAGAAAACTACGGATGAAAAGGGGTGCTAATTGTTCGCGTTAAAAAGTGACGCGCGAGGGAATCGTATCTGAATTCGGATTCTCTGGCTCGAAATGATTTACTATTTTGATTTGTTTATAAAGATGCCGCGAGCATCAAGCTTTATTATTTTCAACACAAGAAAAATGATTATGAAAAAGAGGAAAGCTGTTAATACCCTCAATTGATATGATATGCATTACGACTAGCGCAAACTAGACGTAACACATTGGGGAGATTCCGGGTAAGGGGGGTTTGTTATATAAAGGGAATAGATGGAGCACCCTAAATATATATAGTTATCTATATCTTTATATATGAATATGTTTGATATGTTTGTGTGTTTTAATTGCTATTTCTATGATTGGGAAAGTTTCTCCTTTGGGTTTTTAGGAAGGATAGATTATGTGGGATCCTAGGTTTTGTTATTATTGTGCTCGCAAAGATCATTGGGATCTCCTGCATACATATCCCTTAATGGGAATTAGAGCATTTGTAGCTCGGATCTAAAGGGATCTATGGTATGTTTGGTTTGAGGAAGAAAGAAATTTGCTCGGCAAGGATGAGACCTTGTGCCTACGTATTCTCAAAAGGATGTTGAGAAAGTCAGAGCAATCGTAGTTCCTGTTCGCGTTAAAAGGTGACGCGCTAGAGGATTCGAATATGAATTCAGATTCTCTGGCTAGAAACGATTTACTCTTTTGATTTGTTTATAAAGATGCCGCGAGCATCAAGCTTTATTATTTTCAACACAAGAAAGATGATTTAATGATTATGAAAAGGGGAAAGCTGTTAATACCCTCAATTGATTTTGATATGCGTAACGACTAGCGTAAACTAGACGCAACGCATTGGAGAGTATTCTGGGTGAGGGGGTTTGTTATATAAAGGGAATAGATGGAGCACCCTAAATATATATAGTTATCTATAGCTTTATATATGAATACGTTTGATATATTTGTGTGTTTTAATTGCTATTTCTATGATTGGGAAAGTTTCTCCTTTGGGATTTTAAGAAGGATAGATTATGAAGGATCCTAGTGTTTATTATTATTGTGCTCGCAAAGATCTGTGGATCTTCTGCATACATATCCCCTAATGGGAATCAGAGCATTTGTAGCTCGGATCTAAAAGGATCTATGGTTCGTTTGGTCTGAGGGAGAAAGAAATTTGCTCTGCAAGGATGAGACCTTGTGCCTACGTATTCTCAAAAGGATGTTGAGAAAGTCGAGCAATCGTAGTTCCCACTTATGCTAGTGGAAAGCAACGGGATGTTAGTAAGAGATAGACAAATGTCATCTTAATGAAAAACGTATCTAATCTATTTCATCACATACATTTTTGAAAATTCGACGGTTTAAATCTTTCATCGTAAGTTACAGGTGTTTTGCTTGAGTGTACAAGCGTTACCACTTACATGTTTAAGAAAGATGTTTTGAAAAAAGATGATTGAATCTTTTAACTGTAAGTATTGGGTGTTTTGCTTGAGTGTACAAGCGTTACCACTTACAATTAAGAGATGTTTTTGTTTGAAAAGAGTTTGAAAAGTTTTTGACTGTATGTGATGTGATAGATGAGATACATCTTCCATAGAGATGATAAACGTCTAAATCTCAAGGAGAAATTGATTGGATTAAAGGGATGCTTTTAAGAAGCCCATGGGTCCTTGTATTGTTAGCCCAAGAGGAGGCATTCCGAGGGTCATCGAGGGTCATCGAGGGTCCTTGTATGAAGCTCAAGAGGAAGCTATAGGGTATGGCTGGCTTTGTCTTAAAAGGGATTTCACCGGGAAACCATCCTTTTGGAATTTAGAGCAATTTCACCGGGAAATTATACTCTCAGGGTTCTATCCTAACGCGGGTGATTCTTTGTATTGGAAGCCCAATAGGAGGCTGTTAAGAGATTTCCTGGTCTCTTTCATTGTATGATGCCCAAGAGAAGGCTAAACTCAATGAGGAGTTCTTTTGAACGAAGCCCAAGAGGAGGCTGACTCAACAGGGGAGTGTTGTCTTATATGAAGCCTAAGCGGAGGCTAAACTCAGATGAATGAGTTTCTTTGTACAAAGCCCAAGAGAAGGCTAAACTCTGTGTGGGAGAGTTATCTTGTATAAAGCCCAAGAGGAGGCTACAACTGTGGGGAATCTATTGGTTAGACTAACTGTTATGTTATAATTAGACAGTTGTATCAACAAGTGTGTGTGTGTGATATGTATTCACAGGAGTTTATGAAGGAAATATAAACAATGCATGATGTTTATTGTCAAGAGTTTATGATATAAACAAGTGTCTGTGAAACGAACGTTTAAAACGAGCGTACCTTGATTATTTACAAGTTTGAATTGTGTACAAGGAAGTAAGTATGTACACGAGCAAGTATTTATGTACAGGAAGATGTGGATGTACATAGGAGGGTTGGGACTTACACCATAAGGGTGGCCCATTGGTTTAAAAGCAGTTTCACCGGGAATAATGCTCCTTTCAATACCAATGGTATTCAGTGTAAAATGTACAGACGAAACAGAAACGATTGATCGAAGTTTGTCTGTGAAAAGGTATCTGTGTTATGTACAGATAAAAGTTTGTATGAAAAGAAAATGATATGTACAAGGAAAAGGTATGTATGTACATAAAAGAATGTTGGTTTGAGTATACACAAGTGAAGTGAGAACAAACGATCGAAGTTTGTCTGTACTTGAGTATAAAAAGTATCTGTGTTATGTACAGATAAAAAATTGTATGTATCTGAAGAGAGTTTGATATGTACAAAGAAATATTATGTACATAAAAGAATGTTATGGGACTTACACCGTGAGGGAGGCCCATGATCGATTGAGAAATTAGAGAGAAAACGAATTTAGTTTTATCGTTTAAATCGGATCGATCATGGTAAAAATGTAAGTTTAATGAAAAAGTTTTGAAGAAATGATTTTAAAAGTGTTTTGAAATGTGAAGTTCATTTATGAGAAGTTTTGAAAAGAATCGAAAGTCGAAAACTTGAAAAATTCACCTTTTAAAGTGGTTTGAAAAGTGCCCGGGAGCGTCGTTTTCGGCTTGATTAAAACATAATCAGATGAAAGTTTTTTCTGAAAAATTTTTCACTATCATAAAATAGATAGATTTATTGACAAATGTACAAAAAATCACCTCAAAATGAGGAGTTTTGATTGGATAAAAAAAATGTTAAAGTTTGTGAAAAAAACATGAAGAAAATCACAAAGTTTTGAAAAAAATGGTCCATGGGAGGTTTGAACCGATGACCATTGGGGTGGCTACGTGGCAGAGAAGACTACGAGCAAGCTGGCAACCGCTGGGACAAACGCGCTTTTATGTTTTTGGATTAAAACACGTGTTGATAAAACATTGGAAAATTTAAATTTGAAAACTCAAGAACACGCGCGAAGCCCTGTTCTTCATCTTTGATTCTCAGATTCTTCAATCCATGCTAGAATCCTTGTTTCTCAACGAAATTGGATGAAGTAAACATGAAAGTTGCTCGATTTTTCACAAGGAACACGATGGTGGATGTTAATTGCATTTATTTTTGGTCTAACACGATTGAATTTCTGGAAATCGTGAAGAACCCTAAAAACGAAAATCCTAATTGAAATGATGTGTAGTTGATGATTTTTCAAATTGTTTGAGGGTTAATGATCGTGTTAGGTGCAGAAAATGATTGGCCAAGAGTTTTTTCATTTAAGTGCAAGGAATCATGATATTGAAGTTTGAGTTCTAACCTGTTCAAGTTGACATCGAAGATGATGATGGCGTGTTTCCAGAACTTGTTTTATGATTGTTGTAGCATCATCGGCCTATGTGGAAGCTATAGGAATGGTCTGCTTGCCTTGAATCACCTTGAATTACTCCAGCCAAGTCCACCTGCATAGTATGAAAATGGAAGCTCGATTTTGATGTTAAGCATGTTACAATTGGATGTTTATGATTTGGATCATCCCTATGATGTTCATGGATGATGTTTGAGTGATTAAAACACAACTTGTTCAAGCCAATTTTGGATCATGAAATGTGAAATATGATTTTCAGTGGTTCTTGTGTTAATTTTATGTTTCAAACATGTTCCATATTGATTATAAAATGTATTAGACACCAAATTTCATCATGGTTTACACAAGTTTTTAGAATTGCAATGTTTCTCACTTTTGCACTATGTTGCTTGAATTTCAAGGAAATAGAGAGAAAGCATGGATTTGCATTGCTTTGGTGTGTATTCAAATGGCCAACATGACCTCTATTTATAGGTCAAAAGTTATGAACAATTAGGCACAAGTACAAGGCTTTGTAATTCAAAGATGCCTTAAAGGGCAAGAAAGACTTTTGTAAAGGAAAAAGGAAGCTTCCTCTTTTTACCATGTGTGAAAATCTCAAATTGATCTTATCTCTTCTCAATTATCTCTAGCTGATATTTATCAGCTCTAATCTTCAATTGGCAAGGTGGCATTGCTTCTAGATGAAGAAATCACAAAATGACCTATAATGTGAAGTTTTGAACTTTGAAAATCATGTTTATGGAGCCTTATGTTTCAATTTCAAAAGTATAGCTAGACTCCATGGATTTGAGAGTTCTTGGACATTTTGGAAATCTTGTTTCAAGAGCTAAAACTTTCATGTTTTGAGTTTTTTCCAATTCAAAGTGGAACTATGTGAAAAAATGGCATGAAGTTTGGAAAAAATACAAAATTTTAACACTTAGAAATTTTTCTAAGTGTTGAAAATTTTGACTTTTTGTTGACTTTTTCAAATTCTTTGATTTTTTATGATCATGATGGATCATTTGAAGTATTTTGATGATTGAAAAAGTTTTGTCTTGAAAAAGTTGACCAAAAGTCAAAGTTTGACTTTTCTCGTGCGTATGAATTTTCATCGATGTTTTAAATTGACCGATAAAGTCTGTGAACTGTGATGTTTTGAATCCGTAAATTAGGTCAATATGTTGTATCTAAGATATAATGACCAATCTCTAGCCAAAAAGTCATTCAATGTTCAAAAGTCGAGAATACTCATCCTCGATCAAACCCTAATTGGTCGATCCTCGATCGATCTATGAGAAAATTGGATATCCGAGGATCAAGGTTGATATTTTGATCAAGATAGGTCAAATAAAGTGAGTAAATCTCAAACCCTAATTGATTGTCTCTTGAATCGATGAAAATCAAGAAACCCTAATTTTGCCCTGTAAATGCTACACCCGATTAATGTTGTTCCGAACTGTTAGTGTTGCAATGATGCAAATGTAAGGTGGTATATTAGGTCAAAAATTGGGGTATGACAGATGCCCCTATTTAAGTTTCTTTAACCTGTGAGATGAAGATGAATATCTTTGTTTTGATAGGTGTAAAGAGACTTAAATATCAGAATACGCAAATTTTGGACCTAAGATACCAAAAATGCGAATGATGCAAAATGATTGAAAAGAGTTTTTTACCCAGATGATATCAAAGAAAATGACATGGTGGGAAAAATTTGTGAGGATGACTCGATCTGTTTAAGAAAAGAGGATCCTGTTTGTTGAGAAACAAGCAATACGTCTTGTTGGGGAAAAGGAGATTCACAAAACATGTGAATATCTGTTTCGTTTTGGGAAACAAAGAGATTACCTTCTGTCAGCCTTGTGACAATGTTCAAGGTAAGTGAAAATGATATTACCAATTATCATCCTTGTGATATTGTATGGTAATGAGTTCTGAAGATGTTACCAATTATCAGTGAAGTGATAACTATAACAAGGTAAATCTTTGAACAATTTTGTTGCGTATTCAGCCTTGTGAATACCAGACAAATGATGGAAACAGATCTTAAAATGGATTTTGAAGATATTACCAATTATCAGCAAAGTGAATACTATAACGAGGTAAATCTTTGAGGTATATTACTGAGTATCCAATTTGTGAATACAGATAAAGAAAGAAATGTAACTCAAATGAGTTTCTATTTTCTTGGATAAAATCTTGCCGAGGATCTCTTTGAGAAGATGCGGGCATTTTGATTGGAAAACACTGTTTTCTTTTAGACAGAAAGACAATCTGGAAATTTCTCAGACAATGTGATTTGACTTTGTTGAGAAGAACAAACTTTTATGACAAGTTTAGGAATGAAAAGAAAAATAAGCGGCTCAAATGATGAGGCTATTGCTTATTTGTCTTGTTGATTATAGAAAGGGTTCTATCCAGGAATAAACTGGAAAGAAAAGGTCAATCAAGACTTTTGTTCCTGATGAGGAACGATCTCAGCTGGGGAACTGAAGAGAGAAAAAGATGTATCGCTTGGGAATAACCCATCGATAGAATTGTACTTACACGAGTAAGTGTGATTTAAACCAGTGATATGGAAGCAAACATTGCAAAAAATGTATGAATGATGCTATTATGTATGAATGTCATGAATGTTATATGCATGCTAACAATACTTGACAGAGACATTAAAAGATATTTGGGAAAAGGACCACGCTACGTCAAGAAATATTCGTGAAAATTGCAAGAATGGTGCGCTCAACGATGAAGAATTTGAGTTGCATGTCTTAGACTTTCGGAGAAAGGCTTTTTATTGGCAGCTTCGCTGGGGATTCTTTTTGGATAAGAATACCGTCCTTTGATGATTTCTGCTGAGGAGAAGAAAACTGTGGAAGTTGTTTTTATCCTTCGGAGATTGAAACACTTGTTGGAGGAACTGTTGAAGTTCTTTCTGTATTCATAGTTCAAAGGAAATTTTTTTGCTTTTTGTTTTAAAATTTTGAAGTAAAAATTCATTTAAAACATTTTAGTTTCAAAAAGTGATTTTCACAATAAAAAGCGTTATTTTGCAAAACAGAATAAAGTAGGAATTGCAAACAAAAGGCACAAGGCTCAAATTTTATTGATAGAATGGTAATCAGCCAAAGGCGTGAATCCATGAACTATTTACAAAAGTTGGAAATGATAATTTATTGGGAAAAGGCTACATTGAAAGCAAATAACCGCTATTTATCCCTAACAACTTTGAATTCCAACTGTGCTTGTTGCTTCAGAAGATTTGATTGAAGATCCGTTGATGGAAGATTCTTCAGATTGACGAAGTGTGGACTGATTGCAGTTACTTTGTCATTTTTTTGTATCCTTATTTTTGCCTGATTGCCTTTTCGTGTTTTCAATCTATCGATAATTTCGCTTATTGTCTCTAATTTTGCCTCGACCGCCTTTTCGTGATTTCAATCCACCGAGACGCTTTTTGCCTAAGCCGCCTTTTCGGTTTTCGACTTACCGAGCTGTTTTGTTTTTTTTAGACAAAGTATTTCTTGATCGCACAAGATTCATGTGATGCGGAGTTCATCACCGTTCATAGTTGTGAGAATCATAGCACCGCTTAAAAGCTTCTCTTGACGATGTATGGGCCTTCGTAGTGGGAGTCCATTTGCCCTAGAATCCGTTGAAAAGATGTAATCTTTTTAAGCACGAGGTCGGACCTTTTGTCAAAAGCTTTCTTCATCCTTCTTGATATAGTTGTCCATGACACGAGCGTCAGCGCTTTTCTTCGATTAAGTTCACCGGTCGATCCGCTTTGACACCATTCGCCTCGATAACTTAGTTTCCATATGAACTCATTGATGGAATCTCAACTTCTACGGGAGCACCGCCCATGCCGTATACCAGAGAAAAGGAGTTGCCCTGCCGAGGTGCGCGATCAAGTACGATACCCATGCAGAGCAAATGGCGATTTCGTGCCGCTTTGTAAGTGATGACCATTTTTTGGACGATCTTTTTGATGTTCTTGTTGGCAGCTTCCACGGCGCCGTTCTTCTTTGGCCGGTAAGGAGATGAGTTATGATGCTCGATCTTGAACTCCTCACACAGTTCCTTCATCATTTTGTTGTTCAAGTTCGATCCATTGTCCGTAATGATCTTACTTGGAATTCCATATCGGCAAATGAGGTTGTTCTTGATGAACCTCACAACCACTTGTCTGGTAACGTTGGCGTAAGATGCTGCTTCGACCCATTTGGTAAAGTAATCAATAGCCACTAGAATGAAGCGATGTCTGTTGGACGCTTTTGGTTCAATCATCCCAATCATGTCAATGCCCCACATGGAGAACGGCCACGGAGAGGAGAGAACGTTGAGTAGAGTCGGTGGCACATGGATCTTATCCGCAGATCCGCACTGTGACATCTTTTGACGTGTTTACGGCAATCAGATTCCATCGTTATCCAATAGTATCCTGTTCTCAAGATTTTTCTGGACATTGCATGCCCATTTGAATGGGTTCCAAAGGATCCTTCATGTACTTCATGAATAATCGTGTCTGCTTCTTGTTTATCGACGCATCTGAGCAGAACCATGTCGAAGTTTCTTTTGTATAGCACATCCCCGTTCAGGAAGAAATTCCTAGAAAGCCTCCTCGTAGTTTTCTTATCCTTGTACGATGCCCCAAGTGGGTACTCGTGTTTGAAGGAAACGCTTGATGTCGGAACCACGGTTTATCATCGAAGACGGCTTCTGTTGCGAATACATACGCAGGTCTTTCAAGGCGTCTGATACGAATTCTGGGCATATCATTCCAATTGTTAACTTTGAACATGGAAGATAAAGTAGCCAAGGTGTTCGCCATTCGACTCGATCTCGAGGATATGATGCGCTCCACTTTGTGAAGAAAGTCAACAATCGCCTTGCATAATCGTAAGGAATCAGACCAAGAGGATGAGTCTCATACTTGTCTTTGATTTGATGGATCACTAGGGCTGAATCTCCATATATGTCAAGGATCTTGACCCTTAAGTCGATGGCTTCTTCGATACCCATGATGCAAGCTTCATATTCTGCTGTGTTGTTGGTGCAATCAAATAGCAACCCGCGTAAAACGGATGTGAGAACCCTGAGTGATGATGATTGCCCCAATTCCATTGCCAAAAACGTTAACTGCTCCATCAAAGACTAAACCCCATCTGGATTCTGGATCTGGTCCTTCTCCGGGTAGCGGTTCGTCACAATCTTTCATCTTTAAGTACATGACATCCTCGTCAGGGAAATCAAATTTGAGAGATTGGTATTCATTGAGCGGCTGATAAGCCAAGTGATCGGCGAGAATGCTTCCTTTGACTACTTTTTGAGCGCGGTACTGGATGTCATATTCAGATAGCAGCATTTGCCACCGTGCAATCCTTCCTGTTAAGGCAGGCTTCTCAAAGACGTACTTGATCGGATCCATTTTGGAGATTAACCAAGTCGTGTGATTGATCATGTACTGGCGAAGACGTTTTGAAGCCCACACCAGCACAACAGTTTTCTCGAGCATGGAGTAACGAGTCTCACAGTCTGTGAACTTTTTACTCAAGTAGTAAATGGCATGCTCCTTCTTACCAGTGTCATCTTGCTGTCCAAGCACGCAGCCCATGGACTCTTCTAGCACGGTAAGGTATATGATTAATGGTCTTCCTTCCACTGGAGGGATTAGTATTGGTGGTTCTGACAGGTATTCCTTGATACTGTCGAATGCTTTTTGGCAATCTTCTGTCCATACAACCTCTTGATTTTTGCGGAGAAGTTTGAATATCGCCCATTGTGTAGCAACTATCCGAGAGATGAATCGAGATGTATTCAATCGCCCAAGAAATCCTCTTACTTGCTTTTCCGTATGTGGCGAGGCATTTTTGAATAGCCTTGACTTTGTCGTGGTGAACTTCAATACCTCTTTGACTGACGATGAAACCTAGGAGTTTTCCAGATCTTACCCCAAAGGTGCATTTGTTAGGATTCAGACGGAGCTGAAATTTCCTTAGTCGTTGAAACAACTTCAAGAGATAGTCTATATGCTCTTCTTCAGTGTCAGATTTTGCTATCATGTCGTCTACGTAGACTTCGATCTCTTTGTGCATCATGTCGTGAAAGAGAGTAGTCATTGCCCTTTGGTAAGTTGCGCCAGCATTCTTTAATCCAAACGGCATTACTTTGTAGCAAAAAGTGCCACACGGCGTGATGAAAGATGTCTTCTCCATGTCTTCGGGAGCCATTCTGATCTGATTGTAACCAGAGAAACCGTCCATGAAGGAAAAGACGTTGAATTTTGCAGTGCTATCCACTAGCATGTCAATATGCGGTAGTGGGAAATCGTCTTTCGGACTTGCTTTGTTCAGATCCCGGTAGTCAACACACATTCGGACTTTTCCGTCTTTCTTGGAGACAGGTACTATGTTGGCTAGCCATTGAGTTTATTCAAAAGTGACGAGGAAATTTTTGAACTTCCTTTTGAATTTTTCGCCATTTCGGTGAATCTCGGACAATGGTTTAATGGCGTGATGCATGACGTATGGTATCTATGTCCGGTAGGACCAAGCGAACACATCAACATATTCTTTGAGAAGATTTATCGCTTGCTCTTGACGCCACCGTCGAGTGAAGCTCGATATTTTTTTATCTTCCTAACCCAAGTTGATTGCTTCCAGAGGTTCTTTGTGAGGTGAATGATTCTTTCCTCGTGTTTAGTAGTAGAAATCTCATCCGGGATCTCTTCTTCAACTCCTCGCGACTCATGTGATTTCAAAGGGGAGAGAGCATAGAGTTATTGCTTTCAATGGATTTGTCCATCGTTAATCTGCATATTTGATTTATGTTTGATTAATTAACCTTATTGTTTTTTGAAAGTTAATCTGAAAGTGTATGCAGGTTAATTTTATTATTTTTGAAGTTTTTTTTTTACTGTGTTTTTAGGATTATCATTTCCAAGAAAGGGTAAAATGAAAAACAAACACAAAGTGTGGAAACAAAACAACGCTGCGATTTATGAAACAGGCCTAAAATACAAACTCATTTGTCTTGCAAGACAAAGAGAAATTATTTAAAAGCTAAACCCTATAAACATCTCTTCACTTTGGGCTAAGTGAGAGCTCAAAACAAAAGTATAGATAAACTATTAGAACTAGGAGCGTTAGTCCGAACTTCAACAGGTTTCCAGTAGTGACGAACTCCTTGGAAGTCGAGGTACTCGGGTAATTTTCCACTTGGTTTAACCCTTGAGTAAACTTTGGTCACCGGGCCAATGCTTTGAAGACTGGACGATGGCTCGCCTTTGTGTCTGAAGTAATGTTCTTGATTAATATCGTGAAGTGGGATATAGCATGTGTACTTCTTGTTGACCTCTGTGTTGAATTCTGAGGATGTACTCTCCAATCTTCTAAGTGAAGAGACTCATTGTCGGCGACACTTTCCACATCGTATCCCGAATCGTACTCTTGATCTTCAGTGATCATGTTGATGTAGTGATAACTGTGATCCGTTTGGTGAATTCCACAAAGCGTGGTAAAGGTAGATCTCTTCACTGGGATCTCGATTTGTTGATTAGATTGAGAAGACATATTCCTCTTCGATTGACTAGGGTACTCTAAAGAATCTCCCCATCCAGGCAATGGATATCTTCGATCTTGATTTTGAGCTTTTCGCAGTTGTATTTCACCATGTAGTCAAATTTGCCACTTGGTTCTTCCCAAGGTGTCCCAAACTTCAAATAGGGTGTGGATTTTCATGTCGTTGCAGGGACATGTCTTTGAATTGATCATTAGAGGATAGCGTACAATTCTTCTTGGGATACATGTTTAGGGCTGTTTAAATAAGTGCTCCACTCTTCAGATCCAGAGGGATCATCTTCATCCTCCTCAATGGTGACAACGTTAACCTCTTGCGGAGCAGGGTTTAAGAAACCCCCACTATGAAATACTTCCTTGATCCGGGAAAGTGCTTCATCCTTTTGCTTGTCTTTGGGAAATACGGGTGCGAACCCGAGTCCGGCTTTTGTTTCGTTGTTGACAGGTTTGATTACTTGTCCCCAACCTTTAGCATTACCATCTTTTACCATTTGCGCTGCTTCTTTATACGAAGAGATAGATGATCTGTTTTTGCTGGTAGATTCATCTTCTAACGGATGTTCGGGGAGATGTGTCCCTTCAATGTCGTTAGCTGTGATAAAAGAGAAACTGGACAAATGGCTTATGAGCAGAGCTTGTTCACCAAGGATGGTTACTAGCTTCCCATTTACTGTGAATTTCAACTTCTGGTGGAGAGTGGAAGTCACTGCTCCTGCTTCATGTATCCATGGTCTCCCTAGTAGACAACTGTAAGCAGCTGGCACATCCATGACCTGGAAAGTGATTTGAAAGGTATGTGGACCAATGGTCATCGGGAGATCGACTTCCCCAATAACTGACTTCCGTGATCCGTCAAAGGCCCTTACCACTATGTCGTTGAATTTCATTGGCGTTCCTTTGTAAGCTAAACGAGCGAGTGTCGTTTTCGACATTACATTCAAAGATGAATCAGTATCTACCAATACATTGGACAAAGAATTGATTGCAAATCATTGAGATATGTAAAGCCAAGATTTCGTCAAACTTAGATTATTACAAGCTGTTATGTTGGCGACAATGCCCCCAAACTGGTCTGTAGTCACATCGTGATCCACATAAGCTTGATCTAATACCTTCATTAAAGCTTCTCGGTGAGCTTCGGAGTTGAGGAATAAAGACAGTATTGAAATCTTGGAAGGAGTTCGCATCACCGATCCACGACTCGGATTCGCTCTTCTTGATTAACTTTCAATATCTCATCAAAACTGTGATGTTGGTTCCATCAAGAACCAATGTTTGTGTTCGGGTTAACACAATGGAATCGTTGCAGTGATTCTCGAAGATGTGTTAACTGGATTTTTCTAACAATGTGAACGGCAATGGTCTTGGTGGTATTGGAGTATGTACTGCCCACCGTGTTACTCGCCCTATTCTCGATTATGTTGACATTAGCTGGAAGAGTTGGCATGGGTTTCTCTTTCCCATCTTCTATCATGGTTGCATTGTATTGATAGGGAATCACTTTGGTAGAACTGTATGGAACAGGACCAGGTAGGAAAATTACCAAAGGAGATGCTGGGATGCTGGAACCATTGTATTCAATCTCCACATGCTTGGGCACATTGAAACAGGGGATGATAACGTTTACTTCGGGATTTTCCGAGTTGATATCTGAGACTAAAAGCTCATGCGGAAAATGCCCTACTGTATTTACGTCATGGTCATCTCTATTTTTGTAGATCTGCAGGTCACCAATGTCTAACAAACGTTGTATGTCTGCTCTTATGGTAGGACATCCTTGAAGATTCTTGTAGCAGATGTTGCAAGCTGCGTAATCGTGCTTAGTGAAAGCGCCCATTGCACTGTATGCTTCATGGAGATGTACTAAGTTTCCTCTAATCAGGTTCACATCCGTGACGAGATATCGGTCCGTATTTCTGAGTATCAAACTTATTGTATGTCCACCGGATGGAAGTGGATTTGCTTGTACGCTTGATTCAGATTTAAAGGGAGAAGATTAGATTTCACTAATCTCGCATTCGCCTTTAATGCTATGCAATGTTCAAGGTCATGGCCTGGTGCCCCTTGGTGAAAAGGGCAAGATACATCGGCTTTATACCACCACGGCAATTTTTCTGGGATCGGAGGTGGTAACCTTGTCTGCACAAGATTCCTCTCTATCAATGCAGGGTATAGTTCTGTGTACGTCATTGGAATTGGGTTGAATTGCGTGACCCGAGGCGCACGGTTTTGATTGTTAAATTGCTGAGCTTGTTGACGAGGCTGTTGAGTTTGTTGATTTTGTTGAAATTGCGGAGCAATTCCTGTGTTTGGAGTTGTGTTAGCAGCGGGCGCTATGGCAGCTACTTGTTGTGGTATTTTTCCGTGGTTTCCCTCGGGATACCATTCCTATGTCATGTTCCTTTTTCCTTGGAAAACTGGTTCCAACTTTCTTTGTTCCACTGGAAGATCCTGCTTCCTTAGTCAGGCGTCCAGTTCGAACTCCTTCTTCTAACCGCATCCCCATGCTTACCATCTCGGTGAAATCTCCGGGAGCGCTAGCGATCATTCGTTCGTAGTAGAACGAGCCAAGGGTGTTTAAGAATACTTTATTCATCTCTTTCTCTTCTAAGGGCGGGTTGACTTGGGCAGCAATTTCCCTCCATCGTTGAGCGTACTCTTTGAATGTCTCTCTTTCCTTTTGAGACATGGAGCGGAGTTGATCCCGATCGGGAGCCATATCCAAGATGAACTTATATTGTTGTACGAAGGCTTCGCCTAAGTCGTTGAATGTTTGGATACTTGCGCTGTCTAACCCCATGTACCACTTCAGTGCGGCACCGGTGAGACTATCTTGGAAATAATGGATTAACAACTGGTGATCGTCATTGTATGTAGACATTTTTCTGGCATACATCGTGAGATGACTCTGAGGACAGGAGTTTCCTTTGTACTTTTCAAAGTCAGGGACTTTGAATTTTGCAGGTATCCTTACGCGAGGAACTAAACAAAGATCCTGGGCGTTTTTCCCAAACAATTCTTTCCCGCGAATTGTTTTTATCTCAAGCTGCATTTTGAGGAGTTGTTCCTGGAGATTTTCCATCGAACCACGACTATTCGTGTTATTGCTTGGAATATGGTGAACTTCTTCGTCTATGGTAGTATGCACTACGGAAGTTGAGTTCGTCATGATTGGTTGAGAAACCGTCATTGTTACTTGAGGAAAAGTTACTCCACGTTGCGGAGTAAGTGTTGAGTTTTGCTGCAAAGAAGGTATTTCAAGCGGGGTTGTTTGTATTTGAGAATTCGGTTGGCGAATTCCGATGCCAAAGTTGAAAGGCATGCCCCATGGATAGCCTTCTGGCATACTGAAGAGTGAGCTACTAGCTGCAACAGTTGAAACTGGAGTAGTAGTATCTTCTGAAATTGCTACTTGATTTTGACTGCTCGATGCCGCTTGTTGACTTTGCGCTGCTGATAATGAGTTGACCAAAGACGTGAGTCTCTCCACTTCTTCTTGCAGCGTTGTTACTGTGCTACGAAGTTCAACATTATCTTGTTCAAATCCTTCCATTAC
Source organism: Vicia sativa (assembly GCA_021764765.1). Lineage (NCBI taxonomy): Eukaryota > Viridiplantae > Streptophyta > Magnoliopsida > Fabales > Fabaceae > Vicia > Vicia sativa. The sequence continues at coordinate 228,125,685 of CM038796.1, forward strand.
TTTTCTTCTTTTTGAACGTGTATCGTATGTTCGAGTAGGCTGTGGACGCGGTCGAGAAACTCTAAGACGCGACAGCTTGACGATCTTTTCCTATCTGTTCAAACTGTTCAAGCTGTTCAAGCTGTTCAAACTGTTCAAGTATCAGACTCTAGACAATAGACTTAAATGCAAAGTATGATGCATGATTATGATTGTAAAGAAATATTTCCAAAGAATTTATGCTAAAAGAGATATTTCTAGCAAATATTTGGATGGAAAACACACGTTTATTGATTATTGAAGGAAGATTACAACAATATTGTTTTTTTTGGAGCATTGCTCGCACAAATGATGAAATAAATGATAAAAATTACAAACTAAACTAATTTAAATGTCTTCGTCGGATGAAGATCCAAAGGCTTGATGCAGCTTCAACTTCAGGATTTCCTTTTCCATAGTGAGCTTTTAGCTCAGCTTTCTCGGCTTGTAGCTTGCTGATGACTCTCTTCCACTCGTCGGGAGCAGGATCGCTGGTTGTCATTTCCTCAAGCTTTCTTTTCCTTTCTTTGACGTATCTTTTGATCGCGTTATCTTTCTGACGAATCTTCTCATCTTTCTCCATGAGCCATTCATCCTGGAAGTAAAGCGTCTTTTCATGATCTTTGACTTGCTTCTTGAGTTTCTCATTCTCAAGATTAGTCTTAAGGAATTTGTTTTCCAAAGCTTCTTTCTCAAGCCTTACCTTGGTCAAGGCTTCTTGGTATTCTCCCATAGTTTCGACGGGAAAAATTGTTGATTTGGAAGCTGTTGAGAACATGGGATCCTCATAAGCGTAAGGCATTCGAAATTCCTTTTCTCTTTTCTTTACCCAAGAAGTGTAGGTTTCCGCTACACAATTCTTTGCTTTTCTTTCCTTCGATGTGATGCCAAGCTTTGATCATCCTAGTTTTCAACCTCGGAATCTCTCCTTCATGATAGAAATAGCTTTCACCAGAATCCAAGAGGTTTACTAGAGTTTGCGATCCGAGTTGACGCCGCCGTGAAAGGGTTGTAGTTGATTCCTCCTTTTGTACCAATGAGAGGTACGTTGGCAAATTCTCCACAGCTCTCAATGATTTCCATTTCATTGTCTGCTAAGGTATACCAATGGATATCACAACAAACGATAGTTCCGTCTCCTTGACGATTCCTATGATGAATGGAAAAGTACGTGTCACCAAGCAAAGTGGGAACGGGATTTCCAATCAGAAAGATCCTTATGGCGTTGATATCAACAAAATTTGGGACGTTGGGAAACAACACCAATCCATAGAGGAGCAAAGCTAAAATAGCTTCAAAGGCTACCATACTACCGGCTTCAGAGAATTTAAGAGCTTCTCCATTAGGAACTTTGAAGTCACCCTAAGAGTTTTTCCGTAGTTAGGTTTTTGTCTATCTCGATTTTTTAAGAGTCATTATTGCAATGATGGTGACTTAGGAATGGCTTCCAAACCATTGAAAGGCACTTTGTCTCGATATCGAGATACCTAGGATACGCGTACATTTTCCAAAGGTGCATCAACCGATAATCGTGGAAAGTGAAACAATGATAGACTGATCGTAGAACCGAACAAAAGTTTGAGAAGTCCTTCATCAACGCTAGCTCGTAAGAGTTAAAAGAGTTCCATAGCGCTCAAATCCGAGGGATCTTCTACCAAGGATGCTAACTCTTTCAACTTTCCTACGTCAGAATTCTAAACTGTATCTCTTGGTGAATCTTCCTCTAACGCCCATCACTCTAACCTAAAATATTTTACAAAGAAAAATCTCTAAATTTTGAAATGGAAGAGAAATGAAGTTTTTTTTGAATGAATGAATGCATGAATGCGTAAACATGGTTAGTAGTTATACACACAAGCCGCTCAAGTCACGAGCATGAGGCCAACGATAAGAATCAAACGTGGGTAAGTTCTATGGGCTTATTCATCTGTGAAACGGGTTCTACTGATAATACAGGCTCAACACTCCTCTTTGAAATATTATCGAATTTGTTGAATACTCGATGGTCCAATAATATTTTTCAAGAGAAACTCGCCTGATCGTAGTCTCGCATGACAATTACTCTAGGCTTACGCCCGAATAATCTCTGACTACATCCTAAATGGCTAGGATGGGTTATGTGTTCTACAGCCAACTCAGCTTCTCAAGTTCCCTGGAAAGAAAAATGTCTTCGGAAATACTTGCTAAACACAAATACTCCCATGACAACCTCCACTGAGAGAGGGATATTAACTTCGTAAGTACTGAGACTTCTCACGTATTAATACCCCCACCTAGATCTTAAAATGTTTCTTAAATCCGGTTAGGATTTCTTTCCATCGATGAAATCGAAAACACACAATAAAGAAAAACAGACATATGCACATATGAAAGCTTAACCCCTTTTTTTCTTTTTGAAAACAAAAAAGCTTGGTGCTCTTGAGCAGAGTCACATTTTTTTTGAAAATCAAAATTTTGACGTACTCCCCAGCAGAGTAGCCATTTTTCCTGTTCGCGTTAAAAGGTGACGCGCTAAAGGATTCGAATATGAATTCAGATTCTCTGGCTCGAAACGATTTACTCTTTTGATTTGTTTATAAAGATGCCGCGAGCATCAAGCTTTATTATTTTCAACACAAGAAAGATGATTTAATGATTATGAAAAGGGGAAAGTTGTTAATACCCTCAATTGATTTTGATATGCGTAACGACTAGCGTAAACTAGACGCAACGCATTGGGGAGTATTCCGGGTAAGGCGGTTTGTTATATAAAGGGAATAGATGGAGCACCCTAAATATATATAGTTATCTATAGCTTTATATATGAATACGTTTGATATGTTTGTGTGTTTTAATTGCTATTTCTATGATTGGGAAAGTTTCTCCTTTGGGATTTTAAGAAGGATAGATTATGAAGGATCCTAGTGTTTATTATTATTGTGCTCGCAAAGATCTGTGGATCTTCTGCATACATATCCCCTAATGGGAATCAGAGCATTTGTAGCTCGGATCTAAAAGGATCAATGGTTCGTTTGGTCTGAGGGAGAAAGAAATTTGCTCGGCAAGGATGAGACCTTGTGCCTACGTATTCTCAAAAGGATGTTGAGAAAGTCAGAGCAATCGTAGTTCCCACTTATGCTAGTGGAAAGCAACGGGATGTTAGTAAGAGACAGACAAATGTCATCTTAATGAAAAATGTATCTAATCTATTTCATCACATACATTTTTGAAAATTCGACAATTTAAATCTTTCATCGTAAGTTACAGGTGTTTTGCTTGAGTGTACAAGCGTTACCACTTACATGTTTAAGAAAGATGTTTTGAAAAAAGATGATTGAATCTTTTAACTGTAAGTATTGGGTGTTTTGCTTGAGTGTACAAGCGTTACCACTTACAATTAAGAGATGTTTTTGTTTGAAAAGAGTTTGAAAAGTTTTTGACTGTATGTGATGTGATAGATGAGATACATCTTCCATAGAGATGATAAACGTCTAAATCTCAAGGAGAAATTGATTGGATTAAAGGGATGCTTTTAAGAAGCCCATGGGTCCTTGTATTGTTAGCCCAAGAGGAGGCATTCCGAGGGTCATCGAGGGTCATCGAGGGTCCTTGTATGAAGCTCAAGAGGAAGCTATAGGGTATGGCTGGCTTTGTCTTAAAAGGGATTTCACCGGGAAACCATCCTTTTGGAATTTAGAGCAATTTCACCGGGAAATTATACTCTCAGGGTTCTATCCTAACGCGGGTGATTCTTTGTATTGGAAGCCCAATAGGAGGCTGTTAAGAGATTTCCTGGTCTCTTTCATTGTATGATGCCCAAGAGAAGGCTAAACTCAATGAGGAGTTCTTTTGAACGAAGCCCAAGAGGAGGCTGACTCAACAGGGGAGTGTTGTCTTATATGAAGCCTAAGCGGAGGCTAAACTCAGATGAATGAGTTTCTTTGTACAAAGCCCAAGAGAAGGCTAAACTCTGTGGGAGAGTTATCTTGTATAAAGCCCAAGAGGAGGCTACAACTGTGGGGAATCTATTGGTTAGACTAACTGTTATGTTATAATTAGACAGTTGTATCAACAAGTGTGTGTGTGTGATATGTATTCACAGGAGTTTATGAAGGAAATATAAACAATGCATGATGTTTATTGTCAAGAGTTTATGATATAAACAAGTTTCTGTGAAACGAACGTTTAAAACGAGCGTAACTTGATTATTTACAAGTTTGAATTGTGTACAAGGAAGTAAGTATGTACACGAGCAAGTATTTATGTACAGGAAGATGTGGATGTACATAGGAGGGTTGGGACTTACACCATAAGGGTGGCCCATTGGTTTAAAAGCAGTTTCACCGGGAATAATGCTCCTTTCAATACCAATGGTATTCAGTGTATATGTACAGACGAAACGAAAACGAACGATCGAAGTTTGTCTGTGAAAAGATATCTGTGTTATATACAGATAAAAAATTTGTATGAAAAGAATTTGATATGTACAAGGAAAATATGTATGTACATAAAGAATGTTATTGTGTATACACAAGTGAAGTGAAAACAAACGATCGAAGTTTGTCTGTACTTGAGTATAAAAAGGTATTTGTATTATGTACAGATAAAAATTTGTATGTATCTAAAGAGAGTTTGATATGTACAAGGAAATAATTTATGTACATTAAAGAATGTTATGGGACTTACACCGTGAGGGAGGCCCATGATCGATTGAGAAATTCGAGAGAAAACGAATTTAGTTTTATCGTTTAAATCGGATCGATCATGGTAAAAATGTAAGTTTAATGAAAAAGTTTTGAAGAAATGATTTTAAAAGTGTTTTGAAATGTGAAGTTCATTTATGAGAAGTTTTGAAAAGAATCGGAAGTCGAAAACTTGAAAAATTCACCTTTTAAAGTGGTTTGAAAAGTGCCCGAAGCGTCGTTTTCGGCTTGATTAAAACATAATCAGATGAAAGTTTTTTCTGAAAATTTTTGCACTATCATAAAATAGATACATTTATTGACAAGTGTAGAAAAAATCACCTCAAAATGAGGCGTTTTGATTGGTTAAAAATGTTAAAGTTTGTGAAAAACATGAAGAAAATCACAAAGTTTTGAAAAAATGGTCCATGGGAGGTTTGAACCCATGACCATGGGGTGGCTACGGCGCAGAGAAGACTACGAGCAAGCTGGCAACCGCTGGGACAAACGCGCTTTTATGTTTTTGGATCAAAACACGTGTTGATAAAACATTGGAAAATTTAAATTTGAAAACTCAAGAACACGCGCGAAGCCCTGTTCTTCATCTTTGATTCTCAGATTCTTCAATCCATGCTAGAATCCTTGTTTCTCAACGAAATTGGATGAAGTAAACATGAAAGTTGCTCGATTTTTCACAAGGAACACGATGGTGGATGTTAATTGCATTTATTTTTGGTCTAACACGATTGAATTTCTGGAAATCGTGAAGAACCCTAAAAACGAAAATCCTAATTGAAATGATGTGTAGTTGATGATTTTTCAAATTGTTTGAGGGTTAATGATCGTGTTAGGTGCAGAAAATGATTGGCCAAGAGTTTTTTCATTTAAGTGCAAGGAATCATGATATTGAAGTTTGAGTTCTAACCTGTTCAAGTTGACATCGAAGATGATGATGGCGTGTTTCCAGAACTTGTTTTATGATTGTTGTAGCATCATCGGCCTATGTGGAAGCTATAGGAATGGTCTGCTTGCCTTGAATCACCTTGAATTACTCCAGCCAAGTCCACCTGCATAGTATGAAAATGGAAGCTCGATTTTGATGTTAAGCATGTTACAATTGGATGTTTATGATTTGGATCATCCCTATGATGTTCATGGATGATGTTTGAGTGATTAAAACACAACTTGTTCAAGCCAATTTTGGATCATGAAATGTGAAATATGATTTTCAGTGGTTCTTGTGTTAATTTTATGTTTCAAACATGTTCCATATTGATTATAAAATGTATTAGACACCAAATTTCATCATGGTTTACACAAGTTTTTAGAATTGCAATGTTTCTCACTTTTGCACTATGTTGCTTGAATTTCAAGGAAATAGAGAGAAAGCATGGATTTGCATTGCTTTGGTGTGTATTCAAATGGCCAACATGACCTCTATTTATAGGTCAAAAGTTATGAACAATTAGGCACAAGTACAAGGCTTTGTAATTCAAAGATGCCTTAAAGGGCAAGAAAGACTTTTGTAAAGGAAAAAGGAAGCTTCCTCTTTTTACCATGTGTGAAAATCTCAAATTGATCTTATCTCTTCTCAATTATCTCTAGCTGATATTTATCAGCTCTAATCTTCAATTGGCAAGGTGGCATTGCTTCTAGATGAAGAAATCACAAAATGACCTATAATGTGAAGTTTTGAACTTTGAAAATCATGTTTATGGAGCCTTATGTTTCAATTTCAAAAGTATAGCTAGACTCCATGGATTTGAGAGTTCTTGGACATTTTGGAAATCTTGTTTCAAGAGCTAAAACTTTCATGTTTTGAGTTTTTTCCAATTCAAAGTGGAACTATGTGAAAAAATGGCATGAAGTTTGGAAAAAATACAAAATTTTAACACTTAGAAATTTTTCTAAGTGTTGAAAATTTTGACTTTTTGTTGACTTTTTCAAATTCTTTGATTTTTTATGATCATGATGGATCATTTGAAGTATTTTGATGATTGAAAAAGTTTTGTCTTGAAAAAGTTGACCAAAAGTCAAAGTTTGACTTTTTGTGCAGATGAATTTTCATCAGATGTTTCAGAAATTGACTGATGAAGTCTGTGAACTTCTGTGATGTTTTGAATCCAGAAATTAGGTCAATATGTTGTATCTAAGATATAATGACCAATCTCTAGCCAAAAAAGTCATTCAATGTTCAAAAAGTCAGAGAATACTCATCCCCATCAAAACCCTAATTGGTCGATCCTCGATCGATCTATGAGAAAATTGGATATCCGAGGATCAAGGTTGATATTTTGATCAAGATAGGTCAAATGAAGTGAGTAAATCTCAAACCCTAATTGATTGTCTCTTGAATCAGATGAAAATCTGAAGAAACCCTAATTTTTCCCTGTGAATGCTACACCTGATTAATGCTGTTCCGAACTGTTAGTGATGCAATGATGCAAATGTAAGGTGGTATATTAGGTCAAAAATTGGGGTATGACAGTTCCCACTTATGCTAGTGGAAGCAAAGGAAGTTATTAAGAGACAAAGACGAATGTCATCTTAATGAAAAATCTATCTAATCTATTTCATCACATGCATTTTGAAAATTTGATTGATTGAAATATTTCATCGTAAGTTATAGGTGTTTTGCTTGAGTGTACAAGTGTTACCACTTACGAGTTTAAGAAAGATGTTTGAAAAATGATTGAATCTTTTAATTGTAAGCATTGGGTGTTTTGCTTGAGTGTACAAGCGTTACCACTTACAGATTAAGAGATGTTCTTATTTGAATAGAGTTTGGAAAGTTTTTGATTGTATGTGATGTGATAGATGAAATACTTCTTCCATAGAGATGATAAACGTCTAAATCTCGAGGAGAAATTGATGGGATTATGGGGATGCTTTTAAGAAGCCCATGGGTCCTTGTATTGTAAGCCCAAGAGGAGGCATTCCGAGGGTCATCGAGGGTCCTTGTATGAAGCTCAAGAGGAAGCTATAGGGTATGGCTGGCTTTGGCTTTAAAAGGGATTTCACCGGGAAACCATCCTTTTAGGATTAAGAGAAATTTCACCGAAATTATACTGGTTCTATCCTCATGCTGGTGATTCTTTGTATTGAAGCCCAATAGAGGTGTTAAGAGATTTGATCTCTTTCTTTGTTTGATGCCCAAGAGAAGGCTAAACTCAATGAGGAGTTTTGAACGAAGCCCAAGAGGAGGCTGACTCAAAGTAGGGAGTGTTGTCTTATATGAAGCCTAAGCGGAGGCTAAACTCAGATGAATGAGTTTTCTTATATGAAGCCTAAGAGGAGGCTGAACTCAGATGAAATGCGTTACCTTGTACAAAGCCCAAGAGGAGGCTAACTCTGTGGGGAGCCTAGTGGTCAGACTAGGTGTTATGTTATAACTAGACAGTTGTATAAACAAGCGTATGAGGTTTATTCACAAGAGTTTATGAAGGAAATATAAACAATGCATGTAAAGTTTATTTACAAGAGTTTATGAATGAAATGTAAACAAGTATGTGTAAAACGAACGTTTGAAACGAGCGTAACTTGATTATTTACAAGTTTGATTGTGTACAAGGGAATGAATATGTACACGAACAAGTATTTATGTACAAGGAGATGTGGATGTACATCAGAGAGTATGTATGTACAAGTAAATATGTATGTACATAGGAGGGTTGGGACTTACACCGTAAGGGAGGCCCATTGGTTTAAAAGCAGTTTCACCGGGAATAATGCTCCTTTTAATACCAATGGTATTCAATGTATATACAAGCGAAACGAAAACAAACGGACGAAGTTTGTCTGTACTTGAGTATTTACAAAGGTATTTGTATTATGTACGAGTGAAATTGGTATGTACATAAAAGAATTGGGCATGTACAAGGAAATATGTATGTACATAAAAGAATTTTGGGACTTCACACCGGGGAGGCCCATGATCGGTTAAGAAATTTGAGAAAAGCAGTTCTTTTATCTTCAAATCGGATCGATCATGGAAAAGATGTAAGTTTTGATGAAAAGTTTTGAAAATGATCTTGAAAGTGTTTTTGAAAGATGAAGTTTACTTGCAAGAAGTTTGAAAAGAATCGGCTTTGAAAGTTTGAAAAACGCCTTTGAAAGTGCTTTAAAAGTACTCAAACGTATCGCTGCCCCGATAAAAATATAATCGCATTTAAAGTATTTTTGAATTTTTTGACACTATCTTAAAATAGACATGTTAATTGACAGGTATAAAAAATCACCTCAAATGAGGAGATTTTATTGGGTTTTGAAAGAGTCAAAGTTTGAAAAAATATGAAGAGAAAATGAAAAGTTTATAAAATGGTCCCAAGGCTACTCAACCCGGACCATTGGCAAGGCGTGGCAAGGGAAAGACTTAAGAGGAAGTGGGCAACCGCCAGCGGCAATACATCCGTGTATTGATTTCAAACTATGTTATAATATTATAAACTTGTATTTGAATTTGAAAAAAACGCGCGCAATCACCTTCTTCTTCCCCGATCCTTCAATCAGCCATGGTTTCTTTGTTTCTTAATAAAATTGCTCGATGTAAACATCAAACTTGATCGAAATTTAACCAGGAACATGATGATGTGGTTTAATTTCATTTATTTTTAGTTTAACATGATTAAATTCCCAGAAATCACGAAGAACCCTAATTCCTAAAAATCAAATTGAAATCGTGTGTGATCATGGAATTAAGCAATTGATTGAGGGTTAAGCTTCAGGGATGGTGCAGAAACAAAACAGCCAAGAGCTTTTTGAACTGGAAGTGAGAAATCAAGGAGTTCGAAGTTTGAGTTCTTACCTCTTGAAGCTGAGATCGAAATCTTCAATGGAGTGTTTCGAGTTGTTGTTTAAGGATTGCTAGAGCACCAATGAACCTTATGGAAGGTGTGAGGATGGTCTGCTCACTTTGAAATTGCCTGGATCATTCCAACCAAGTCCACCTGCATATGCTTCAAAGTGAAAATCGAATTCGATGTTAGAGGTATTACAGGTCAAGGTTAATGATCCGCAGATCATCCATATGGAGTATCTTGATGATGTTTGAATGGAAAAAACACAACTTGCTCGACCCAAATATAAATTTCGAAAGTTAAGGCAGTTTTGGCAAGTTTGGAAGTTTGAAATGCAAATCTGGTTTTTAGTTGTTTTTAGATTGATTTTAAGTTTCAAACCAGTTCTAAATGATGTTTATGACATGTTAGACACCAAATCTCTCATGTTTATTCAAAAGTTTTGAAAAATGCAAGAATTTCTCAATTTGAACTATGTTACTTGAATTTTAAGAAAGAAATAAGAAAGCTTGTTTTGGCATAGCTTTGGTGTAGTTTGAAATGGCAAACATGACCTCTATTTATAGGTCAAGATTTCTGAATAGCAAACAAAGAAGATTGGGTTGGATTTGGACAACTTGCCTTCGAGGGCAAGAAAGTCATTTTTGCCATAAATGCTAAAGGAAGCTTCCTTTTAACCATGGTTAAATAATTCAACTTGATCTTATCCCATCATAATTACTTCCCATCTGATTTTTATCAGTTATATCTATCTTGGCTAGGTGGCAAGGCTTCTAGAGAGAAAGAAAAACAAAAATGACTTGTAATTTTGAAAGTTGTACTTGAAAATCCATGGTTTTGGAGCTCTATGTTTCAAAATCAAAAGTATAGCTAGACACCATGGATTTGCAAGTTCTTGGACATTTTGGAAAGCTTTTTTCAAGGGCTACAACTTTCATGTTTTGAGTTTTTTCTAATTCCAAATGGAACTATGTGAAAAAATGCCATGAAGTTTGGAAAAAATGTGAAATTTTAACACTTGAAAATTTTTCTAAGTGTTGAAAATTTTGACTTAAGTTTCTTTACCCTGAGATATGAAGATGAATATCTTCGTCTCGACAGGTGTGAAGAGACTTAAATATCAGAATACGCAAATTTTGGACCTAAGATACCAAAAGATGCGAGTGATGCAAAATGATTGCAAAAAGATTCACCCAGAAGATATCAAAGAATGACATGGTGGGGAAAAATTTGTGAGGATGACTCAATCTGTCTAAGAAAAGAGAATCCTGTTTGTTGGGAAACAAGCAATATGTTTCACTGGGAAAATAGATTCACAATGTATGTGAATATATCTGTTTCGCTTTAGGAAACGAGGAGATTACCTTCTGTCAGCCTTGTGACAATGTTTAAGGTAAGTGAAAATGATATTACCAATTATCAGCCTTGTGATAGTTTATGGTAATGAGCTCAAGATATTACCAATTATCAAATAAGGATAACTATAACAAGGTAATTTTAGAGAAATTACTCAATATTGAGCCTTGTGAATAACAATGATGGAAATAGATCTCAAACGACTTTCTATTTTCTCTCGCCATAACCTTGCCGATCTCTTCGAGAAGATGCGGCATTTTGATTAAAAGACACAGTTTTCTTTAGATGTAAAGACAACTGTGGAGATTTCTTGAACTTTCATGATTTGAACTTGTTGGAAGAACAATCATTTTATGATAAGTTTTAAGATGAAAAGGAAATAAGCAGCCAGTATGACAAGGCATCGCTTATTGTTTGCGGTAGATTTTTCTTGTGAAATCAAAACTGAAGTTGGTCGTATTTAGGTTCTATCCAGAATGAACTGAAAGAAACAAATAATCAAGACTTTGTTCCCAATGAGAAATGATCTCACTGGGAATAGGAGAGAAAATATGAATTTTTCTGCTTGGGAATAATTAATCGGAGATATGACATACCCACATGAGTAAATGTAATCTAAACCAAAGGATATAGAAGCAAACATTTGAAAAATGCAGAAATGCATTAATGATGCTATTATGTATGATGAATGTTATGAATGTCATATGCATGCTGACGATACTTGACAAAGACAACAAAAAGGTATTTGGGAAAAGTACTACGCCACTAAATACTCAAGAAAATCGCGTAAGGTGTAGATGTTACTGATGAAGAATCTGAGTTGCATGCTTTAAACTTTCTGAAAAAGGCATTTCTATGGCAACCTTTTTGGGAATTCTTTTTTGAATAAGAATACCGTCCTTTGATGATCTCTGTTGAGGAGAAGAAGACTTCTTTAGCAGCTGTTTTATCCTTTAGAGATCGAAACACTTATGAAGAAAACTGTTGAAATTCCTTCTGTGTTCATAGTTCAAAAGAAAATTTCGCTTTTATTTCAAAATTTTGAAGTAAAAATTCATTTAAAACTTTTTTAGTTTCAAAAAGAGATTTTCACAATAAAAAGCGTTATTTTGCAAAGCGGAATAAAGCAAGGATTGCAAATAAAAAGGCACAAGGCTCAAATTTATTGATAGAATGGTAATCAGCCAAAGGCGTGATTCCATGAGCTATTTACAAGAGTTGGAAATGATAATTTATTGGGAAAAGGCTACATTGAAAACAAATAACCGCTATTATCCCTAACAACTTTGAATTCCAACTGTGCTTGTTGCTTTAGAAGATTTGATTGAAGATCCGTTGATAGAAGATTCTTCAGATTGACGAAGTACGGACTGATTGCAGTTACTTTGTCATTTTTTTGTATCCTTAATTTTTGCATAAATTGCCTTTTCAGGTTTTCAATCTATCAGGATATTTTCTGTTTATTGTCTCTAATTTTTGCCCGACCTTTTCGTGTTTTCAATCCACCGAGACGCTCTTTTGCCTAAGCCGCCTTTTCGGTTTTCACTTACCGAAATGTTCTTTTTTTTTTTTAGACAAAGTATTTCTTGACTGCATCAAAGATTCACAGGATGGAGTTCATCACCATCCATGGTTGTGAGAGAGTCATGGCACCGTAAAGCTTCTTTTGACGTATGTACGGGCCTTCGTAATTAGAGTCCATTTTTCCCTAGAATCGTTGAAAGAATAATCTTTTAAGCACGCAGGTCGCCTTCTCGGAATTCACGAGGTCGGACCTTTTTGTCGAAAGCGTTCTTCATCCTTCTTTGATATAGTTATCCATGAAACAGAGCGGTCAGACGCTTTTCTTCGATTAAGTTCAGCTGATCGTATCTACTTTGACACCATTCGGCCTCAGATAACTTAGTTTCCATGAGAACTCTCATTGATGGAATCTCAACTTCTACGAGGAGCACTGCTTCCATGCCGTATACTAGAGAAAAAGGAGTTGCCCCTGTTGAAGTGCGTACTGAAGTACGATACCCATGCAGTAGCAAATGGCAGATTTCGCGCTGGCTTGTAAGTGATGACCATCTTTTGGACGTTTTGATGTTCTTGTTGGTCGTCAACGGGTTCGCTTCATCTTTGGCCGGTAAGGAGATGAGTTATGATGCTCAATCTTGAATTCTCACACGCTTCTTTCATCATTTTGTTGTTCAAGTTTGATCCATTATCCAGTAATGATCTTACTTGAACTCCATATCAAAATGAGGTTGTTCTTGATGAACCTCACAACCACTTGTCTTTGTAACGCTACGTAAGACCGCCTCACCCATTTGGTGCAAGAATCAATAGCCACTAGAATGAAACGATGTCCGCACGCTTTTGGTTCGATCATTCCAATCATGTCGATGTCCCACATGGAGAAAGGCCACGGAGAGGAGAGAACGTTGAGTAGAGTCGGTGGCACATGGATCTTATCCGCAGATCCGCACTTGTGACATCTTTTGACGTGTTTACAAAGAACGATTCCATTGTTATCCAATAGTATCCTCGCCTTCAAGATCTTTCCGACATTGCATGCCCATTTGAATGGGTTCCAGCGACCCTTCATGCACTTCATGGATGATCGCATCGCTTTCGCGGTTCGCCGACACATCTGCCAGACCATGTCGTTTCTTTGTATAGCACTCTTCATTCGTGAAGAAATTTCTAGAAAGTCTCCAGTTTTCTATCTTTGTACGATGCCCCGAGTGGTACTCCCGTTTCAAGGAAACGCTTGATGTCGTGGAACCACTGCTTTATTATCGAAGACTACTTCGGGCTTGTAAATACATACGCAGTATTTCAAGGCCCGATACGGATCTTAGGCATATCGCTCCAATGGTTAACTTTGAACATGGAAGATAGAGTAGCCAAGGCGCTCGCCATTCGATTTGATCTCGAGGATATGATGCGCTTCAACTTTATTCAAGAAAGTCAACAAACGCCTTGCATAATCTTCTGTAAGGAATTAAACCAAGATGATGAGTTTCATACTTGTCTTGATTTTATTGATCACAAGGATCGAATCTCCATATATGTCAAGGATCTTGATCTCAAGTCGATGGCTTTTCGATACCCATGATACAAGCCTCATATTCTCGCGATGTTGTTGGTGCAATCAAATAGCAATCGCGAAAAACGGATATGAGAACCCTCGTGAGTAATGATGATCGCCCCAATTCCATGCCAAAGACATTAACGCCCATCAAAATTAAGCCCCATCTAGATTCGGATCAGACCTTCTTCGTAGCGTTCGTCACAATCTTTCATCTTTAAGTACATAACATCCTCATCGTGAAAGTCAAATTTGAGACCGTATTCGTGGATTTGGCCGATAAGCCAAGTGATCGGCGAGAATGCTTCCTTTGACCGCTGAACGGCATCGATATCGATTCGGGATAGTAGCATCCGCCATCGGGCAATCCTTCCTCAAGGTGCTTTTCAAAGATGTACTGATTGATCCATTTTGGAGATTAACCAAGTCGTGGATTGATCATGTATCGCGAGACGTTAAGCCCACACCAAAGCACAACATGTTTTCTCGAGCATGGAGTAACGAGTTTCGCCCGTGAACTTTTACTCAAGTAGTAGATGGCATGCTCTTTCTTACCAGCTTTCATCTTGCTGCCCAAGCACGCAGCCCATGGAATCTTCTAGCATGGTAAGGTACATGATTAACGGTCTTCCTTCGATCGAGGAATCAAGATTGGAGGTTCCGGCGTATATTTTTCGACATCACAAACGCTTTTTGGCAATCTTCCGTCCACACAACCTCTTGATTTTTGCAGAAGTTTGAATATCGCCTACGTAGTAGAGTCATTTGGGAGATAAACCGAGATGTAATTCAACCGCCCAAGAAATCCTCTTACTTGCTTTTTATTAGGTGTAGGCATTAATAGCCTTGACTTTGTCGTGGTCAACTTCAATACTTTCGATCGACGATGAAACCTAGGAGTTTTCCGATCTTACCCCAAAGGTGCATTTGTTAGGATTCAGCGGTTTAAATTTCCTTAGTCATTAAACAACTTCAAGAGATATTCTATATGCTCTTCTTCGTCGATTTTGCTATCATGTTTACGTAGACTTCGATCTCTTTGTGCATTATGTCATGAAAGAAAGTAGTCATTGCCTTGGTAAGTTGTGCCTGCATTCTTTAACCCAAACGGCATTACTTTGTAGAAAATATGCCCTATGGCGTGATGAAAGATGTTTTCTCCATATCTTCGGAGCCATTCGACCGATTGTAGCTGTAGAAACCGCCCATGAAGGAAAAGACATTGAATTTTAGTTGCTATCCACTAGTATGTCGATATGTGTAGTGGGAAATCGCTTTGGACTAGCTTTGTTCAAGTCCCGGTAGTCACACACATTATAACCTTTCCATCTTTCTTGGAGATGCACTATGTTGGCTAGCCATCGAGGATATTCGGTGACGAGGAAACTCACACAGCTGCTTTTGAATTTTTGATTTTGTCACCATGTCTCGGTGAATTTTTCATTTCTGTTTAATCGTGGATACTCGGTCTTAATGGTAAATGATGCCCACGATGCTGGTATCTAAACCTGCGATGTCTTGTAAGACTAAGCGAATACATCAACATATTCTTTGAGAAGATTCTACTGTACTTTTGACGTTGTCATTGAAAGTAGCGATGTTCACTTCTTTTTTGTCTTCCTCGTAACCCAAGTTGATTGCTTCCAAAGGCTCTTTTTGTGAGGTCAATGATTCTTTCTCGTGCTTAGCAGTCGAGAAATTTATCCCGGATCTCTTCTTCAACTTTGGCTCATTAATCGAATTTCAAAGTCGAGAGAGCATAGTTGCTTTCCAATGGATTTGCACCATCCGTTAACTGCATGTTTGATTTATGTTTGATTAATTAACTTTCTTCTTTTTCATTTTTTTTAAAAAGTTAATGTGAAAGTGTATGCATTATTATTATTATATTTTTTGAAGATTTTTATTGTGTTTTTTAGGATTATCATTTCCAAGAAAGGGTAAAAATGAAAACAAACACAAAATGTGGAAACAACGCTGCTTTTATTTATGATTCACATATGAAATAGGCCCTAAAATATAAACTCATTTGTCTTGGGCAAGACAAAGAGAAATTATTTAAAAGTTAAACCCTATAAAACATCTCTTCGCTTAATAAGGCGAGAGTTCAAAGCAAAAAGCAAAATAAACTACTTGAATCTTACAACATTAGTCCTAACTTCAACAAAGCCCACAAGTAGCTTAACTCCTTGACGCCGTAGGTATCTCGTAGTTTTCCACTTGGCTTAGTTCTTGAATAGACCTTGGTCGCTGGTCATACAAGCTTTGAAGACTGGACTACTGACTGCCTTTGTGTTTAAACCATCTTTTTTGGCGGAGCGTACGGTAGTGGGGATACGTGATATGTGGCTTTATTGGTCGTGGTTGGGCTGGGATGTACGGTTTTCGGTGAATGTATTTAAGCGGACGTATATTTTCCCAGACGTAGTTGCGTTTGGTATTATGCGGATGGTGTGAGCAGATTGCGAATAAATTTCATGTGCGTAAAGGTAGATTTTTGGTTTTACTGGCTGGTTGGTGATGGAAGATGTATAATTTTTCTGGTTGATTAGGATGGCTAAAGAATTGTTTTATTTCGGCCGGATGTTTTACCTTTTGAAAGCTGCGTAGTGGCATTATGTAGTTAAATTTTGCTTGTTTTCGCAAGGTATTTTAAATCTGGTGGCTGTGTGAATTTTGTTTTTGTGGTGGACATGCTTTTGGGCGATGGGATGGAGGATAGTGCGCGGTGGCGGTTTTTCGGATAATGGTTTGGTAGTTGTAAGAGGTGTTTACTTTTGTAGACGGAGAGATTGTTTTGTCATTTTTTGGTGGTAAGAATGCACTTTTGAAGTTGTGGTTGTAAAATTTTGGTTATTCATGGCGGTTTCATTTTGCGGATGTTTAGGAAATATTGGAGTAAATTTTGTTTCGCTTTTTTGTTTTGCATGATGTGTTTTGTTATTGTTTCAAAGGCAGATACTATTTTTTGGCTATTGCGCGTTGTAAGAGGAGAGGATGATTGCGTTGTATTCATTTTAATGGATGTTTGGACTGTGTTTTCAATGTTGTTGGTTGATGAAAGAAAAGTTAGATAAATGGCGGTAAGTGTTGTTTACCGGCGATGGTTACAGTTTTTTGCTTGGCGATGGTAGTAGATGTTATCGTTTTTGCCATGTATCCACGGTTTTAGTAAAATACCGTAGTAAGCGGGTACGTTTGCATTTCGGTGTGTTGGTGTGGCGCGTTTGCCGCGTAGGTATAATTTTGCTGGCGAATAATGTGCGTTTTGGCCACTATGTTGTTGAATTTCCGGCGTTTTTGGGAGATAAATGAAAGTAGAGTTGCGGTATGGCATGGCGATGAACGTATTTACGGCATGGGGATGTAGAATTGGCTGGCAAATCAATGGTATGCGTAGCCAATTGTGATTTTTCTTTTTCGGGAGTTTTTTTACCGGTAATTGTTAAGCGTTAGGTGCGGCATTTCGGCTGGTTTTAGCGCGTGATTTATAAGTTGATTTAGTACTTTATCAAAGTTGGAGCGGTGTAGAGATAGTGGCGAATTTTAGAGGGAAAGCCAGACATGGACGCATTCCAGATATGGATGGGGCATCGGGTTTTGAAAGCGATGCGGTTTTACGGCGACCAATGCGGTGTTGGATTATTAACGGAATTTTTGTGGATTTCGGGCGTTAACCGGATGGCGGCCAATGTGGTGTTGTTGTGGGGCGGAGTATGTATACGTTTACTTTTTGTAGCGTTTTGGTTTTCGCGGTGTTATTAGCGGAAGAGCGGGTTTTTTCTTTCTATTTCTGGCGAAGTTGTACCGTATTGATGGGAATTGTGGTTAGAAGCTGTGGGAACAGACCGTGGCGTATTACCGGGAACTTTGAACTGCAGGTTTACTTTCGCACGGTATGGAAATGTGGGGATAGCGATGCGGCTGGCGGCTGGTCGAGCTGTAAAGCCGGTGCGGAAATGTTTGCCGGTTTGGCATATGTAGTGATAAGGGATTTTGGATAAATGTTTGCTAATGTTAATGTTTTATTTATGTCGGATATTTTAAAATTTGGTGGTGTTGGCGTAATTGCGGTGTTTAGTGAAAGCGCGGTTGTACCGTATGTGGCTATGGAGTTGTAAAGTTATTGAGATTGGCATTGTGATAAAGATATTATTGTGGTTTTTGGGTGGCGCCGGATGTTTACGGCGACCGGTGATTTTTGCTGATGGTGGTTTAAAGCGGTAAGATAGTTTTACAATTTTTGGCAGTTATGGCGGGTACGTTCGGTGATGGCGACGGTATTGATGGATGGTGCGGGCATGGCGCGGCGGTGCGGTGGCTCGGTGGCTGTAGGCGGTGGCTGTGGGCGTTATTTTTTTGGGCGTGCAGATGTTTTGCGCTATTTAGCTGAGATGGGGCTGTATTTCGGCGCATTGGTTGAGCAGTTGAATCCGGTGCGGTTTTAGGTTAGTTTGGTGGAATGGTTTTCGGTGTGGCGGCATGGGGCGGCCGGTTGTTGCATGATATTTTTTCGTGGTTTTGGGCGGCATTTTATGTTGTGTTTTTTTTTGGAAATGTTTCTAAATTTTGTTCTGCTGGAAGATTTTGCTTTTTTGATTAGCGTTTTGCGTTTAGTTTTTCTTTGAAGCGTATTTTATGCGGTTATTATTTTCGGAACGCTGGCGGTTGGTTGCCTGTAGTAAATGGGCGGTAAGAGTGGTGAAAATTTTTGCTTTTTAATGGCGATGGTGCATTTTCAATGTTATGGAATGTTTTTTTCGGAGTGGAGTGGAGTGATTTTATCGGAGCGTTTGAATGGTATTGCGATGTGTTGGGTTGAATGTTGGATATTGCAGTTTTGGTGGGCGGTGTGGTACGCGATGGGGAAGTAGTGGGGCGAAGTGGTGATGTTATTGCAGCGATATTTTAAAGCGTATCGTGAAGATGACGGGCGGTGGTGGCTTTTTATATTTTTTTGGTGGATGAATTTTGGTGTATTTTGCATGGTGGAATACCATGGGCGTTTTTCTTAAACATTTTTTCTACGGATTGTTTAATTTTGCCGTATTTTATGGAGCGTTTTCGGAGATTTTGGCCACGTAGGATTGTGTTGCTGCCGATTATGAGATTTTTCGTGTAGTGTAATTATGATATGCGAAGTTTTGCGATTGCCGAAATTGCTATAGTGATGGTGGAAAGTGTTGGCTTTGCCGTGGAGGGTGGTGAGTTTTCGGTAGTAGGTACGGCGGTTGTTGTACTGGTGTTGGTTGACGTAAACTGGCGCGATGCTGAAAGGTATGCCTTATGGATAAATTTTTCGGTATACCAAGAGTGAATTATTGCCGTAAGCGGGGTTGAAATGAGTAGTAGTAATTTTCGCTGCCGTTGATTTTGATTGCTAATGTTGTTTAGCGATGGTGTAGCGCCAATGAAATTTACTAAAGAAGTGAGTTTTCATTTTTCGGTGTTGTTGCTACTGTAGCATGTAAGTTTAATATTTTTTTTTTCAAAGTTTATTGTTTTTTTTTGAATGGTGTTGTATGTATGAAAGTCGGGTTGTGGACGTGGTTTAGAAATTTAAGACGCGATACTGGATTTTTTTTTCTCGGAAAAATTTAAAAGATAAGACTCTAAATAATAAACTCGATATGCAAAATATGATGTATGATTATGAATGCAAAGAGAAAATTTAAAGAATTTACGCTAAAAGAGAAATCGCAAATATTTGGATGGAAAACTGCTTTTTTATTGATTATTGAAAGAAGATATAAATTTTTTGTTTCGTATACATAATGATAAATAAATGATAAAATATACCTAAATTAATTAATTGCCTTTGCTTGGATGAAGATCTAAAGGTTTGATGTAGCTTCAATTTTGTGATTTTTCCTATAGTGAGTTCGCCATTTTTTCGTTTTTAGTTGTTGACTTTTTTTCCACTGCTGAGCAGGATTGCTGTTGTTATTTCTCAAGCTTTCTTTTTTTCTTTGATGTATTTTGATCGCGTTTCTTCCTCACAAATTTTCTCATCTTTCTCCATGAGCTATTCATCTTAGAAGTAAAGCGTTTTTTCATGATTTTGACTTGCTTTTGCTTTCTCATTTTTAGGTCATTCTTAAAGAACTTTGTTCCAAAGCCTTTTTCTCAAGCCTCATTCGCTAAAGCTTCTTGGTATTCTCCCATAGTCTCGACGGAAAATTGTTGATTTGAAGTTTGAAAACATAGGTTCTTCATAAGCATAAGGCATTCAAATTCCTTTGCTCTTTCTTCACCCAAGAAGTGTAGATTTCCATGGCTACACAATTTCTGCATTACCTTTGTCCTTCCTTCCGGGATGCGATGCTAAGCTCGACATTCGGGCTTTCAAATCTTAGGAATCCTCCCTCGATGATAAAAGTAGCTCCACCGTGAAACCAAGAGGTTTACTAGAGTTCGTGATACCCGAGTCTGACGCTCGCCAATAATGGGTCAGAGTTGATCCCTCCTTTTGTACCGAAGGAGAGGTACGCTGGCAAATTCTCCACAACTTTCAATGATTTCCATCTCATTGTTCCGCCAAGGTATACCAATGGATATCGTCGCTTGTAAGAGACATGAGCTTCGAGACCAATGCCAATCGCCTTTGTTTTCAAGGAAGATAGGAGATTTAGTGCTAGACAATCCATTTGAAAAAATGAGGTACACAAACACACAATAGTTCCATCTCCTTGACGATTCCTATGATGAATGGAGAAGCACGTATCAAGCAAAGAGGGAACGATTTCCAATCGAAAGATCATTATGGCGTTGATATCAATGAAACTGGGACGTTGGGAAACAACACACACCAATCCATAGATAAGTAAAGCTAAAATAGCTTCAAAAGCTACCATACTACCTGGCCAGTGGAATTTAAGAGCCTTCCATTAGGAACTTTGAAGTTAGTCCTAAGAGTTTTCCTTGGTAGTTAGGTTTTTGTCTATCTCATATTTCTTTAGTGAGTCATTGTTGCAATGATCTGGTGACTTGTAGGGCAAGAAAGTCATTTTTGCCATATAAATGCAAAAGGAAGCCTTTTAACCATGGTTAAATAATTCAACTTGATCTTATCCCATCATAATTACTTCCCATCTGATTTTTATCAGTTCTATCTATCTTGTCTAGGTGGCAAGGTTTCTAGAAAGAAAGAAAATCAAAATGACTTGTAATTTTGAAAGTTAGATTGAAAATCCATGGTTTCTGGAGCCTCTATGTTTCAAAATCAAAAGTATAGCTAGACACCATGGATTTGCAACTTCTTGACATTTTGGAGCTTATTTCAAGGGCTAACTTTCATGTTTTGAGGTTTTCTAATTCAAATGGAACTATGTTAAAAATGCCATGAACTTTGAAAATGTGAAATTTTAACACTTGAAAATTTTTCTAAGTGTTGAAAATTTTGACTTTTTGTTGACTTTTCCAAATTTCTTGATTTTTTATGATCATGATGGATCATTTGAAGTATTTTGATGATTGAAAAAGTTTTGTCTTGAAAAAGTTGACCAAAAGTCAAAGTTTGACTTTTCAATGCAGATGAAATTTCCGATGATCCGTAAATCGACCGATGAATTTTGTGAACTTCGTGATGTATCAAGATACGAAGATCAATCTCCAAGCAAAAAGTCATTCATTGATCGTAAAATCATGATTGCTTATCCTCGATAAAACCCTAATTGGTCGATCCTTGATAAATCATGAGAAAAATTGATATCTCAAGATCGAGGTTGATAATTTGATCAAGATAGGTCAATTGAAGTAGTAAAACTCAAACCCTAATCGATTACTCTTGAATCGATGGAAAATGATGAAACCCTAATTTTGACTTGAAGCTACTCCCGATTAATTCTCTGCTCGAATCGTTAGTGATGCAATGATGCAATGTATGGTGGTATATTAGGTCAAAAATCGTATTACACTAATACCTTCCCTTTTCATAACCTTTCTCCTTACTTAATCTAACGGGTCTTTTTCTGCTCTTTTCACCTTCCCTTAATTGGATAAAAGAAAAGTTGGTGCATTTTGCTATCCGCAACATTTGCGTATAAAAAGCAAAACAAATTCCAAAGTCATTATCCCACCGACATACATCATTCCATCGATTCACCTTATATATCAGCCAAAGTAGCCAAGGCATCTTCCATCCGATTGAGGAACGTGGTGGAGCCTCACTTTGTTGAAGAAAGTCAACAGCCTCCATGCATAATATTTGTAAGGGATTAAACTGTGGTGACGAGTCTCCAATCTACTTTTATCCGATTTATTCCTAAAGCTAAATCACCATATACATCAAGAGTTTTATTCTAAGCTAAATGGCTTCTTCAAGACCCATGATACAAGCTTCATATTCCTTCATGTTATTCGTATAATCAAATTAACCTCTCTCAGAAAGGAATATGAGATCCTTGAGAGTAATGATCACAACACCGATTCCTTCGAAGCTGCCTATCATCAAAACACCATTCCCTATCGATTCGGATCCGGACCTTCTCCAGGCAAAGGTTCATCACAATCTTTCATTTTTAAATACATTACATCTTCATCAGGAAAGTCAAACTCAACAGATTGATCATCTCAACTGCTATGAGCTGTGTCTTCCACTAATACACTGCTTTTAATAACTTTCTAGGTGCGATATTCAATATTATATTCGATAACAACATCTACCAATGAGCAATTCTTCCCGTAAGAGAAGGTTTTTCAAAGATGTACTTGATCATATCCATTTGAGAGATCAACCAAGTAGTATGATTCAACATATATTGTCGCAGATGTTTAATGTTAAAGCACAACAAGTCTTTTTCAATATAGAATAATGGACTCACAGCTGTGAAATTTTTTTGCCCAAGTAATAAATGGCATATTCTTTTTCTTTCCTCGTTTCATCTTGCTGTCCTAAAATACAAACCCAAGAAGTTTTCCAATATAGTCAAATACAAAACCAATAGCCTTTCCTTTTAATTTGAAGGAGAAATGTAGGAGGTTTAAGTGATACTTTATGTAAGAACCAGACCATTAAGGACCTGAACAAGGATCCCGATGGACTATGGTCTTTGATGGAGCCTCAATGCACTTGAAATGGCATTACGCCCATCATTACATCTCCATAGTGACATACGCCTTTTCATCGCCAGATTATGTTTCACCGGACTAACAACATGGTCATCACGGCTGCATCATGGTATTAAAGTCGCTATTGATTTAAGAATCAAATTCTTGCAAGTGTATGGAGACTCACTTTGGTGATCATTCATTAAAGGCGAATGGATAATAAGTATCCGAATCTCATTCCACATCGAGAGCATGTTTTGAGTCCGATTCTTACTCAAGAGATCACTTTCGATCATATCCCACGAGAAGAGAATCATTGGCGATTTATTAGCTACTATGTCATCTATGTTCAAGGTCAATGGACAACGAGGTTCCCAAATCATCATCGAAAGTTCGACGAACCAAAGATAATCTATGAACTTGATACGTAAGAGAAACCATGGTTCTACGTAAGTGAAGAGGTATCTTGAAACTCAAGAATATCCTCAAGCAGGCATCTCGTCAATGATAAGTTTCTCGAGAAGATTTGCATCCAAATTTTTCTCAAAGAATGGTATCTTATATGCTTAATCACGATTTGGCTTATTCTACCGTAGATCGTAAACCGCAGAACAAATCATGGAAGAATTGCACGAATGCATTTGGTACCCACTCCAAGGCATACAATGGCCAAGAAGATTCGAACAAAGTTACTATTGGTCCACCATGGAAGCCGATTGTCACCGCTTATGCTCTAGCTTTTGTCACAAATGCCGATATACGCAGAAAAGTGCACGCACTTCCGCATCACTTGAATGTTTTAACCACCTTGGCCTTTCGCAATGTGGGGCATTGATATGATTGAGAAATCACCACGCCTCCAATCCATCGCTTCATTCTTGTGGCAATTGACTATTTCACCAAATGGTAGAAGCAAATATTGCCGATCTCGTTACTAAGAATGTTGTAGCTCGATTCATCAAGTATAATCTTATTTGTCGGTATGGCATCCCGGAAGGATTATCATAGATAACGGTACTAATCTCAACAACAAAATGATCACCGAAGCTCGCACGCAGCTTCAAGATCAAACATCACAACTCTTCTCCATATCGCCTAAGATGAATGGCATAAAGGAAGTCCCCAACAAGAATATCAAGAAGATTATATGTAAGATGATAAAGGATTTGCAAGGATTGGCACGAGATGCTTATTTGTTTCTATGGTTATTCGACTACAAAGACGAACATCCACAGGGCAACCCCTCTCTCTTGTATACTTCAGATGGAAGCGTCCGCTAATCGAGGTTCAGATACCTCAACCGTAGTCCTCCAGACGCAGATAAAGCGAAGACAATGGGTCCAAACTCGCTCGACTGCATTAACTTCTTGATCGATTTAGAAGCGACTGATCCATCCGTCATGGACAAATCTATCGCTTAATGATCGTAGCATTTAACTGAAAGTCAAGCATTCGAGTCTACTGTGCCTGATCTAGTAGTTGCCGCATCATTCTTCCACAAGGTGATCCTGTGGGAAAATGGACTCCCACCCACGAGGGACCGCTTGTAGTCAAAACAAGATTTTCCAAGGAGCTATGATACTTAGTACCATCGATGGCTAAGACTTCCCACACTGTGAACGCAGTATAGTCCAAAAATACTATGCATGAACGAGACCCGCAAGATCGATCGACCTAGGCAAAATAGGGTATCTCAAGTAACCAAAAGAGGTTCTCGCAAAGTTAAGGATATATACAAACATGTACACCCGACAAGTCGAAAACCGCAAAGGCTATTGGGCAAAAGGGCATCCTAGATCAAACCCAAAGGGATCTAGGCAAAAGTTGGATTTAAGCGCATAACTATGTCTCTGCCAGATCACCTACTTACACCTACATGACTACTACTATCGCAAGATTCAAGATTCAAATGGCAAAAATCAATTCTACCTACTTAATGACAAGAAGGAGACGTAGATAGTAAATATATGAGCACTAGCATAGTGAAACTCGACGAGATTATTTCCGATAGCTTTTTACTTTCATTGTATACAAACTTCTGGCCATACGCCACCTTTCAAATTAATACAAGTTCTTTCTTTTACAAAGTTCGCTATTGTTGTTTTTGCATAAAGCCCAATGATTGCTTTGAATGATTATATGCATTTGACAATAAATATTTGTTTACAAACATAATAAAAGCTTAACATACGTAAAGTAATTACTACAAGTTCTAGGAATTGAGATGACGACTAAAGTCACCAATGCATTCTCTGCAGTTACTACAAAGTAACTCCCCACGAGCCATCGCCTTCGCAAACCTTCTCCGACAATACAAATTTCCTTCCACAAGTGTTCCAACACTCCAAGTTTCACGCCATCTCGAAGCAATTATCCCAATTAGCTCGACTGTTACATCTCCGAAAGGAAGAATAATCATCTCGCATACGCAGGTATTTCATCCCCGAACGGAATATTTCTTAACAATGGTTATTCCTTGACAACAAAGAATATCCGACTCAAACTGGTCGATAGTGAATCGGAGGAAACCTCAGATTCTTATTCTCCACCAGAGGTTTCGATAAGCTTCGATCCTTCGAGCCTCGCCTCCTAGCGCCTCTTGCATAATATTTATAAGGATTAAACCAGGTGACTAGTCTTCCAATCTACTTTTATCCGATTTATTCCTAAAGCTAAACCACCATACATCAAGAGTTTTTATTCTAAGCTAAATGGCTTCTTCAAGACCCATGATACAAGCTTCATATTCCTTCATGTTATTCGATAATCAAACGCCAACCTCTCGTGAAAGGAATATGAGATCCTTGAGGAGTAATGATCACAACACCGATTCCTTTCTCGACAAGCGCTTCACAAGACCATCAAACACCATTCCCATCGATTCTTGATCTGACCTTCTCCGTGAAAAGGTTCATCACAATCTTTCATTTTCAAATACATTACATCTTCATCAAGAAAGTCAAACTCAATGATTGATCATCCTCAATCGGTCACGAGCAAGGTATTCGCCAATACACTCGCTTTTAATAACTTTCTAGGTGCGATATTCAATATTATATTCAGACAACATCCGCTAAACGAGCAATTCTTCCGTAAGAGCGTGCTTTTCAAAGATGTACTTGATCGATCCATTTGAGAGATCAACCAAGTAGTATGATTCAATATATATTGTCGTAGATGCTTGCCCAAAGCTAAATCACAACAAGTTTTTTCCAATATAGAATACTGGACTCATAGTCAGAAACCCATGTTTTCCATCATAGTCAAATACAAAACCAACAATTTTCCTTCAATTTGGGAGGAGCAATGTAGGAGGTTCAAGCAGATACTCTTTGATACTTTCAAAGGACCTCTGGAAATCATATGTCCATGCAACCTTGATCTTTTTTCAATGACTTAAGATTGGTTCACAAGTCATAGTTATATGGAAATGAACCTCAGATGTAATTCAATCATTCGAGAAACCTCTGACTTGTTTTTCGTTCTGGTGTTGGCATCTCTTGAATTGCCCTAACCTTATCAGATCGATTCAATTCCCTTCTCGCTAACAATGAAACCAAGAGCCTTTCCGATTAGACATCAAATGTACATTTATTAGGATTCAAGCGAGACGACTTTCTCAAATGTCAAATGCTTCAACAAGTCATCCAAATGATGTTCTTCAGTTTGGGACTTAGCAATCATATCATCAATATACACTTCAATCTCTTTATGCATCAAATCATGGAATATGGTTGTGGCCCTCCAGTACGTTGTACCGGCGTTTTTCAACCCGGGGCATCACTTATAATGGAATGTTCCTCGTGGTAAGATAAACGTTGTTTTTCCATGTCCTCATGAGCCATCTTAATTTGATTGTATCCGGAGAATTCATCAATGAACGAACACTTTGCATTTTCCATTATCGTCGCCAACATACAATGTGTGGCAAAGGAAAATCATCTTTCACTAGGTCAGTGGGGAACCGATTTGAGATTTGTTTTGCTTTTTATCGCAAATGTTGCGGATAGCAAGAGTCGCCACCGACTTTTCTTTTATCCAATTAAGGGAAGGTGAAAAGAAAAGAAAAGACCTTCATTAGATTCTCGAGTAAGTGAGTTATGAAAAGGGAAAGATAGCACCTTTTTCATCTCAGAGTTATCTACGCTCTTAGTCGCTTCTAGCTCATTTTTTAAAGTGCTTTTGTGTGTTTGAAAAAATGTTTTGAAAAGGTATTTCGCTTGACTTTGTAATGATTCATGTAGAATGTATACAAAGTGTTCTGGAAATGTTTTGTTTTTGAAAGAGTTTGAACTTTGACAAAGTGTGAGGTGTGAAAAGTATTTTGATAGAGCAAGCAACTAAAAGTCTTATTACCTACTCGTAATGGTCGCTTTGTTGTTTTACATTCCTTTAAAATAGCGCTATCCATACCATTAGTGGAAGGTAACCCTATTCGTTGATGTGTATGGACATTCGGGGACATCGACGGTCATAAGGCAACTTGTAGGAGTATCCTAGCACATTCAAAGGACGATCATCACTTTCGTAGGGCAACAATCGAGGGACGAGATCATGTTTTCAGAGGCTACATCGAGGGACCTATGATCTTTGATTCAAGGGACTATGATGATATATTTGTAGGCAACGGCTAGGATACCTCTAATGCCGAGGACTTGACCATTTATTCGAAAGGCAACGTAGAGAGAATTACCCTAAGGTATGTGTGAAAAGAGTGTGTTGATTCAGATATATTGTCTTGCAAATTATAGGTGATCTATGTCCGCTTGCCATACACGCTAATTACTAGCAGCCATGTGGTGCAAAATAAATCAAAGTAAATCTTACGCTATACATGGCTTTGGGTAGTTACATAATAGAGTGCGGAAAGTAAAAGTCCTAATTAAAATATTACATCCCATGAAAACATAATATTGAAAAGAATGCGAAAATAAATCCTAACTATTACAACATAGCGTATACATAATAATCTGAAAATATAAGAAATTCGTATAAGAGAAAAGTATGTTAGTAGAAGAAAGTTTTGAATGAAGAAAATGTTTTGAGTTAGCCATGATAATTAGATGATAGAGTAATTTTTGGGAATTTTTATCGCTTTTGATAAGAAAAGTAAAAGTCAATTTAATGGTTAATTAACAATTAATTAAAATATGCATGCAAAAATATTAATTTTAATGTCAAAAATTAAATAAACATTTTTCTGATTAAATGCAAAAGCAAAATATTTTGGTGATTTTAAATGCATGAGAAAAATATTTGAAGAGAAAATAAATTAGAATGAAAATATTAAAAGAAAAAATAGAAAATGTTAGTTTTGAAAAGTTGCAAAAAGAATGTCAGCCAGATCGAACCCAGACTCCTCGGATGTACCAACACACGCTGCTAATCGAGCTAGACTTCTTTGTTGTCATTGATTGCAAGCATTGATTATAAGTGATCCAACGCTCCGCTTGAATTTTCAAACCAAGTCAAGCCGTGGACCCAGCTTGTAACGCGAGAAGTGTAATCGTAACGCTATTGTACACGATGCCTTCACTCGATTCGACACTCAACGACGCCGGAGCCCTAGCTCCACTGCCTTCTCCGCGGCCTCTCACCAAACCCGCAAAATAGCTGAATAAAGAGCAAGTGGGGACCCTACTTCCCCTAAATCGACCTCATGAAGTTCGATGGTGGTGTTTGTTCGATCGAAAGTACCGTAAACGAGATACGAAGCAACAGGAAGATTATGCCCAACAATGGTGTGACGCGATTGACGCTCAACCGTAAACGATGACCCGGATCCTTCTATGACATCTCATGAACACGTTAGAACGATTAGTTTCAATTAAAACATGCTAATATTAAAAATCAAATATGAGAAAAGTGTGAAATCGGAGTCATGTATGGTATGGATTAACGGGTAATGGCCATAGATAATGATGCATACTTACTCAATCTTACCCCAAGAACACAATGGAGTACTTGAAAGGGCTGAAAGTGGTCGAAACAAGATTTTAAATTTGCAATTTTGAGAGAATTTTGAGAATAGTAGGGTTGCTTCAAGAGGCTAGGTTTCGTCCCTTTGTCTCAGGATGTGTTGTGTATTTATAACGCAAGAGATTGAGCAAAAGAATGAAAAGATATGGCTTTGAATGCAAAAATGTTTTCCTTTCAATTTTCATCAAATCTTTCCAAAATTTGATTTTCTCTTCTTGTATAAGCTTGCACAAAATTGGCATGTCTTGTGGGCTTCCTTGGTCCTCAAGGTTGATAGAAATCCAACCCAACTTGTTTTACACCTTGTTTTCATATTTTATTTAATTTAAAATTGAATTAAATGCTTTTAAATTCAAAAATAAATCAAGAACATAGGAAAAGGTCATGGCAAGGCATCAAGAGGTCATAAATAATATTATGTTCAAGTTTGAATCATAAAATTATAAGCCCATTTGGAAAAAAATTGGATTTTGTCAATTTTTCTTTGTAGCACTTCTTCAAAATGCTCAACTTGTGCAAGGTGTATCTTGCTTAATTTTAACATTTTTGGGTGTTCTTGGACTTTTTAGAAATCTCTAGATGTCCTCTAAACAACCTCTTTGTTTTCATCTCAATTTGAGTCTCCATGCTCAATAACACTTCTTTACAAAAAGTTGACCTTCTGTTGACTTTGAAAATGACTTGTAATGTTTTGATCCATATCTTCCAAATGAAGCATTTTCTGACCAAGCTTATGAGACATGAAGTTGTAGAGAAATGAATTTCCTTCAAAATGAGCTTTGTGGAAAATTTCTCGATAAAGTATGAGAAAGTTATGCTACCAAAGTTCTGTTGACTTTTCCATAAAACCCTAATTTGGAAAGTTTGACTTTGATCAAATCTTTAGTTTTCTTGATGAATCATGATCAAAACTTGATCAAATGATGAATGTCACTTCAAAATATGGATGTTGACCAAAAATCATGAAGTTTGATCTGTATGTTGACCACGCTTGACTTTTTGTCCAATACAATCGATTTTCAACCATGTGTGCAATTGTCGAGGAAACTTGACTTGTAAGGCTTGAAACTTGACATGGAGATTCTTTGAAGCATATGATGAGGCATGATGACCATTGGAGATGTTGGAACCACCTTGATATGAGAATTGCCAAACCCTAGTTTGGTTGATCGCTTTGTAGGTTTGTTTGGTCAACCTTGTGAAATCCTTGTATGGATGTATGAAATGTCTCGAGAAATAGAGGGCAAATTTTGGGGTATGACACTAGCCCTTGTTCAGATCTCGGTAATCAACACATGCATGACTTTTCCATTTTTCTTAGGTACTACACAATATTGGCTTTCCACGAGTATAAAATGATGTCACAAGGAAACATGCGCCAATCTTCTTAAAACTTCCTCTTTAATCTTTATCACCATATCAGATGAGTTCTTCTTAATTTCTACTTGATCATGGACACTGTGGTTTAGCGGTAAGTGATGCTCCACAATATCGATTCAGCCTCGCATATCTTGATACGACCAAGCAAAGATATATCCATATTCTTTCGATTTCAATCAATGTAATTTTCACCTCAGTCAGCAATGCTCCAATCTCGACTTCTTTCACATCTTCCTCGTAACCTAAATTAATGACTTCTAATGGCTTTGTACGACGAATGGTGTTTTCCTCATTGCTAACCGAGAAACCTGTGGATCTCATCAAATTCCTCTACTCGCCATATATAGGATGTTCAAATGGAAGAGGGCGAGGGTAATTATTTTCAACCATTTTATGAATTAATCCGCACATATGATTATGATTGGTTTTAGAAACCGACACATGAGAAGTGATTATGCAGTTCAATTCAATTATTTTTTGTGAAAGGTTTTTTCCGATTACTATTTTTCAAGAAAATGCAAAAATAAAAGACACAATTTGAATGAAAACAAACTTTTATTAATGATCTTAAATTTAAAATAAAATGATTTTGCCCATAACATCACTTTCACCTTGGCGAGGAAAGGATTATTATTAGAAAATTTAAACAAGCTAAAGTGAATTACTCGACACATGAATGGGGGATGTCAATAGTAGTCCAACTACAAACTCGTTCTAAAGGCCACAAAGTTGGGCATTTCCCGCCCGTCCATCTTCAACAATGGCATTGACTCGAGAACAAGAGGGATCAAGATAACCAAAGACTTCTGAAAACATCCGGATATTTGGGCAACATGTCCCAATTCTCAATTTTAGATCGCCTCCATGCTTAGCTATTCCTTTGTAATCAATAATCTCATCCTCTACATCGTAAAGTTCCAAAGAAGCACACAAATTCTCTCAAGATTCTTCTTTTCTATCAAAGAAGAACAACTATTGCTCCATCTCTCAAATAAACCCAAACGCATCAAAGCATG